>CAJQZP010001459.1:950000-1550000 GCA_907164705.1 Parnassius apollo | reverse complement strand
TGTAGGGGTACAGTAGTCACATACGTTATGCGGAATTGACACTGCACTTGTGTCCGGAGTGCGCTCGACGACGAACGCCAGTCGTTCCCCGTCACTGCTCACGCTAGGCCGCTACCAAATACGAAACATAATTCTATCACCAATACCAATATCTTTATCTGTGAAATTGTGGATTCCGAATAGAAACATCAGTGGCTTTTGTGACTTTTATTACTGAGCCCGATTGACAACTACTGCACCTTCTGTGAGTCATAATACGGGACTGTTAGGGATAAGTAACTAGTACCAATACCCACGTACATTATTAAGAATAACGCCCGTACAAATTTATTTAACATTTAAACTGGTTGGCATAATGGATGTATGATTCGGAATCATAGGCCGAATTGTCCGACCGAATTAAATCGGTAATGAGCAGGCCATAATATAGTTTATGGCTAAGAATCAAAGCTAGGGTATGTCGGCCCCCACTAGATGGAGTAAAAACATGTTAATACAATATGTAGCAAGTCAATGAATGCAGGTGCCTCAAGGTCGTGTTCTGTGGAATTCCTATAGGAGGCCTATGTTCGGCAGTGGAATTGAAAAGCTTTAAAGATGGTGGTGATAGTGACTTAATTCAACACTAAGCCGCGTTGCGGTCTATATCGCCCTTATATAGGGCCTCAGATAGTTCCAGAACCTTTTACTGTAGAAACATCTAGAACGTCCGAATATATACCGGTCCCGACTGACTAGGTGTCGATAGTTCTAGAAAGTTCTAGCATGGAAATTTCTAGAAGGATCTTGACTCTCCTAGTTCTGCCACTCGATACTAGAAGGCGCTAGTGGTAACTAGTGTCTCCATGTACCAGGCATTAATTGTGGCGCGTAAAAGTATTATTACATAGAGCTAGTATATACATAGATTACGGGGTACAGTCGCCGTTGCCACGCTTGGCGGACGGGTTGGCAATCGAAGTTTATTTATTATTTTAAAATTGTAAACAAAAAGATGCTGCTGCCAATCTCCTGTGTAATTTCTGTCACTTCTTTCAACACCAGTAGTGGATTATATACCGCCACTACACGGCATTCGATACTGGTGCATTGATACAATATAAAAAGAAACGTCAAACGTCAAAACTAAGCCAACAAAGATTCCCACCGGCTCCGGTGCGTATCTGGTGGTATCTGAACTGGTATCCAAAAATATTATGGTAGTAGTAATATGGTAGTAGCTATAATATGGTTGTAGCACGAATAGTTCGGCTTGACCGGAGAACCACACTCTTAAAGAATACCAGCATAAAAGGGCTTCTTAACGCCGCTGTATATATAGTGAGTGTAGAGGAACGGAGACTATTTTTACTAAAAATGAGGCATCTCATCTTAGTCCTCAGGGGTGACAACGCATCTGCATTTTGATTCATAATCGAGAATAAATGTTGATATTTATAGGCCACAGCATCCACGTACCATCATGTGGACTGTGTGCCAGGTTGGTCACCCTTATTCTGTAAAAAAACGTATATCCAGACAATCTGTCAAATAGTTTACCACTTTTCAAAAATCGAAAAATTTTTTTTTAATTAAAAGTTTCCTAAACTGTTATGTGGACCCGCAGGTCTGGGCTTCCGACCAATGCCCGAGTCAGCCACCGTGGAGAGTACGCTCATCTACTATAGGGCCAACGACAAGGGCTCCGTACTCAAATGGGCCAGCGTTATCGACGAATACCTTGAACGTAAGTTTGTTTTTAGTACAAATTATTTAAAAATATTTTAATAAAAGCAACAAGATCTCTTACCTGGCAGAACCTCACTGCAGCTGTACCATAGGTAACGCTCTCATAGAATACTAGCGTGAAATAACACCACTATGCTGCTTTGTTCCCTATACTGAGAAAAAAGAACCGGATACCTTTTTACGTGTAAGTGGTAAAGAAATATTCCATCTTCATATTCGGGCGTGACTACGCATATGCGTTTTGAATGTTTAACGAGGACAATTGTGTCTACAGCATACGTTTATCAAATGAGCATGTGACTCAACTGATGGTAAGTGACGATTGCCTCCAATGAACTACAGCAACATCAGCGGAATTGCGGGTGCGTTAAGTTCGTTTCTTGGTGGTTCTTTAGTCGGTCCAGAAAAATCGCAGTGATGTCATGGATCGCCAAGCAACCATATAGTGTGGAATGCATCGTGAATTTTGTCGCGATGTGCCATGATAAAATTTGACGGCTGAACTTAATCCAAACAATTTATCCTACATCTGCGCAAGACATATCAAAGTCTTAACTTACCTGTAGATGGCTAGAATAAGAAACGGGGCCAATCACAGCACAATTAGATTTTAATTGTTGATTCTTACAACTGACAATGAAATTATCAGATCAGAGCTAAGCCACCTAAATGGGAACCAATCGGCGCCAACTGAGTAGGTGACTCAGTTGGCGCAGATAGGTGAATCTGTTTTATGGCATTTCCTAAATGATAAGCCTGCGATCAGTTGCGGATTACTAATTTCTTTTATTCAATTTGTTGTAATACGAGTAAATTCAAATATTATAACATTACTAGTTGATACCTTCTCTGGCTAGTAGTCAGTCTAACTTGCCTCAGCTAATATCAGAATCCACGGCATCGACATATCAAGTGACGTGCCTTTTCGTGGTCACTTGGAAGAGAAGGCCAAATTGGCTTCTAAAAAGCTTGGCGTGCTCAGTAGAGCGGTATTTCATGCCGGCACACCGCCTGCAACTTTACAAAGTGCAGGTCCGGCCGCACATGGAATACTGTGTACATCTCTGGGCTGGGGCTCCCTAGTGCCAGCTCCTTCCACTTGCCCGCATCTACTGCACAGTGGTTTGAATCGTCAAACACCAAGTGCTTTCAGATCGGCTCGATACACTCACGCTGCGAAGAGTGTATTGCTTGCATCCCTTTTCATTTTCTCTCGCATCTGCCACGGGGAGTGCTCCGAGGAATTGTTCGGATTAATCCCAGCCACCAAATTCCATTAAGGCACAACGTGCCAAAACTCCCGTTACCATCCACACCAACTGGATGTTTGGCGGTCCACCACTGTATGTTTCCTTCCAGAAAACCTTCAAGAAAAGAGCTTACTCATTTCTAAAAGGCAGGCATCGCACCTTCAATTCCCCTGGCGTTGCAGCTGTTCCTGGGCGGCGGTAGTCACTTACCATCAGATGAGCCGTATGTGAAAAAAACTGACCTTTTATTGATTAAAACTACTTTTACGGATTTTATCGCGTTTATTTTTGCTTTTAATTACTTTTATTTTTAATTCCCGAAGTCTGCAGTTTGTGATCATATCCTGGACGGCCCCAACCATTACATCAGATTTGATAGACCACAAATCCTCGCGAAAGAACACCGATTCCTACCAAGGATGATACGTGAGGCTATTGAAATTAAAGAACATCCTAATTTCAATAGAGAAGGAGGCTGGGTACTACCACCTGCTTGGGATCCTATAATCAATAAAATTAAAACTAAACCCAAGCATACCACTGCAAGACCTCAAGACATAGTCAGTTCATTTTGGATAGATCGGACCATAAACAATAATTAAAAAAGCTGAAGGTACTCCGGGTTTAACAATGACATGGGGACGTCAGTCATCTCAGTCCCCCGTGACCATGGGTGCTGGAAAGCGCCCGAAACGTCGGGAATTAAAAATAAAAGTAATTAAAAGCAAAAATAAACGCGATAAAATCCGTAAATGTAGTTTTAATCATGTGTAGTGTTCGCGTAAATATAAGAAATCATGACCTTTTATTTCTGACAAAGTGACAGGTGAATTCATTGTAGAGTTTCAGTGTCCGATTTGAAATGTAAGATGTTGCAGTACAATCATTACACGCTGCGAGGCATTCTATCGCAGTCCTCCGAGCGTGACAAGGTATCAGTGACCTCTTCTATTTAAAGTTGGTTGCAGTTTCCACTTCATCAAGAGGTTGATGGTTACATTTTTTGTGATTTTAATCTTATAAAACTCAATGTACGACTTTTGTAACATAAGACATATTATATTATTGGCATTATCGACTTCAATTTCTACATAATTATAATATTTAAAACAAGTTTTAATTGGCAATCAATTTGTCAATTTTTATTTATTTATTTAAAATCTTTATTGCACTTGGCAATCGCTGGCATTCTCTACCAGTCAACCACGAGCTAAGATGAGAAACTTAAGCAATTGCCATAAAAACATGAGAATATCTATACGTGAATGTAAATATAAAAATATACATACCATACGTGTAAATGCTGTGCATGCTTTTGTACTGTTTTCAATAAATGATATAATATAAAATGAAATAGAAAGTATATACGAGTATACACACAAATAACCTTAATAATATACTCTATACCTGATACATAACATACAAAAACTTTTTTAATAAAGAATATTTATTTAAATAAGCCGTCTTTTCTAGAATACCGCAAGAAGGGTAGCGGCGGTGGTGAGGCCGCTGGTGCCGAAAACCGCGTCCCATGCTCGTACAGCACCGGCACTCTCGCAGAAAAGCAAGTGTGCGATGTGCCCGTCGAGAACTTCCACCCCTGCACCTCCGCCAACCAGTACAACTACGAACAAGCCGGACCATGTGTGTTCCTTAAACTGAACAAGGTGAGGTTTGAATGAGGATGAAGTTTGTTTCTCTTCCATCCAGAAGAGGCCCATGTGCAGCAGTGGACGTCTGCGGGCTGATAATGAAGGAAAATAATCTCGAAGTTTCCGTTTTACGTAAGTTTACGTAGACTGCCTCGGTATTCTAGTGTTCGTCAGCGTAACTGATGATCATGAGGTCTCGGATTGGAATCCTAGTACATAATTCCTTTAAGGAAGAGACCTCTCTCGTAAGGAAAAGAATTTACCTTAATTTTCGCGCTTGATATGTGGATTGATGATCACAAAACCATATTTTTTCCTCTTTAGTCGCTGCTGCCCCTCGCCAATCTGGCTACGTTTGGCATAAACCAAATGGTTACACTGCCATCTATCGGATGCCGAATACGAAGAGAACTGGCGAAACTTTATGTATTTCAGTTCACTAGAACTTTGACCTGAAGTAATTCTAAGCATTAAAACTTTGTAGGTTTTTTTTGGTTCCTTCACAAAGTGTCTGCCTTTTTAAATTTTTTTAAATAAGTCAATATACCAATTTAAGAAATGTGTTAAGAAATGATATCTCAAAATTATTTTTCTTCCAAAACTCTGTGAATATAAATTTAGGAATTATTTTTACGTAAAAATATTTGTATTGTAATTCCGAAGGTGCATGTCCTCTTAGTTTTCGACCTATTGCGATACAATTTTTTTTAATAACATAATTGGTTTTAATTACAAACGCCTAGAATAATATTGTATATTGCCAGATAAAAGTTTGACGTCATAAATTACCAGGCGTTTTGATGTGTGGTGGTGACAATAGTTAGTTATGCCTGTATTGAAAATCGTTAATTTAGGGGTTTACACGCCTTTAATTGACTATAAATGTGAACAAGCATAGAAAAAAAATTATTACTTAAGTGGTAAAACAAAGAGAGTTTATTGCAAGAACGCTCCTCGAGTGTGGTACGTTCCACTTTGAGGTTATATTTTTACTTACTTTTACGGTACTTTTTTGTTCGAGGTTGCCTAATAGGCTGGATTTTTACTAATTTACATTAGCAAAACTGATTACTTATACGTTGCTGCGTGAACTCTAAAAATGAAAATATCACGACTGAGTCGGAAAATAATGTACAGAGTAGTGCAAGCACAGAATCCGAAAGTATGGGGTAAGTACATAATTAAGAAATACCGACATACTACGGATATTAAGAGGTGAGAGTAAGTCAGCTCAAATTCTAATTTCGCCCCCACTTCCCCGCGCGTCGTATGCTATGTACCGACATGTTTGTAATCACTAATACTCTAAATAGATAGGTCGTTAGATACTTATTTCATTATGTTTATCATATATATGCCTGTTTCTTAACGCCAACCCAGTCGCTTCTTATTCTTATAACGGTTATTTCCCATTTTAATTTTACGTCTTCCTGTTGCGTAATGTGTTTTCTGATCGTAAGCGACACAACTTCTCTCTTCAAAAGCCGGAGCAATACTAACGGCGCGACAGGAACCAAGCTTACGCGCCGATAGTTTAGGTAATTTCTTTTTACAGTGAAAATAATGGTATTTTAAAAAAAGTAAATAACATAAGCACTGCTTTATAGTTAGTTCAGTCAGTATGCAAAGTTTCATGATCTTATTTAAAGTATTTTATGAATAACAGCGGTTTATTGTTTATTTTGGAGGTAACTTTGGATTTTTTTTCTATCGAGAAAATTTTACGAAATCGTGTTTTCGTCTAACATAATCACTAACTATTATCCTCAACTTTACCATATATTTATTTCAAAATTAATGCTGCAATATTTTAGGCATAACGAAGGATCTTGCTAAGCCATTTGACATTATATTTCCCCTTAAGTAATTGACCGGTCAAAGTAGTCTTGTGAGAATTTACACACACACAGTACCTACCCTTACTATTGGGCAAACAGGGACTTTTTAATTTTTTTCTTTATTATTAATGCAATTTTCATTACGGTAGCTTGTAAAACTCACAAGAACAAACAGTTTACAGTTCAGTTTTTTACGTACGTATTTTACGTACGATGCACCAATTTAGAAAAAAAAAATCGATGTCAATTCAATAATTTTTCTTTACAGCATAACTACTTGACAAAACTTATAATCTATACTAATATTATAAAGAGTGAAGATTATTATTTTTGTATTTTTTAACGAATAAAGTACAGAATTTGTAATCTGTAGGAACTAATATTATAAATAAAAAATATTTAATTAAGAAGTAAACAATGCTCTCTCTCTTATTCATTACTCTGCATACCGCGCTAGCGCACTCGTACGGCTACGTGATGTCCGAAAGACAGAGCGCCATATATATATGTATATATATATATATATATATATATATATATATATATATATATAAATATATATATATATATATATATATATACATATTGTAGATGTATATATACTAAAGCGCGCGGTTCGCCACGAAACGAAACAGTAGTGATAATCTTTATCATATTTCAGATCTTTAACTGGACTCCTCAACCCTACAACACTACTGAGGATTTGCCAGCGATCATGCCTGAGGACCTTAAACATCACATCAAAACTATTGTGAGTATATATTACCTAAAAATTAATTCCAAATAAATCTCCCTGATTCTCTCAATTCTGAAAGGGATTTTTTCACGAAAGATTCCGACGTATTGTCCACAATACTGATGCTGAACTGCTGATGGAATTCTAACATAAGAGCCGACAAAATACTTCATGCTATTTTAATTTTAAACTACTTCCAGTACAATAACATAAAATTAATAAATGTATTTAAAAACAACTTCTTTGATCAGGAGGGTAAACCAGATGCCAACATGGTGTGGGTCTCCTGTCAGGGAGAGAATCCCGCCGACGTGGAGAACATGGGCCCCGTGCAGTACATTCCTGGCCGCGGCTTCCCATCCTACTATTACCCCTTCACCAATAAAGAGGGATACCTGAGTCCACTCGTCGCTGTGCTCTTCGAGAAGCCCAGGAGTAAGTACGCTGCTCTTTTGTTTAAACTGAGTAAATCTAATTAATTTTTCTTTTTTTAATAAATATATACAATTATTATAATACATAATTAATGTTTTTTTTAATTAAATAATTCATTAAATTAAAACAAAAGACAGTTAAGTTAAGTTAAGTTTTCATTAACATAAGATAACATACTTGATCATGGGGCAGAAATCCTGATAAATATTTTTTATGTGACCTTTAAAGTATTAAAAGGTAATCTTAAAACAGTCTGACAATGAAAGAAAATGATTAAACCTAGGGACTTAGTAATTCGGATTTTAACACGTTTAATTTAAACTTTTTTAATTCACAACCACAGAACAATAATATTGTTTAGCAAGAAAAGAGAGTACTGAGGTGTTTGAAGTTCTAATGTTATAGTTAACAAAGTTTACCTTCAATATTTGAATATTAATTTTTGGTCCGAACTACGCACAACGGGCTTACTTTATCCTGAATATTCTTCATCTCAGTCTACAAGGATGACAATTTATCTTAGGATATTTTCGTTAAAAGTTAATACAGCAGGTGTTCATGGTCTACGGCTACCACTTAGAATAAGGTGGACTGTTATTTCTTTTGTCCATTGGTATTTAAAAAGACTCGCTACTTGCATGGCACTATCCTTGGAAAATTCGTGTTTCCCGCCTCACAACTATTTCATCTCACACCTATTTTACCGTTAAGGTTTCGATATGTTCCAGCAGGTATATTTTCTATCCATCTTCAGCCCTTTTTCTAGAAAGAATTTTGAAAATCGTCATTTGTGAAAGGTGGATTGGCGATAGCAGAACCAGTTATAGATATGTCTCATACCTCTGACACGGCTTCCCTTGCCGGTATAGTGTGAAATACGTAGGTTTTGTTATTTTACACATGAAATATACAAGATGGGTAAAGTTCAGTCAAATACATAGCTTACATGAGATCTATCCACCACAGCTATATATTTTTGCTACGTAGACCACTTTGCAGCTATATTTTAGCTGAAGCACGAATGGGTCGGATTGACTGGGAAAGGACCATGCTCGCACAGAATACCAACATAAAATAGCAGCATGCTGTGTTTTGTATGTTGAGTGTAGAGATCCGGAGGCTCTTTTTACTGGATAAGATTCGTTTCGTTTTAGTCCTCAGAGGTTAAATCACATCTGCATTTTGATTCATAATCGAAGATAAATATATCTATTGGGCCACAGCATCCACTTACTATGAGCTAGGTATGTGTTCGTTTTTCATCTCTAAGCTATAGAAATTATATGCGAGAAAATTAGATTAAGCTATGAAATAATTAATCGTGTATGAAATCATAAAGACGTCGATTAAAGTCGAGACCTTTAAAAATGTATACAGAAAACAAGATTTTTTTATTATTTCTAGGTTATCATTATTATTTCACACGAATTTTTATAGGATATAGTCTATAAAAATCCGTGTGAAACTAACTCGTAGGTCATATATTTATAATTTTTAAATATTAACATATAAAATTTGTTTATTTACAGCCGGTGTTTTGATCAACATCGAGTGCAAGGCATGGGCCAAGAACATCCAGTACGACCGATACGAGCGGCGCGGCTCAGTCCACTTCGAGCTCATGGTGGACCGCTCCTAAGCACTTGGCTAGATGCGACAACTTGGCGGCAACATTCGGCCAAGCCTGTCTACTGGCAGTCAATTGGCGTCAAGGCATCACTACCGCTGTACACACGACTGCCAATAGCTGCCAAACTCGCCAAGTGACTGTCAGTTACTGTGGTCGCTTTAATTTTTAACATTGTCACAAAATTAATAGCCAAGTTAGAGTATTAAATGCTATGAGCGATTGGCCGCTAAGTCAGACGATAGTAGATCGGTTGGGTGGTAAAGCTTTGCAGCCCGTTGGTTGCCAAATATGCCACGCTCGCCATGTTCTCCACACGCCAGGTGCCGGCTGCCAAACGCCATTAGCAATAGCCACATAGTTGGCGATTTATTTATATTCGTTTTAGAATAGCCAAGGGGGCGCCACTGAGTTCAAGTTTTGTTTACACGCTTATATTAAATTATTAAATAATATTTATTATGTAATGTAATGTTTTTCTGGACGTTGAGTCAATAAATATGCAATAGTTGGTTCCAATTTAGTCTTTGAATGTGTTTTATTTATTTTCCTGTTGTTTGTGTTTTTAACTAGTATTTTTATATAAACTGTAATGTGCTTCAGACAGCATTTCGATCACGACAGCCAACCTCAACAAGAACTAGCCATCTGCGCAGGACAGGATTAAAGTGACCAAGTGTGTGCGCAAGCACTCGCTATTCCCTCACGCTCTTAATCCGATGGAAAAACAATCCAATACGACCAGCGAGAGGTTATATGCCGGATCAACGGTTGTACGTACTTTCCGAGGAACGGGGGTGAAAAGCTGCAAGCTTTATGATTCCGCGCTGCTACCGAGAATTTCTTGACAGAAAACCCCAAAAATTTATTTATATCCCGACTCGGATTCAAATCTGGGAGATCATAATCAGCAGTCGCGATTGCTGCCACTAGATTAACGAGGTAGTCGATTTCAATGTCTATTTGTGCACACAAATAGTAACAAATAAACGAGCAGTTAATAACCAAATATAATAGTAATAGGAACCAACCCAGACAGACTCCAAGGTAGAAAAGAAACCCTAACACTTATGACATACATACATAAACATAAATTAACACTCACGCCTGTCACCCAGAGGGGTAGGCAGAGACTACAGACTTCCATTTGGCACGATCCTGACACACCTCTCTCGCCTCCTTCACATCCATACACCTACGCATACATGCTCGTCGGTTAAGGGTACTCCTAATTTGGCCCGTTTTCAATAAATCGCCAATTTGGTCGATAAATTTTCGCCTAGGACGTCCCTTTCCGACTCTGCCATTCACTTCTGCAACATAAATTTTCTTTGTCACTCTTTCCTCATTCATTCTTTCCAGATGACCAAACCACTTAAACTCTTATGACGTGTTGAACTATTTACGTATTGAAAAATCATTAATTTGAATTAGAATAAAAAATTACTAAATATATAATATCTCAAGCCACTTCTTGTAATTTTGTTGGTTGACAACGAAACTTTTTAGTATTTTTTTATGCTGTGGCTCATCTGATGTATTAGTTTCCGTTTGTCGCTTCTTACGAACCCACAGGACAATGTCTAACTTAACCTAACTACGGAAAATATAAGCCCTTTTAGGCAATCAAAAGGCCTATGTGCGGAACATTAGATTCTTGATTAGTCGTTATAATGATGATAATAAATGACGACATGCCACACTCTAAGTATTATTAAAAATAAATATTTGCAATCTTTTTTAACCTACGTCTAAAGTATATTATGCTTCTAAATGTTAAACAAAGCCGCCAAAATTTAAGTTATGATGTTCCTACAAAGGCAGACGGACATTATGTATGTCCAAAGTTTTTAATATATAATAATTTAAAAAAAGATAAGTTGTGTCGGATAAAATACGGACGTATTATATCTGACACATGACACCTAACTTTGGACCTAACGGTTTGAAAAAAATTGTAAAGGTTCCTTGCATAAAACAATAAGTACCATATATGATGGATCCATAGTGGCAATAATGATATTTTTTGTAGAAATATAGTTGTCAAACAAGCATACAGCCTACTTATTGGCAAGAGAAAACTGTGGCCCATAGATAACTACATCTATCGCCTATGAAGAATCGTTGTCACCTCTGAGGACTGAGATGGAACGCCCTCCTATCAATAAAAAGGGTGTCGTGGCTCACAATACGAAATCGTAACCTTACAGCCTATTAGAAGTCCTCTTCTGAACATAGGTCTTCGCAATAGAATGAGTGCGTTTGGCAGAAAAAAGCGCTAGCAAGCGCTTGTAAGCAAAATGGCGATCGTAAGCGGTAAGCGATGTCAAATCGTAAGTAGCTATTTTCCTCCAGGACACGAAGTTAGTTTTAACCGGGGAACCTAACCTAATTTAAATATATGTTTCATAAAGTATTCATATTAAAAACTTACCAATCATGAATTTTTAATAACATGTATATGTCTATTCATGTCATTATATTACTTAAAACTGATATTGCACAAAACAACTTATAAACTCTACTTCAAAACAAACAAATTAAATAAGCAAAATGGCGGATTGTGTCAGCGCTACTGAAGTTAGCAAACGTGTCCTGGCCGAAAACTGTTTAGTTTCGTCATTTTGCTTACAAGCGCTTGATAGCACCCATTACCTCATATAGGAATATTTCCCATTGCCGCGACGCTTGGCAGGCGGACTGGTAACATCATTTTTTTATTTTTAGTTATCACTAAGAAGACACTGCTCTCTATCTCCTGTTGTGTGATATTGCTATAACTATCACATAATATATTATATGATGATATTGTTATAACCATCACATAATATATTATATGATGATTATAACAATATCACTTAATCAGCTTATACGTGGTTGAGACATGCTGCAGTTATATAAATAGTACCTATAGTAGCACGAATGGATCACCTCAACAGAGAAAGGACCACGCTTTTAAAGAATACCAGCGTAAAATAGTAGCTTAATGCTGCTGCGTTTCGTGTGGTGAGTGTAGAGAACCGGTGAACCTTTTTACTGGAAACGAGGCATTCCATCTTATTCCTCACGGCTCAACGCATCTGCATTTTGATTCGTAATCGAGGATAGATGTAGATGTCTATGGGCCACAGCATCCACTTACCATCAGGTGGACTGTTTGCTCGTATGTTATCCTATCCTATAAAAAAATATCACCGCTCTAGGCAGACAACTTGATAATCATAGTGTTTGTCTCTCAGTTTTTCCTGCTGTTCACTACCTGGATCTGCCTTTTAGGTACAGTGTCATATAATATGTTCTATTCAGTTTAGGATTATGAAGCTCTTATGAACCTTTAAATCTACCACTGATTCCAAGCAATCCCACTGAATGTAAGAATTAGCGAAAACTATCACAGCTTGTTAAACTACTATCAATTAAGGAAGGAAAAAGTAATAGGAGACGTTAAAAATGTTTTTTTTTTAAATATAAAAAGGAAAGGACAAAGGGACTTACAGTCTTCCTGATAATAAGTGGCTACTGCAGGCCATGGCCCCCTGTAGACAATTTCAAAGAAGGTTACAGGTGTATTTCCCAAGTCATACCGTGTGGTCTCCTGCAATCGTCCTTAAATATTCCAGAAAGCTCTAAAACCGTTTAAAACATCTATAGAGACAAGAGCCCATCTTTTAGAGAACCGTGACTGGACAACCTATCAGCACTTTTCTTATATGAAAGTCATTGGAGCCTAAGCTCGTCGGCACAGCTACCAAAACGGCACTGAAGAGGTTCAAACACGTATAAATATGTACAAGTTTACGGATGAAGTAATGTGCCAAGATTACTTAATGGTAAAGCGTGTAACCAGTGACTAGATCCCCGAGTCCAAACAGCTAGAATGCGGACCTGATGCTCCGTGCCTACGGAATATCCCACTATTTATAAATATTGACTTCCACTGGAACTTTATCCCTGCGACAAAGTGTTTGCCATGTTTGCCTTGCCTATGGTAAAAGTAAAAGTTTACCTTATTATTTATATTAGCTCCTTGGCCATGTGACCGTAGGCAAGCACGACTGCTTATCGTGAGGTCCCGCTCTGGATCCAGAATTGAGTCAAAATCAGTTATTGGATTTTTATGTCAAGAAATTCTTAGTACCAGCCCGTAGTCAGAAGGTGGTGATGTGTCAAGCTCATGCTTCGGAGAGCTGGTAAAGCCGTTGGTTCTGCGCCTGATCCCTCTCCACTTGTATCGGATTGACGATCATCGAACTATGAGAGTAAAGGAATAGAGAGTGAATGACTTAAGTTAAGTGCTGGTCTACCCTTCCGATTCCCCACTCTAAACCTGTAAACGAATGGGATGTTCTTACTTTTAGGCAAACTTTCTTTTACATACTGTGCTTAAAACACACTTCTAGCTGTTGTATGACGAGAAGCTACTTAGTGATAAGCGCCGAAAAGATAAGGTATGTTAAAAACTTCAACTTTACACATCTTTCCCACATAAGCTCTTTTGCTTTTTTGGACAAAATCTATACATAAAATTAAATAGCATCCGCAATATATATCCCAAAACCAGTTTTAACTGTAAAATAAAAAACTATTAAAAAAATCAAGATTACAAAAAAGCAGAGAACCTATTGACTGTACTTAAATAAACCTAAATCCAAGATATATCTACTTATTTCCATACACTCTCGATACACGCATACACTTAATTACAATTTTGCACATTTACACTCCGAAAAATCAGATCATTCATTTCATCATTTTTTTCATATATCAATGGATTTTATTAGTTTTAATTATGCCAATAATTCTGTCCGCGGGTTTGGGCCCTGGTGCTTACCTAGCTAATTGTTAACTCTAAAAGTACTGTTTGTGAAGAGAGAATAAATGATGTTTTTTTTTTGGTTATGAACTGAAATGAAATGGTTATTTATAGAGTATTCTCATCTGGTTGAGCTGAATAAATATAAAAAAGGAAATGATAAATATACATAATTATATATTTAATATACTAACATACTCCCCACTTTATTACATGGATGTCAAAACTGGGCTCTCATAAGGAAAATAATATCTAAGCTACAAGTTTTCCAACGAGCAACGGAACGCAGCATGCTTAACGTTAAACTAAGACATCGACATAGAAACAGTGATATACGAAAAATAACAAATATCATAGACGCAGCCAAATTAGCGTGTCAATTGAAGTGGAGATGGGCAGGACACGTGGCAAGAGTCAGTGATGGGAGATGGACTGAACGGGTGCTACATTGGTACCCGCGTGATGCGACGCGCTCGCGCGGCCGACCGCGGGCACGCTGGTGCGACGACATTGTAGAGGTGGCAGGAGCAACGTGGACGAGGCTAGCGGCAGACAGAACTTCATGGAAAAGGATGGAGGAGGCCTTCACCCGGAAATGGGTATCCCATAATTAATTAAAATTAATATAATAAATTATGATACTATGTTATGTGTATAGCCAAATTCAGTAGATTATTATTAACTTCAATTTTATTATTTTTAACTATATATTTTATGATAAAAATCAAAATGAGTTAACAATTACTTGAAAATATAAATATAAATTGATTATTTACCCTAATATTATTTATAAATAATCAAAAATTAATTTTGTAAATTTAATTTAAACTTTTCATTTAAAATTGACACTGGCATTATCATGTCTTTTAATTAAAAAAAATTGCATGACTCATAATAATATTGTAATTGGTTTTAACTGATATCGACTGCTGTATGAAAATTGGGAATTAAATGACTATTATTATTATACTAACATAAATAAATAAATAATACATCAATAAATAAAAGCCCAACCAGATGGAAGCCCTCGGCAGCCAAACGGTCGACGGTTAGAGGAAAATAGAAAGCGGACGATGCTGTTTTGAGGAGCACCGCCTTCTGCATTTCAGCACGGAGCGGTCCGTCACGGAGTCCCAGTCGCCTCAGATGACCCGAAAGGCTGACTGGGATTAGCCCGTTCGCACGGACTACTACAGGAATAATTTCGGTCGGCAGACCACCCCACATGTCGGTCACCTCGTGAGCCAGGTCCAGATATTTTGTTCGTTTAATCTGTTTCGGCTTTCACGAGGTTCTCGTCATACGGAACGGTAATATTGGCTAAAAATATCCTTGACTGGGCCCGGTCCATCAACACAATATCAGGCTTATTCGGAAGTCAATTATGAAAGTCCTGTCTGTGATGATGGCGCGGTCGCAGAAGAGCCTGGCGCGATCATTTTTTTCGAGCACGGCTTCCAGCAAGTACTTATAATAAGGCAGTATCCGATCCACGAGGGCGTATTTCAGAGCGAGCTCCTGGTGTAAAATCCTGGCTACTAGGTTGTGCCTGTGCAAGTACTCAGAGTTAGAAAGCTCCGAACAACCGGAGATGACATGCATAAGTGACTCACCCGGATGACGACATGCTCGACATCACATCTATCCTCGATTACAATCAAACAAAAAAAAATGCAGATGCGTTGTCACCCGTGAGGACTAAGATGGAATGCCTCGTTTCCAGTTAAAAGGGTCTCCGGTTAAATGCGTAATACATGCGTAATGCGGACTGAGATGGAAAACTTCGTTTTCAGTAACACTCTATTTCACGCTGGTATTCAGTAAGAGAATGGTCCTTCCCCGGTCGAGCCGACCCACTCGTGCTACAAACATAACATAGCCGCAGCGTAGCTACACCACGTACGAAATGTAATGCTAATTGCACGGAATGCCGAAGAAAAACAGAAATCAATTAAGCAAGGAAGGTAACGAAATGAAAGACTGATTACTACGATTTTTCCTAACTTTAGGTATAGTAGCTTGTTTCAGGGCTGTTTTGTGTTATTTTATACAGTTCATTTAATATTTAGAGGCTTTGTCATCCATCAAAAAGTTAACGTTTAATGTTACCCGCCCGAGTTCTGATGCTCTGATTGATTTTTTAATGTATGTGAATAAGGCATGACTCCGGCTTAAATAATTAGCGAACTTTTATAAAATAACGTTTATTTTCACAGTGGTCACATAGGAATTCGAAGTAGATTATCGATATTACATATTACCCAATGGTAGGTGGTGATGAAGTTAAAGATAATAATCTGGCTTAACTTAATAATAATAAAAAACGACCGCCTTCAGTTGTGGGGTTGAGATTTCTTACGAATCTTAGCTGTGGGCGGTTCATTAAATTCAGGGTCAAAACAGCCCTAAGGCAGTAGTATATAGGTAGTACCACTTCTGGCTCACTGAGTCAGAAGTAGTACAACGTTTTTCGACTCACGATACTAAAAAAAAAGTTTTGGCATGCTCTGATCACGAATCTGCGGTCCGTTTTTGCGTAGGATGCACGGTTCGGCACGACACGTGCACGGTATTCCATATTTTGACGTGACCGAAGAAATAAAAAATGTGCCTACAAACAAGAGAACATCATTCCCATATTAAATTGGTACATTAGAAATTTGTGCAAAGACGAAGTGATCGCATTTTTCGCATTGAAAGGTGGTTCAGCAGAGAAACAATTTTTAAAAATGTTGACGACGAATGATAGAATTTTTAATATTGAAGAATACAAATGTCCAAAATACAATGATTCGGTAAATGCCATAAATTTAAACAAACATTATGTGTGTAATAATAATATATTTGCAAAAAATAATCACAAAATTTTACATTGTTCTTGTGATGAAGTGTGGGTTTTCTACAAGTGGTTATTGCTTGAAAATAAAATTTTAAATTAATCATAAATTTTGTTTGACTTCCCAAAAACATTACTTATAGTACACAATATATATATATATATATATATATTAATTGTTTACCTACACCAACACTTTCATTTTTTATTTCACCCCGTAGAACTTTAGACGTGTGTAATGTTTCACTTTATACATCCGTTTACTGCTATTGTGGCAGGACCAAGTGGATGTGGGAAGTCAAATTTTGTAACAATTTTCATAAAATCAGTTACAAAAATATGCTTTTGATGAAATGCGACCTTTATATAATTTACCAAATGTTAAATACACCCTATTATGAAGAACCAGAATGTGTCAAAACAGGCACGTATGGTAATTCATAATGCTGTGTTAGTCCCTACGTTAATGTATGGTAGTGAAAGCTGGGTGTGGCAGAAGAAGCACGAAAGTAGAATAAATGCTGTAGAAATGCGTTCTTTAAGAAATATGCTAGGGTTTAATCTGAATGACAGGGTGAGAAATTGCGTGATAAGAGATAAATGTGGTATGCAAGATGATGTTGTGACCAGGATTAAGAAAGGAATGCTTCGGTGGTTTGGTCACGTAGAAAGAATGAATGATGAAAGAGTGACAAAGCAAATTTATATGGCAGATGTGAACGGCCGAGTCGGGAAGGGACGCCCTAGAAAAAAGTTTGTCGACCAAATTGGCGATATTTTGAAAATGGGCCACCTTAGAAGTACCCTTAACCGACGAGCATGTATGCGTAGATATATGGATGTAAAGGAGGCGAAAGAGGTATGTCAGGATCGTGCCAAATGGAAGTCCGTAATCTCTGCCTACCCCTCTGGGTGACAGGCGTGAGTGTTTATGTTTATGTTAACTATCATCAAGGAATTCCAAATCTTAATATGTTTGGTGGAGCCACGTGTTTAAGGCTGCCGGAAATCTAGTTCCCCGGTCAAACCTCAAACCTATTACGCGAGATATTAACTAAAGTGGACTGTATTTGCGATTGCTTCTATGCTTATGTAAAAGCGACTACTATAGCATGCGGTACAATGCACTCGCTCTTCCCTAAACTAAAACTATTACTTGCCAAATCGATGAAAGGAATCCTGCCTGATGGGGAGAACACAGAATTGGAGCGGTTAAACAATTATTAAATGTTAATCAGGCAGTAAATTAAGGAATGTTGACTCACCGGGGTTTCTTCTATCCTGTCGATCACTATAGCGACTTCTGGAACACTCCGGAGAGAGGCGGTGCGCGACGATATCTCACACGAGGTGAGGCGGGTTCCTGGAGCTCGACTGCTTCCAGGCCAAGGCGGTTTCCACTAGTGAGGTGTTTCCAAACGAGCGCGCGGGAAGAGGAGGTTGTAGTTCAACGACGGCTGCGACGGGAAGAAGAGAGCGCGCGTCGGTCGCGCGTGTCTTATATATCCTCGGCTCCGGTGATTGCGCGATGTTCTAGAATCGTCTTCTTTCCCCTCCCACCCCATCACCCCGATGTGTCGATAGGAGGGTACGAATGATATCGTTTTGGAAGGAATAATGATTCGGCAAGTTCCTACCGTCAAAAATAAAAAACGCGAATGGTTTTCCGCGCAACCATCTCCCCCCGCCCTTGAAGGATTTCCTTCAAAAAAAAAAACTAAACAACTAGAGCTAAGATCAACTAACAAATAACTAACTAACGCTAAGATTACCTAAATTCAACTACAATTTTAATCTAGAAATCTAATTTAAATTATGGAAGAGGCAAGGGGCACAAACGGACAACAGGACGTAGGTAAGACCCAACCGTGGTCTTAACGCGAGCTATCCTAATTACTCCGTCGGAACCGGGAAAGACCTCCTCGACGATTCCTAACGGCCAGTGGAGAGGCGGCGTATTCTCCTTAGTGAGCACAACTACCGTTCCTACAGCTAAAGGCTCTGTCGCTGTGTTCCATTTTTGCCGAGACTGCAAAGTGTGCAAGTATTCCATCCTCCATCGTTTCCAAAACGATTGCACTAACCGATCTAATAATTTGTGGCGTGCGGAAATGCTAAGTCTGTTCTCATCCATATCCGCAGCGGGCAGATACCTTAGAGGCGTTAAATTCAAAAAATGTGCTGGAGTTAGAGCCAGCGGTTCCGAGGGGTCACTAGATAACGTCCGACAAAGTGGGCGGCTATTCATTACGCATTCAATTTGAGCGAGCACCGTACTTAGCTCTTCGAAGGACAAAATTTGATCTCCTATTACTCGGTATAAGTGGCTCTTTAGACTTTTAATATTAGTCTCCCAATTGCCCCCAAAATGACTCGCGGCTGGGACGTTCAGAGACCACTCGATGCGGTTCTCGGCTAGAATGTGAGCGAACTCCGAATTATAATACTTGCTAGCTAAGAGCTCATGTAGTTCCGATAGAATACGTTTTGCACCGACGTAGTTCGTACCGTTATCCGAATATAATTTACTTACAGGGCCTCTGCGGGATAGAAATCTTTTAAATGCACCCATAAAGCCTGCTGTGCTTAGATCACCCACGAGTTCTATATGCACTGCTCGAGTAGTTAGACATACGAAAATGCAGACGTAAGCCTTTGTGGATCTTATACCGCGCCCGCGAGTGAGCGTGACCTTAAACGGACCAGCAAAATCAGACCCGGTGTGCGTGAAGGGCTTTACTGATTGTATCACTCTGCAAGATCTAAGTTCCGCCATTTCCGGAAATGACGGCTTGGGGCGTGCCCGAAAGCAAGCTATACATCTGTGCACCCGATTGAGTATTAAACTACGTGCAGAAAGAATCCAATAATTCTGACGCAAGATCGACATCAATAAATCGGGGCCAGCGTGCGAGTTCAATTTATGATGATAATCGACTAATAAGTTCATGATATGGTCTTTACGCGGTAAAACTATAGGGTGCCGTTGGTCGAAACTCAATTGCGAGTTGGACAAGCGTCCACCTACCCTTACAATCCCATCCTGTAAAAATGGCTTAAGGCGTTGAAAGGCGCGACTACAAGCTCTATTCGATTGTAATCTTGTAATTTCTTCGGAGAAGTGCGCACGTTGAAGTTCACGTAATACTAGCGACTCGGCATAGTTGTAATCGGATGCTAAGATATACGAACGTCGCGGTAAAAGCTTCGCGAATCGACAAACGTAAATTACGATACGCAATAATTTCGACCAAGAGGACAAGCGGTTCGCCAGAGCAATAATTGGAGAAACCTCGCTCAAAACGCTCGCCACTAGAGCGTGTCTCCTCTCTTCTGGCGGTTGTGACACTGACGAAGGTTCGAAATCGGTTATTGGCCATTGTGAGGGATCCAAGTGAACCCAAGAAGGTCCATGGAACCAAAGCGGGTGGTCCATTATTTGCATCTGGGTGAGTCCCCGGGATAGACAATCGGCAGGGTTTTCCTTACCGGACACGTGATAAAAGTTCCGCGTTTCTAACTCGTCTTGGATCTTGGCCACTCGGTTCGCGACAAACGTATGGTAAACAACGGTGGGGTGAAGAATGAACCCAACATAAGGCGACGGTGGAGTCGGAAAAGGCAAATATCCTTTCTATGTGAACTCTATCCCTACATGCGCCGATAACTGTGGTAATAAGCTTGGTGAGTACTAATATTGCGCAAAGCTCTAAGCGCGCCAGAGAGACAACCTTACGGGGGGAGACTCTCGACTTAGAACTAATGAGGCTAATCGAATTTCTACCATTATTCTGGACATGGAAATATACAACGCCCCCGTAAGCCCTCTCGCTGGCGTCTGCAAATCCAACGACCGTTATGCTGCTATTTCTATCGACATTTATATGACGCGGTATTTTAATTTCTCTTAGTAAAGGAAGTTCCTCTCTAAAGCGCTGCCACAATCGAACAATGCTGTCAGGCGGCGAGTCATCCCAATCACATTCAAATAACCAAAGTTGTTTAATCAAAAGCTTAGCGTACAATACCACAGGAGCTACGAAACCCATGACGTCCCATAATCTAGCAACGCATGACAGTATTGTGCGCTTTGTGCATTTCTCTACGGGCGGATTTACCTTAAGGCTAAACACGTCGGACTCTGGTGACCAACACTGACCGAGCACCTTGTGTGTATCGGAATCGTCGAATTCCTTTATCGCCGAAAGACGGTGTGATAGTGGGATTGTATCTAAAACCGTACGCGAATTACTAGTCCACTTCACAAGATCGAATTGACCCGATTTCATGAGCCTTATGACTTCGGCGGTGGTTAGGGTGGCCTCCTCCACGCTATCGACCGAATACACAAAATCATCCATATATAATCCGCTCTCAATTGCCCTCTTAGCTTTAGGATAAGAGGGACCTTCATCGTGAGCGAGCTATCTCACCGTGCGTAACGCATGAAATGGGCTCGACTTTAAACCAAAACAAACGCGGTTAAATTCAAACACCATTAGAGGTTCCTTTGGGTTGAAGCGATATAAAATGCGTTGGAATCTACGGTCGCATTCACGGACCCCTATGCAAAGAAACATTTGGCGAATATCGGCGGATAGTGCTATACTAAACAAACGAAAATTGACTATTATATTAAATAAACTGCCCTGTAAATTTTGCCCACTATAGAGGATATCGTTAAGCGACAGGTGAGTGCTAGTTTTAGCACTAGCGTCGAGCACTACACGTAATTTAGATGTAAGTTTGTCCTCTCTAATGACTCCGTGGTGTGGTATAAAATACGACGGTGTGTCTTCGTAGTTATCTAATTTCGAAGCCACAAGCGATATGTAACCTTCTCTTATATATTCGTTAATGACGCCGTCGTAAGCTTCCTTTAACTGGGGCGAAGCGAGCATCCTACGCTCCAAGCTGTAGAAACGCTTTTCCGCCATTTGACGCGAATCGCCGAGAGATAAAACATCTCCTTTAAAGGGTAGCGCTACACTATATCTACCGTCGCGATCACGAACGGTCGTGCGGACGTAAATTTCCTCGCATAACCTGTCATCTGGACTAGCTATATGTGGAACGTTCACCTCCTCCATCTCCCAAAATTTGCGGACTAACGACTCGAGCGGTTCGACAGCCATACCATATGATGAATATCAACAAAGTTTCGGAATTTCTTATATTTGACGGTAGTGAGTTCCATAATCTTACAGCGTGAACTGAAAAGGAGTGGGAGTAATAACCGGAATTAAAGACGGGAAAGTCAAGAAGATTTTTAACAAGGGCTCTGCATGGTTTGTCCGGAGGATGGGTGAAGGAAAATCGGCTTCTGAGGTATGTGGGAGAGGAAGGGTTGTGCAAAATGTTATAGAGGACACATAACAATCGAGTGTTCCTTCGAAGTCGAATAGGAAGCCACTTGAGTTGCTTACGAAACTGAGATATACGGTCAAATTTCTTGAGCCAAATATGAAACGGATACACTGATTTTGCAAGCGCTCAAGTTTATTAAGAAGCTCCTCTGTAGCATCCAAATAACAGGCATCCGCATAATCAAGGAGAGGTAGGATAAGAGTAAGCACGAGTGATATTTTAGCTTTAAGGGGTAAGAAATTTTGTAGACATTTAAGCGAATGCAAAGTAAAGTAGACCTTGCGACTAACTTCAGCGATATGCGTGGTCCATGTTAAATGGTGATCAAATATGACGCCTAAGTTTTTGACAGTATTGGCAAAGGGTATAGGAACGCCATTAAAACAAACAAAAGGTAGTGATGTAAATTCTAATCTATTACGCAAATGCCTACTGCCTATTATGATGGCCTGAGATTTCGTGGGATTAACTAATAGTCCGAAGGATGCAGACCATTCACAGATGCGGCCTAGATCCGCATTCATAGCTGCAATTGCATTATTTGTATCACCCACCAGAAAATGACGATAAAGCTGTAAGTCATCCGCGTAGAGATGGTAATTAGATGTAATAACACTCGTAATAGAGTTAATAAATATGGAAAATAAAAGGGGGGAAAGAACGCCACCCTGAGGTACACCCGTAGTGATACCCGACCAATCGGATAGAGTGTCATTAACACGGACACAATGTGATCGACCACGAAGATATGAATCAAACCATGCGATGGCAGATGGGGAAATGTTTATAGATTCCAGAATCCGGAGAAGAATATCAAAGTCTACTGAGGTAAAAGCACTACTAAAGTCAAGCAAAACTAAAAGTGTAAGAGATTTATTGTCCATGGCCCAACGGATATCGTCGGTTACTTTAAGTAAAGCAGTGACAGTGCTGTGTCCATGACGAAAGCCCGACTGATAAGTGGAGAGCAAGGAGTTAGACGATAAGAAGAGAGAGAGTTGACTATGGATGATGTGTTCCGAAACTTTAGAAAGAAAGGGTAAAATAGATATGGGACGAAAGTGGGACAAAGAAGAAGGATTAGAAACCTTAGGCAGAGGAATTATATATGCTTGTTTCCAAACTGAAGGAAAAGATGATGACGATATAGAAAAATTAAATATATGAGTAAGAATTGGTAGAAGTAAAGGTAAAAAAAAGGTATTCACCACAACCTTTTCCTATACGATCATTACGAATAAGGACAAAACCAGGTAAGGCAAACTGTGTAGAGGGGAGTGATGGCTTGAGAAATGACTCAGAAATTAAGCAACAAAAAAACTTCACTAAAAGGTTCAGGTATCACGATTTCCGAGTTTTTGACTAAGACAAGGCACAAAGTATTTATGACAGCTCGTAAACATTTCGGGATTAAGAACTGCTGGTCCGTAGAAGGAAAAATAGTTATTATTTTGCCGGACAAATCACGTCAGAGGATTGAGTCTATGGCAGAACTAAAACCCCTTATTTGCAGATATCCCGACAAGTGTAGTACGGTCAAAGACCCTGGTCAGTCTAAGGAACCCACTTCTCCAAAGGAAGTTGCGTCCAGATTGACTACTAATGCTCCACGGAAGGCTCGTCGCCGCAACTAATCCCTAGTTTCGTTGTTTTCTTTCAGAAAACATAGGTACATAGAATAATCATTTTTTTTTGTTTGTTTTTGTTAGCCGCTTTACAACCACTTTGTAATACTGTTTTATAATTACTTTATATTTCTGTAAAAATGATACATTTTTCCAGCTGGTACTTTTACAATAAGATAAGCATTTAATTACACACAGTAATTATCAAAATGTCTATTTTATCATTTACATTTGCGTAAGCATCATACTAGTCTGTGATTCACATTGAATTGACCTCCGATAGGAGTAATAGTGTTCTGTGGAATTGACACTCGTGAGTTTTGAGATGACTATTATGCATTTTTTTATTTATTTACTTTTTCTCTTAGTTGTGACGCACGGCCCTTTGGCCACTGTGATACTGTCAAGTTGTAGCTTGGGAAAATGTATTATTTATTCTGCTTTGCAGTAATATGTAATAGTGTTATTCAATATTTTTATTAATCTCTTAGGAAGTTTAATATGTATATAATTATAAGATAGGTTCATATCATAACATTTTAAACTTCTTTTTTTTAATCGAATCTTATGTATAAATTATACTCTCATAAGATTTTTTTTTCTTCAGTATTTCATGACAGTTCTGTGATTGGTGATTTTAGATGTTTTTTAATTTTTTTTTCTGTTCCGTTTGTATTAGATTATACCTAAGTTTTGTTTTATTTTAAACTAAATAATTGCTAAATTGATATTTATAAATATATACATATATATTGTATTTACATATCATATTTATACATATTTTTTAAACTGTATTATTATATTTACATTTTATATTATATTATTGTTATATTACTATACATTATTATATTATCTTAATTTATTTGCTAAATGGATAATCTTGATGTTTTTGATGACAGTTTCTTCTCATGCTCTTCATCTTCATGTAGTTTTACAAGTGCGGATAGTGAGTTACCTTTAACTTTGTATGACCAGATTTCATCCCTGCGCTCTAAATTTCCTAACAACTTTAATGTTGCACACATTAACATCCAGAGTGTTCCTCGCCATTATCCTGATCTTCTAGCATCAATTAACAGTGCACATCTCGATGCTTTACTAATTTCTGAGTCATTTCTCAAGCCATCACTCCCCTCTACACAGTTTGCCTTACCTGGTTTTGTCCTTATTCGTAATGATCGTATAGGAAAAGGTTGTGGTGGGGTAGCTATATACCTGCGTTCGGATATATTTTATAAGACCATATGTGCCTCTCCTTCTATTTACTCTCAATCTGCTAAATATCTCTTCATAGAAGTTACTCTCAATCATGTAAAAATGTTGCTGGCGGTATTTTACAGTCCTAACATGCACATAGATTACTTTGATACGCTTGAAAAAATCCTTGCTGATTTTAGTACTACTTACGATCATATTATTCTAATGGGAGATTTCAACACCTGTCTTATCAAAAATGATTCTCGCTCCCAAAAACTTCTGAATTTGGTATCTTCCTTCAATCTTCTCACTCTCCCCCTTCAGGCAACTCACCACTTCCCTAACTGTAACCCTTCTTTGCTTGATATTATGATCGTTTCTTCTACTGATAGTGTCATGTCTCATGGACAAATAACTGCCTCTTTTTCATATCATGATTTAATCTACCTCTCATATCGTCTCTGTCCACCTAAAAAGAAATCCCAATCCTTGTTCCTTCGTAATTACAAGGCAATAGATCTGGAGTCATTGCAGCATGATATAAGTAATGTTGATTGGACACCTATTGTTGACAATACTAATATTAATGAGAAGGTTTGTAATTTTAATGATATAATTTTGAAGGTATACAATAACCATGCCCCGCTCAAACGCGTAAAAATAAAGCGTAATCCTGCACCTTGGATTACACAAGATATAAGAGAACTTATGGGCCAGAGGGACAAAGCTAAGCAAAGGTTTAAACGTCTCCCATCTGAAAATAACTTAAATCGTTTTAAATTTTTACGCAACCGCTGCAGTCGCTTGTGTCGGTATGCTAAAAGACGCTACTTTTACAACTCTCTACACAATAAAAATTCTACTGAGATGTGGAAGTTCCTTCGTTCTGTTGGTGTGGGCAGGTCTCCGATCCTAGAATACAATGACGTTAAAGTAAAGGATCTAAACAATCACTTTGCTACTCCTCCTATGACTTTAGATCCTTACATCAAATCCAACACACTACTCGCATTGGCGGGTATACCGAAACCGCACGTTTGCCCTTTTCATCTTTCCCTTGTAACGGAGGAAGATGTCAAAAAATCCATCCTAGCCATCTCTTCAAATGCTGTTGGTATTGATGGTCTATGTGCGAAGATGATTTTGCTAGTTCTACCTTTACTTCTACCAATTCTTACTCATATATTTAATTTTTCTATATCGTCATCATCTTTTCCTTCAGTTTGGAAACAAGCATATATAATTCCTCTGCCTAAGGTTTCTAATCCTTCTTCTTTGTCCCACTTTCGTCCCATATCTATTTTACCCTTTCTTTCTAAAGTTTTGGAACACATCATCCATAGTCAACTCTCTCTCTTCTTATCGTCTAACTCCTTGCTCTCCACTTATCAGTCGGGCTTTCGTCGTGGACACAGCACTGTCACTGCTTTACTTAAAGTAACCGACGATATCCGTTGGGCCATGGACAATAAATCTCTTACACTTTTAGTTTTGCTTGACTTTAGTAGTGCTTTTACCTCAGTAGACTTTGATATTCTTCTCCGGATCCTGGAATCTATAAACATTTCCCCATCTGCCATCGCATGGTTTGATTCATATCTTCGTGGTCGATCACATTGTGTCCGTGTTAATGACACTCTATCCGATTGGTCGGGTATCACTACGGGTGTACCTCAGGGTGGCGTTCTTTCCCCCCCTTTTATTTTCCATATTTATTAACTCTATTACGAGTGTTATTACATCTAATTACCATCTCTACGCGGATGACTTACAGCTTTATCGTCATTTTCTGGTGGGTGATACAAATAATGCAATTGCAGCTATGAATGCGGATCTAGGCCGCATCTGTGAATGGTCTGCATCCTTCGGACTATTAGTTAATCCCACGAAATCTCAGGCCATCATAATAGGCAGTAGGCATTTGCGTAATAGATTAGAATTTACATCACTACCTTTTGTTTGTTTTAATGGCGTTCCTATACCCTTTGCCAATACTGTCAAAAACTTAGGCGTCATATTTGATCACCATTTAACATGGACCACGCATATCGCTGAAGTTAGTCGCAAGGTCTACTTTACTTTGCATTCGCTTAAATGTCTACAAAATTTCTTACCCCTTAAAGCTAAAATATCACTCGTGCTTACTCTTATCCTACCTCTCCTTGATTATGCGATGCCTGTTATTTGGATGCTACAGAGGAGCTTCTTAATAAACTTGAGCGCTTGCAAAATCAGTGTATCCGTTTCATATTTGGGCTCAAGAAATTTGACCGTATATCTCAGTTTCGTAAGCAACTCAAGTGGCTTCCTATTCGACTTTGAAGGAACACTCGATTGTTATGTGTCCTCTATAACATTTTGCACAACCCTTCCTCTCCCACATACCTCAGAAGCCGATTTTCCTTCACCCATCCTCCGGACAAACCATGCAGAGCCCTTGTTAAAAATCTTCTTGACTTTCCCGTCTTTAATTCCGGTTATTACTCCCACTCCTTTTCAGTTCACGCTGTAAGATTATGGAACTCACTACCGTCAAATATAAGAAATTCCGAAACTTTGTTGATATTCAAGAAACGTCTTAGAGATAACTACTTTGCATCCTGTTAATTTATATATATATATATATATATATATATATATATATATATACATATATATATATATATATATATATATATATATATATATATATCATATGTAACTATCGTATCAATTATTATTATTATTTATTGATTTATTTTATTTTTATTTATTGTTTTATTTTATATAATTTCCGTAACATTGTGTATATTATTTATTTTTTTGTAGTACTAATGTATGCACTAAGTTTGCAATTTAAATATAATTTCCTTTATGGGTCTACTGGAAGATATTTCAGCGAATTTGGAATAAGTAGAACCTTTGTACGTAATTACTATAAGACTGCTTCTGTACCTTAATGTGTGTACATAAAATAAATTAAGAAATCATCTGTATTTGTGAGTGTATTTATAACGTTTTACAAGGAAAAGTACCTCTTAAAGATCAAGATAAACAAAAATTTAATAAACACAAAAATATACTCCGTAAACTAGTGCGTAAGTGTAAACATAAACTAAGAAAAAATATAATTATACTAACAGGAGGGGCTTTCTTACCAATAATATTAGGTGCAATATTGAGTGGATTAGTGAGTGGACTGGCCAGTTAACATGGAAAATGCAAAGAAAACGATACTTATCGAACCTGGATTGATTGAAAAATTAAAACAAGAAAATAAGGTTAATAGTAATTTATCTCGATTAGATATTGAAATGCAAAATATTATGAATAGTAAGACGGAAGACCGAAAGAAATGGATGTTATATTTACAAACACTGCAAAGATACCTTCATTTTACCGAAGAGGATCGTCAACCACTCAGATTACCAATTTATTCTGATACATCTAATGAAGATTCAAATGAGTCTAAAATTGGTTTTAAAAATAAAGATAGAGATCTAAAAACTTCAGTTGATGCTGAATCTTTGTTGGAGGAGAATCGATCCATTAAAAGTAAAGAAAATGATGAAAATCCACTTTACACACCAGCTCAAATTCTCAGTTTAATACCAAAAACTTATAATAAAAAAGGACAGTTATTATTAAACTTAGTTGAAACAAGTAAAACTAAAATACATTGGGATAATGAAGGTACAGTCATAATTGATAATGAAAAAAATCCTGGAAGTAATATTTTTGATTTAATAAATGATTCACTAAGACCCTTAAAAAGAAGTGATCCGGTAGGGTGGGATAGATTTGCTGAAGCATTAAAAGATATTAAAGTACCACTTACTTATATTGGAAATCCAAAGAAATGTGAGTTTATTAACCAACTTCAAGCAAAAGATCTGAACAAACCCTCTGAGATTGAAGTTCAAGAGTTTTCTACACCGAGCAGTAGAGATAAAAAGTCTACAACTAAAATACGTAAAAGGCTTGAGTGGGAAAAATGGACCCCGTACTAGAAGAAATTAACAGAATTTTTTATGATCCATCTAATCCCGCTGGTTTTGGTATTATTGATAAATTATCAAAGCCATGAAGGGTAAAATGAATAAAAGGCAAGTAAAGGAATGGTTAAAATCACAAGAAACATACACATTGCATAAACCCATTCGAAAAAAATTCCCGCGTAATAGGTACATTCTATCAAATATTAATGAACTGTGGCAAGCTGATTTAAGTGATATACGAACTTATTCTCAATATAATGATGGTTTCAAGTATATACTTTGTGTTATTGATGTATTTATTAAATATGCTTTTGCAAGACCAATGAAAAAGAAAAACTAAGAAACAACTAAAGAATGTTTTGAAAGTATATTTAATGAAAGTAACTTAACACCTACTCATATACAATCTAATAAAGGTACAGAATTTGTTTCAAAAGACGTACAAAAATTCTTTAAATCCAAAAAGATTAATTACTATACCACTAACAATCCTGACATTAAGGCCAGTATTGTTGAACGATTTCAAAGAACACTAAAAATTAAAATGTGGCGTTATTTCACTCATAATAATACTTATAGATATATAGATCTTTTACAAGATTTAATATACTCTTATAATCACAACTTTCACTCTAGTATTAAGATGTGCCCATGTGATGTAAATTCCAACAATATTATGACAGTTTGGACTAATCTTTATGATAGACGGTCAAACAAACTTTCTTTAGAAAATCCTAAACCAAATTTCAATGTGGTAATAACTAAATATAAACATGTTTTCCAAGAAGGATATGAATCAAATTGGAGTGATGAAATATTTATTATATCTTCAATAATTGATAGATCTCCATGGGTTGTTTATACAATAACAGATTTACAAAATGAACCAATAGTTGGTACTTTTTATGAAAGAGAATTACAGAAAATCACTTACAACCCCACCTCACAATATAAAATAGATAAAATAATTGACACTCGTTATTCAGGTAACAGAAAAGAAGTATTAGTGAAGTGAAAAGGTTATCCAGATAAATTTAACAGTTGGATTTTAGCTTCTAGTTTAAAAGAAATATGAATAAAGAAAGTTTTTATTTAACTTTGCTCAGCTATCGCTGAGCAAAGTTCAATGGGATACTTTCCTGATAACAAGACCACAAATTTTTCAACGAAATTACCAAAAGCTATTAAATTAGAAGGTGAATGGTCGGTTGGAGTTGTCGAGTTTCAATATCCATGTACCATGTTCATTGTTCAAGATCATGAAAATGTTATAAACATTATAAAATCTATGTTAATGCCTAATGAAGATAAACCATCCATAGTGTAGTACAAAAAAAAATTCCAGCTACCAATTATGATAACGTTGAGCATATTTTAAGAGTGTTAAATGGTGTCGGAGAGAACTTGAAATTTCGCTATGATGAAATAACAAAATTTGTGTCTATTTCTGTTTTGGATAAAAATATAACATCCGTAACATTATCACCCAAATTAAGTTTACAGCTAGTTTATGAACCAAATAAAAAATCCTAGAGAGAAATTTTGGAAAGTGTCCTGCTAATTTACACTTAGGGTTACCATCTCAACTATTTCTATATTGTGACATTATCGATCTTCAGATTGTGGGTGATGTTATGACTCCTTTACTAAGAGTCATTTCATTAGATCCTACAAAATACATTTATGGTGCAAATAAAATGCACGTTTTCTCTCAAACTCACTACTTACCTGTTATGCGAAGAGAGTTTGATACGCTGGAAATAGTTATAAGATCGAGCAAAGGAAAAAAAATTACCATTCCAGTTTGGAACCGTGTGTATTAAACAACATTTTCGAAAATTATAATAATGAATTCTCTTCGTGATCATTATAAATGTCCATATGAAAATTATTATACACATCAAGCTGGGTCAGGAGTTGGAGTAATTTATAAGGGTTCACCATACCAACGCGGTCATGATATTGGGAGCTTCTTAGGGGGGTTATTTAGATCAGTTTTACCTTTACTTTCAAGTGGTGCTCGAGTGATTGGTAAGGAGGCATTAAGCGCTGGAGTAGGACTTTTATCGTATAAGGTTCAAGCGCGTCCTATGTAAGCCTCAATAAAAGATCGTTTAAAGCAAGTTAGTACGAATTTAAAACGAAAGGCTGATGAGAAAATTGATCAATTTAACATGACAGGATCTGGGTATAAAACTAAAAGAAAACGATTGACCTCATTTATTCCACCATTAACTGCTAAAGTGAAAGCTGCGAAAAAACTTGGTCTAAAACCAAAAAATATCAAAGATATATTTTCAAATTAAATATGTCTTTCCTTCATAATCATTCTTGCGAGTGCGTTAAGTCAGAATTGGATTTGTTTGCACTACCGTCTACACAAACCAGCATTGGAAATGGATTGTGGATTCATTATAAACCAATTTCATCTCTTGGTGATGATGGACCTATCGAGTTTCAAGTTCCTGGGACAGGCGATGACTACATAGATTTATCTCATACATTACTCCACATAAAGGCAAAAGTATTAAATCAAGATTCAACTAACTTGATATCTACTATAATAGTAGCACCTGTAAATAATTGGCTGCATTCACTTTTTAGTCAACTTGATGTTTATTTAAACCAAAAACTTGTATCACAACCTAATAATACCTATTCATATCGAGCATACATGGAAACCCTTTTAAACTATGCTCCCGCTGCTAAATAATCTCATCTTACTTGTAGTCTTTGGTATGAGCATACAGCAGGAAAAATGGATTCTACAGATGGTAAAACATAGGACTTGTTAAAAGACAGGAATTGATTAGTGAAAGTAAGGAAATAGAAATGTATCTTGGTTGAAAATGTCACCGTGAAGATGACCAATCATCATCTTCAGATAAATTTTTAATTTTCAACCAAGATAAATTTTTAATTAATGGTGTTGAAATGAGTGTTAAATTAGTTTGATCAAAAGAGAGTTTTAATTTAATTGCTGGTTCAAACGATGTAAAGTTTAAAGTTTGCTTTACGGACGCAACTCTTATAGTTCGACGAGCACGAATTCATCCAAGTGTATTACTCGCAAATCAAAAAGTTTTAGCTTCTACTACCGCTAAATATCCTATTACTCGAGCTGAAGTAAAAGTTTAAACAATTCCATCGGGTGTTCAAGGAAAAACTCTTGATAATATATTTTTAGGACAGGTACCCAAAAGATTTATAATTGGATTTGTGACCAATTCTGCATTTAATGGTTCCCTTACTAAAAATCCATTTAACTTTCACAACTATGGTATTAATTCTTTCAGCTTATATATTGATGGTCAACAAATACCTTCAAAAGCTTTGCAACCATCTTTTAATATATTATATAATATATTTACATCAGAATATCATACTCTATTCTCGGGAACTGGTATTCACTTTCTTAATGAAGGAAATGGAATCTCTTGTGAACAGTATGCCAAAGGTTACCGTCTATTAGCATTTGACTTAACTCCTGATTTATCAGCCAACTCATCAGCTCATTGGAATCTCATAAAGCATGGTAGTGTAAGATTAGAAGTACGATTTGAATCCTCACTAATACAAACAATTAACTGTATAGTTTATGCTGAGTTTGATAATATTATTGAGATAGATAAAAACAGAAATGTTACTGTAGACTATAGTAGTTAAGGTTATAATATGTGTTGTGTGTTAGATTGTATGTGTTATGTGTAATGCATTTTGTGTGTATGTAACTATGTGAAACGTTATAAAATTAAATAAAACAAATTGTATGCAATATATTATTTTTTATTTCTTTATAAATCTTCTTTTTAATCTAATACAAGACACTGTTCGAGTTTAAAGTTACATCGGACTCTCTCATTAGATCATCAATAATAACAAGGTGTGGGTTTTCACCATCAAACATATTAAGATTTGGAATTCCTTGATGATAGTTAACATTTGATAAATTATACAAAGGTTGCATTTCATAAAAGCATATTTTGTAACTGATTTTATGAAATTTGTTATAAAATTTGACTTCCCACATCCACTTGGTCCTGCCACAATGGCAGTAAACGGATGTATAATGTGAAACGTTACACACGTCTAAAGTTCTAAAGGGTGAAATAAAAAATTAAAGTGTTGGTGTAGGTAAACAATTAATATATATATATATATATATATATATATATTGTGTACTATAAGTAATGTTTTTGGGAAATTTGCAAATATATGATTATTACACACATAAAGTTTGTTTAAATTTATGACATTTACCAAATCATTGTATTTTGGACATTTGTATTCTTCAATATTAAAATTTCTATCATTCGTCGTCAACATTTTAAAAAATGATTTTCTGCTGAACCACCTTTGTATGCGATCACTTCGTCTTTGCACAAATTTCTAATATACCAATTTAATATGGGAATGATGTTCTTTTGTTTGTAGGCACATTTTAATTCTTCGGTCACGTCAAAATATGGAATGCCGTGCACGTGTGTTTCGCAATAACGAACAGTTTTTTTGTCTTTTGGCAACAAATAATTGAAAGGATAACTTGGCCGAAAGAAATAATGATCGATAAACGCATAATTTTTATTAGATAGTTTTACGTCTAGAATAGCCATTACTCTACATTGAAAATGTTTATGAGGATATGTGATGTAAAATCCGTCCATGTCGATGATGTATCTAATATTTTTTAGATTTTGTGTAATTTTGAACCAAAAAGTTAAAAGTATTTACACGTGACTGAAAATATGTTTGTTCCAACAAACTTCACATAACAATGCTTCAATACTTCCCATCATTCCATCTCTTCCTTCTGCTCTTGTCTTCCTGTAATTTAAGTAAACAGAATCACATTCACTAATGACTGTCATTGTTAAAAAAGTATTTTTTAACTTCTTCACTTTCTGCTTTTGTCTTTGTATTCAGGGCTAGGAAATGTCCGCCACGCTGCCTCAATGCGTGTTGGCGAATTTCACATGCCTTCGAAATTTTCTCAGACATGCAGGTTTCCTTTGGATGTTTTCCTTTACCGCTGAGCACGTGGTAAATCAGCACTTAAAATTGCAATTAACAATTTAATTGGTGCCGGCGAGGATCGAACCCGGGTCGCGTACTGTGAAATTTACAGCTTGCGCTAACCATCTGAGCTACCACGGCTTAATCATATACACACATAATATTTAAATATAATTTGTTAACATTAAATCATACACACGTAAGAAAATAACAAAAAGAAAAGTAAGTTTGTTAATAGAATAAACACTTACATCCATGGCCTTTGATGCGTTGAAGTAAAACAAATGTAGTATTGATAGATCCCCTGCGGTCAAACGACCATATACTAACTCCATGACTGCAGCTGCTCGGTCTTATATAGTACCAGTAAGTAATAATTCTAAGCTAAAGAATTTCTGCAGTGGAACTGATAGCACGAGTAACTTTATGCGTCAACAGGCTTATCTCACATTTTGTTGCTTATCTCAACATTCCTTCGTGTTGCGTCTTGTTCAGTGTATTCATGACTCAAATACGATTTGTATAACACAAAAGAATGCAATTTAATGTTTAGAAATCACTATAATTGATCATTTCTATGTTAGTCATTGAGTAGATTGGTACTGTAATAATCTACTAATAGCAGTAATATCATGGATACACTAGATGTATAACAACATCTGAAAAAGATTCACCCCAGTCTAGAAAATAATGTTTATGCTGCTAATAGTCTGTCCATGTATACCCACGTACCAACGTATATAATATGCAATTTGAATACAGATGATAAACCAAGGTCACATTGGGTAGCTTTATATATCGATACGAATGACTTAGGTCAATATTTTGATTCATATGGACGGTCACCTGTACGATATCATCTAGAGTTTTTAAAAAGGAATTGTAAAAGATGGAACTGGAATGTTGATAGGATTCAGAATGAGTGGACTTCAGTTTGTGGCGAATATTGCTTAATGCATTTGCTATATAAGTTTCAGGGATTTTCGATGCATAGTTTTACAAATATATTTACAGGGAACACATTGTACAATGATATTTTAGTGGATGAGATGTTTCGCTCCTATTTTATTGACAATAAGTAATAAGTTTTTGTATTTTGTAAATAAAAATTGTAACAAAATTAGGTAATGTGTTTTATTGATGATTCAGATTAGCGTTGTAGATAGGAACAAAGAAGTATAATACAATAGCACTGATAAGCCGACGCATATGCCGAGGAAAAATAGACAATGACGGTATTCAATGAATAATAGATAAATAGATATGAACAATGGGGCGCTAATGACGGTGGAGGCCCTCACCGGATATCAATTAGATAAGAGTTAATTGATCTGCACATCTCAGGAACCGTGCATCCTACGCAAAAACTGACCGCAGATTCGTGATCAGAGCATGCATTTTTTAGGATCGTGAGTTGACGAACGTTGTACCACTTCTGACTCAGTGAGCCAGAAGTGGTACTACCTATCTACTACTTAAGGCACCTAGGTGTAAAGACACTAACCGCCTATTGGCTCCATCATGTAAAAGCTCACTTGTTGAAAAAAATGCTACATGATGACTATTAAAATTTATAACAAAATTCCCTCTGATATCAAAATCACTCGCAACTCAGTTTTTCTAACGTAAAAAGTTTTGAGATCCATGTTTTATCAAGTCGGTTAATTTATGCAGTCCTGCTTAAGGTCCTTCTGTCTTTAGTTATTACGTAATTGGCTAACATAACAACATCTTATTGTGACCATACCAATATTAAAAGACTTGTATGGTTTAAATAAACTGATTGACTTCGAAATATTAACTTTTATGATTTTAAATAAATAAATTGAAGCCTTTTCGGAAACCGGCTTGTTATGGAGGCTGGAAGTCGTCGAGTATGCGTGCGAGACGAATCGTTATGACTCTCGAAAACAGCACTTAGACGCGGCTCAGAAGGAAAATCGGTCTGTACCTCTTCAAGATACCGTTGTCACCTTTCTTGAAGAACAAGACCACCGCACTTCTACTCCACGCCTCCAGAGTAGTGCCACCATGGAGGAAAGAATTGAAAAGCTTCTGAAGGACTTAAAGTACCGGTTTTCCACTCGCTTTCAGAAGTTCTATTTTTCATTTCCAGAAGAAGTAATTCCATCCTTGCGAGGCTGCTACACTCAGTCTTCAGCTTTAACAGTTTACTCTTCCTGGCAGACAGATCTCTGGCAAAGACTTTAGAGCCCTGTTTTCACTCAATTGCTTCTTCAATACGAGCAGTATTAAAATTGCGTAAGTTCCGCTGCATGCATTTGGAGATCTATCTATTCAGTTGCCTGTATGCTATCAAATCTGCTGACGACTGCAGCTTCATCTCCCGTCTAACAGCCATGGGATTAAGAGTGTGATCGGAGAGTTTTGTGTTCTTCTGAGGCGGGTCTTGTAAAACTTAGTTCCGACCGCATGGACAGTTTCCACGAGCTTATCATTCATATCGTCCACTGCATTGCAGTCCTCTAGGCACTAAAAACGGTTTCGTAACTCGTGCTGAAAGGTTTTGGGACTTTGGATGAGAGCACGAGGGAGACGGAGCGTTGACTTCATTAGACGGGACCTCTCCAACTTAACGTTTGGGTTCCGTGTGCCTCTAACCATTCGGTGATCGCTGCCAGTTTTCACCCCTGCGATCACTGAGACATCACTGAACAGTTGCCGTCTAGTCGTCATAATAAAGTCAATCTCATTTTTTGTCGAATCGTCTTCGCGTACATATAAGAAATCATCTGGGGGCACGGCAGCGCCCCCGCCAAGTCGAGTAAAAAAGCAGCACGGCCGAACCATACTTTTCTCGGAGCAGTTCAGTCGATTTTCGACCCTCTATAACTTCGCTCTGAATAAAACTAGAAACCGAACGAAACAATCTAATTTAATATAATGTGTATTATTTGTGAGATACCTACATTATGTTTTCGTGCGATGGCCAAGTTAATCTATTTATTTAAAACATAAAAGATTTTTAACATATTTATGGTCATTATAAAATGTTGTTAGGTTAGCTAATTATGTAGTAACTTAAAACAGAAGGACCATTAAGTAGGAATTGAATAAATTAACCGACTTGGTATTACATGGATCTCACTGCTTTTTACGGTAGAAGAACTGAGTTGCGAGACTTGGGTTTTTTTTACAACTTATGTTTTTGATGGCATTATTATTTTCTCTTCATTATGTATTTTCTGATTAAAATTTCATTTTTAAAATGTATATCTTTACATACCTATATTTCTTGCACGTGTTTGTCAATTAACGCGTTCTAAACAGCTGAATTGATTTTGATTTATTTCTTTGTGTGTCCCCTGGTTCTCTTAGATTAACAATTGCACCCGGTAGATTGCGCTGTTGTCGAGATCTAGAAATCACCCTTGCGAAGTAGGGGGCGAATCGCTAGTGTCTACATAAATGTCAATCACGATTAAGCTCGTTAAATACATGCTAAATTTAACTTTAAACTATACTGATTTAATGACACCATAGTCATATAACATCTGCGTAAGATATACGCATCAAAACAAGGGAAATGCGAAAGTGTACCCCTGCTCCAATTGGCAAAGCAATCTCTGCCACCCTCGGCGCCGCGCAGTCGCCGGCCCCTTTCCATGACCTATATACGGGACAAAGAACTGACGATACTTACGGTAATAAACTGAGTCGATAGAATAGTTCTTGAATAGAAGGATTTTATTTTCTAACAAAAAGCCGGCCATATGTCGTATAACTCGAAGAACTGACAACCGGTGGGGAAGAAATGTTCTCGAGTGATGTGGTCCTTCACTGCTGGCAATATAAGGTATGCTGAGTCGCTGAGTGAACTGTGGAGAAGGTTATGCCCGGAGTTTCTCTGCTTGATAGAAGTTGTCACCGTCAGTAATCTGAAGTGGCAATGGCTGTCGTATCTGTTCCGAGTCGAGTGACAGGCTCGTATCGGTAAGTGGTGTGTACCTTCACTAGAAGGAATGAAAAACCAGGTAGGACACGACGTTTATGGATGCAGGTGGCTCAGAACTGTCTTGTGGCGTTCCCCAGGGGAAGCCTGTGTTTAGCAGTGAACATGTACATACGCTGTAACGATACGGATGAAATGATAGTATGTAAGTGTGCAACTTTATTTTTAGAATTATAAGCGATGTCTGCGAGAGCGCCACACTGTCTGATTCTAATGACTGAACTGGAATGATTCTAACAAGGCCACTAATGTATTGTCTGGCGTACTGTATTATACTCTTACTTGAATTCTTGAGCATGAAGTTATGCGAAAATATACTAGGACAAACTCTGATAAAATACCACAGTAATGTTTGTAAATTCTTTGATCTTTAGTTTTTTATTATTTAAAAAAAAACATTTATTCATTTTTCTCCTGTCATGGAGGTATTTTACTCAATAAACTTAAACGTGGGGTAAAAATGGGACTGTTTACGTTACATACATTTTATACGTGGTAGAGTTATGCTGCAGTTATATTAGTAGTTTAGTTTTAGCACGAACGAACATGGAAACGAGACATTCCAACTTAGTCCACACGGGTGACAACGCATCTGCATTTCGATTCGTAAACGAGGATAGATGTAGATGTCTATGGGCCACAGCAACCACTTACCGTCAGGTGGACTGTGTGCTCGTTTGTCACTCTATCCTATATATAAAAAAACATCCCCACATGGACAAATAACCAGACCCGTAAAAATTATAATAACTAATATTTGCAGGCCATAAAAACACTTGTTCCGTCCGGGATTCGAACCTGCGCCGCGGCCCGCAGTGTCGCAGTCAATTGCTCAGCCACTGCGCTACCAAGTCGTCAGCTTTCTTACACAGCAGTCACATTTGTATAGCTTACTTATTTCTGCCATCAAGTAGCACTGCTGTTTCAATCTGAAGGGTGTAGGGAGTCAGTACCTATAACTACAGGCTGTGAGGCATTCCATCTGGATCCTCAAAGGTGACAACACATCTGCAGGCTTCTCAGCCTGAAGTTTACTGCCCATTTATTCAGTAGCGGTTTATTAGAACGTTTGTATGGAAAAACACCGCCCAGAATAGCTGGGGTCTTACTCAATTCGTTCGCTTACTTTGAAAATTTACCTCATTTCATTTATTTTACACCGCCTTTTAAAGTTCCATTCTCTCGTAAACACCACGAAGGCTATCCTTACGTAACTATGGATCAACATCCCTGTTTTATGTGCGTACGTCGTTTGTATGAACACAGCTTAACAAATTACAGCATCAAAACATCAAACAGATACAATATAATTCCTAATAGGTCTTTACATATGCAACCGCCGCGGCGCGCCGTCCCGCAGTACTGGCCATTTCAAATAAAAATATATGTTTTTTTACTAAGAATTCTAATTTTAAATTGGTTTTATTTCAAAATTAGTAATTATCTATATTACTGGTATAATTGTAGCACGAATGGGTCGGCTCGACCGAGGAAGGACCACGCTCTCACAGAACACTAGTGTCAAATAGTAGCTTAATGCTGCCGTATTTTGTTTAGTGAGTGTAGAGAACCGGTGACACTTTTTATTGGAAACGAGACATTCCATTTAAGTCCTCACGGGTGAAACGCATGTGTATTTTAAATCGTTATCTAGGATAGATATAAATGTCGATGGGTCACAGCAACCACTTACCATCAGTTGGACTTTGTGCTCGTTTGCCACCCTTATACTATAAAAAATTAAAAAAAAATATTATGGAATAAGTGTACCGTCCTGGCAGCAACGCGGCATAAGTAGCACGCAGCATCAAATTCGTTTACGGAACGAATACCACTACGAATATTCCGCTTTATATTTCTGTCTAGTGTAAGGAAGCTACTTGTTTCAGGTCTACATACTAGGTGATAGGATACCTTTGTTGGCTACGGGTCCGGCTGGGTAGATACCACAATCTCACTTATGTCTGCAAAAAGCAGCGCCTGCACGGCTATTGGCGTTGTAAATGGTAAAGAAAGCCATTATAGCTACAGACCTCGAGACACTCCATCTTGGACCTCAGAAGTGACAACATATCTATAGTTTTCTTCATTTGAAGTTGATTGTAGGCTTCTCTTGGGCTGCAATAGCTACTTACCATCAGATGGACCCTACATTCGTAAGTACGTTTGTCAAATCGATTTTATAAATAAATAAAAATTACTCAAAAATAAATTCATTAAACATTATAATTGTGATACTGTTATGATATACTGTGTGTTACTATAAAGGCCAGATACGATTTTGGGCGCCAACGCGGCGACGTCACAGGCGCCGAGCGGGTCACCGTCTGCCGAGGCGCTCTAGGTCTGCCCCATGACACGTGTACATTGAAGATTGTGTTAAATTCTTAAATTAATAGGATTTTTTTTTTGGAAACTAACCGTGTAGTGTAAGAATATCCACCACCGCATAGTGTAAAAGAAACAGGAGATGAGCAGCACCATCTTCCTCGTAACGACTCAAAAAGTAATAAAATTGTTGCGTTTGCCAACTCACCTGCCAAGCGTGGCAACTATGGCAACCTCCCCCTATTAGACAATCTACGAGTGAGGCCTATGTTCAGCAGTGGATTTTGATAAGCTGTAACAGTAACAGTGACGGCCCTCTTCACAACTCGCAATGGAGTGAATGAAGCTATGAAAGAGCTATGAGGCAGACCATGGGGAGGCCTATGTTCAGCAGTGGACTTTAATAAGCTGTAACGGTAACAGTGACGGCCCTCTTCACAATTCGCAATGGAGTGAATGAAGCTATGAAGGAGCTATGAGGCAGACCATGGGGAAGCCTATGTTCAGCAGTGGACTTTAATAAGCTGTAACGGTAACAGTGACGGCCCTCTTCACAATTCGCAATGGAGTGAATGAAGCTATGAAGGAGCTATGAGGCAGACCATGGGGAGGCCTATGTTCAGCAGTGGACTTTAATAAGCTGTAACGGTAACATTGACGGCCCTCTTCACAACTCGCAATTCATTCACTCCAGTGAATGAAGCTATGAAGGAGCTATGAGGCAGACCATGGGGAGGCCTATGTTCAGCAGTGGACTTTAATAAGCTGTAACGGTAACATTGACGGCCCTCTTCATAATTCGCAATGGAGTGAATGAAGCTATGAAGGAGCTATGAGGCAGACCATGGGGAGGCCTATGTTCAGCAGTGGACTTTAACAAGCTGTAACGGTAACATTGACGGCCCTCTTCACAATTCGCAATGGAGTGAATGAAGCTATGAAGGAGCTATGAGGCAGACCATGGGGAGGCCTATGTTCAGCAGTGGACTTTAATAAGCTGTAACGGTAACATTGACGGCCCTCTTCACAATTCGCAATGGAGTGAATGAAGCTATGAAGGAGCTATGAGGCAGACCATGGGGAGGCCCTTGTTCAGCAGTGGACTTTAATAAGCTGTAACGGTAACAGTGACGGCCCTCTTCACAACTCGCAATGGAGTGAATGAAGCTATGAAGGAGCTATGAGGCAGACCATGGGGAGGCCTATGTTCAGCAGTGGACTTTAATAAGCTGTAACGGTAACAGTGACGGCCCTCTTCACAACTCGCAATGGAGTGAATGAAGCTATGAAGGAGCTATGAGGCAGACCATGGGGAGGCCTATGTTCAGCAGTGGACTTTAATAAGCTGTAACGGTAACAGTGACGGCCCTCTTCACAATTCGCAATGGAGTGAATGAAGCTATGAAGGAGCTATGAGGCAGACCATGGGGAGGCCTATGTTCAGCAGTGGACTTTAATAAGCTGTAACGGTAACAGTGACGGCCCTCTTCACAATTCGCAATGGAGTGAATGAAGCTATGAAGGAGCTATGAGGCAGACCATGGGGAGGCCTATGTTCAGCAGTGGACTTTAATAAGCTGTAACGGTAACAGTGACGGCCCTCTTCACTACTCGCAATGGAGTGAATGAAGCTATGAAGGAGCTATGAGGCAGACCATGGGGAGGCCTATGTTCAGCAGTGGACTTTAATGAGCTGTAACGGTAACAGTGACGGCCCTCTTCACAACTCGCAATGGAGTGAATGAAGCTATGAAGGAGCTATGAGGCAGACCATGGGGAGGCCTATGTTCAGCAGTGGATTTTGATAAGCTGAAACGGTAACATTGACGGCCCTCTTCACAACTCGCAATGGAGTGAATGAAGCTATGAAGGAGCTATGAGGCAGACCATGGGGAGGCCTATGTTCAGCAGTGGACTTTAATAAGCTGTAACGGTAACAGTGACGGCCCTCTTCACTACTCGCAATGGAGTGAATGAAGCTATGAAGGAGCTATGAGGCAGACCATGGGGAGGCCTATGTTCAGCAGTGGACTTTAATAAGCTGTAACGGTAACATTGACGGCCCTCTTCACTACTCGCAATGGAGTGAATGAAGCTATGAAGGAGCTATGAGGCAGACCATGGGGAGGCCTATGTTCAGCAGTGGACTTTAATAAGCTGTTTTGGGTGGAAAGGATGGATGGATATATATAAAAATTCAATGATTGGTAATCATATCAATAAAAAAGTACTAAAACTCGAAATATTTTACCCGAGTAAAAGAACATAGATAGTAGAAATCGACCGAATATTCGTTTCATATTCGGTATTCGGCGACTGTACTGAATATTCGTATTCGGCCCAATATTCGGATAAATCACCGAATATCCGTTAAAGTGGTACGCAGTGTCCATTGTGTTGAAATGTACGAAATGAGTAAAGACATGTCTTTCATAATTCATGTTGAAAGTATTTTTTTTAATTTATATTTATTAAATCTACTCGTTATGTTTTTGAGACATTGTAGATTTATTTCCAATTATAGTAAATAGAAAGCTTGATGAAATGCTTTTGGAATCAAACAAAGAAACATTACATTACGTTAGTACATTTTACTTTACTTTGGTTGCCAGATTCTCTAAAATAAGTCCAAATAGTAGATCTTCTGCCACTCATTTTTATCATATAATTATCAATTTTCACTAGGAATAACACACCAAGAAATACTTTTTTTCTCACAAAACAGTCAAAACTTATTCATGTGCCAGCAATTTGCTTAGTACTAGCTAAGATATTTTTATTTTTATTACGTCTTTGAGTACTAGATGACAGATGAGTGCAATTACATGTCAGGTGTGGCGTGAGAGCGAGGGGCAGGGTCCGGCGCGGCGCTAATCCCGCCCGCTTTACGGTAACAAGTTTCGACATAAATAGGTTAGGTACCGAGGTGATCCTGCCGAATAATGTTCGACCAAATATTCGGTTCAGTAAAAGTTTTACCGAACTTTCGGGTGAATTCGTATTCGGTGCAATCCGTATTCGGCTCATCTCAAATAGATAGTTGATGTAAAATACCGACGCTCCTGGAAAATATCCAGACTGTGAATATGTCCAGCATGGTCCTTGGTATTATATCAGATTTGATAAACCAACAATCTTTTCTGTTAGAGAACTCCGATTACTACTTACTATGATGATGATTGATTGAATTAAAACAAAAACACGTTCTAATTTGAACAGAGATGCTCAGATCCTACCATCTACTTGGGATCTTACAATTTGTAAAATTTAATCCAAATCCAAGCATGCCTACCACTGCAAGGCTTCACGACACTGTAAGCTTGTTCTGCGTAGAACGATCCTAAAATTAATAATTAAAAGCTACATCATTCCTATGTATGTAAATTACTCTAATTTAAAAGCTGAAAGGCTTCACAGTCAACCGTTGACTATACTATCTGAAGTCAGGATGCCAAACCGCAACGCCGGAACTCGGTAAACTCAGAAAAATAAGTTTCATTCGTTTTCCAATTTTTTTTTTCGAATTACAAATGTGGATTAAAATTCATTGGTCAATACTTTCAATGAATAATAATATCTATGAGTTGAAATTGAATAACGTGTTAAATATAACGTTAAATTGAACAAAATATTGCCTATCAATCAAAATTAACATAGAAAATCAAAATCAATAAATAATTCAAAGGCTTGGGCTATTATTACATTATGTGATAAAGGAAGAGTGCGGTTAGAAAGATGATGCTGTGACCAGGATTAAGAAAGGAATGCTTCGGTGGTTTGGTCATGCAGAAGTGAATGAAAGAGTCGGAAAGGGACGTCATAGGCGAAAGTTTAACGGCTAAATTGGCGATATATTGAAAATTGGCCAAATTAGGAGTACCCTCAACCGACGAGCACGTGTGCGTAGGTATATGAATGTGGAGGAGGTGAGAGAGGTGTTACAAGATCGTGCCAAATGAAAGTCTGTAGTCTCTGCCCACCCGTCTCGGTGATAGGCGTGAGTGTTTATGTATTATGTTTGTATTACATTATCGTTATATCCTCTATTTAGTCACAACCCCTATTATCCTTTGGGTGTCATAAAAAGCGACAAAGGGAAAAAATCAGGGGATGGACAGCAGCGTCTTGATAATAACGATTTAAAAAAAACTGCGGTTGCCAACCCGCTTGCAAATCGTGGCAACTGTGGCAAATAACCCTCCTTTAAGGCAATCTATCGGGGAGGCCTATGTTTATCAGTAGGTTCGGCTGTAACGGCAACATTATCGTTATTATTAAACTTACGTGAACAATTATAGAAGAAATTCTTAGGCAGAAATTAAAGATAGCATTGAGATATAATTCATTTCTACCTAGACATAAATAATTATGCATATATTTTGCAAAGAAAAATTATATAACGTTATAGTATGAATTAAACTGTAAAACGAACTGAGCCTTCAATGTAACGCGTAGTTTGTTTTGCGATTGCGTTTTCATCCTGTTCCCGGGCTGCGCATCCGGAAGATTAGCACGCGTCCATGACGTAGCTTCAGTCTTCAACTTCAGCTCCCCGCGTCACCAAGGATCCCGGTTGTTAACGAAATAATATAATATATTATTAGTCGTTTGCGATGGGGTTCGAGAAAAGGACTGTGAAAATTATAGTGATCGTGGTAGTGCTTTTATTGGTGATAGGTAAGATTTTTTAATTACTTAGCCTTTTTTTTTTACGAACAGTATTTAAACAAGCTAACAGTATATATCCAATGGCTAAATAAATTTGTCGTGTTTGTATAAATTATTTTTCACAAATTATTTAAGTTTTTATTAAAAATATGAATATTATAGGAATTTTAATTTTAAATCAACTGTCATCTATTCAATTTTATTGACCACTATGAAAGAATACTCCATCATTAGATGAAAACGGCTAAGTAAACAATTTAAAATCGTTCATATCGTATCATTTCCGCCGCTCAGTTGGAAATAAAGCTGATTAACTTCTCTGTATTAAAGTCAGTTAAAAATATATTTATTTTTATATATAAAATAAAATGAAAAGTCTTGAATGAGATTTATCTATTCGGAGAAGAAATGGTGAAAGGAAGTCAACAGGTATCTAGTGAAAGCTAGTGATACAATATTCTTTATCAAAACGGAAAATGAGTAGAACCATAGGTTTATGATAGAATGTTCTATGATAGAATTACAAATTAGACGTTTATATAGATTTTTATATTATATGTATACCGTAGTATGTAAGTATGTCATTGCACTTACCACAAAATCTCATCACTCCACGGGTTCACCGGCAGGAAATTATTGCCCTGTTTATTAAGTTGTTAGCAATAAAGATTAAATAAATAAATAATAATTAGAGCTTATTAGTGCTTTGTAAGAGCGAGCAAACCAACCCCATAAGCTGCACCTGCAGCCATCGCCCATCCTCGATCATATTGGTATTATATAACTTCATATAGTAATACTATAAAACTTCATATAGTAATTACCTTTGATGGATGTTCTAGATATTTCTCAAGTGAAGCTTATGAGTCATGAGAGAGTTAAGAGAACTTTGTTTATTGTTGTTTTTATTCCATAACTTAAAAGTTTTTAAATTAATTTTAAATTTACATTTTTTTTTTTTTTTATTTTTTTTTTTTTTTTTTCTTGTGACGTTTCAATATTTCCCCGGGGGAATTTAAATTTGAATTTAAATTTTTTTTGGTATAGAATTTTTTTTGTATAAGGATGACAAAAGAGTACACAGTTCACCTGATGGTAAGTGGATGCTATGGCACATAGACATCTACATTTATCCTCGATAATCAGAACGTAATGCTTTGTAACACCTTAGGCCTATGATGGAATGCCTCGTTTCCAGTAAAAAAGGGGTTCCGGATCTCTACACTCACCATACGAAACACAGCAGTTTTAAGCTGCTGCTAAGAGCGTGGTCACTCCTCGGTCGAGCTGATCCATTCGTGCTACAACTATAATAGAGTTGCAGCGTGGCTCTACCACGTATAAAATACACGAATACATGCCTGTGTATTTTCATACATACAATGCCCATGTTCCCTTAAAATGAATATTGTAATACTCGATAAGGGGGGGTTAAGTTGTAAGACACGTAATATAATAAACTAACAATTAAATACTTAGCCTACTATAAATAATTTGAATTTTTCACTTTACAACAAAGTGGTAGTCACAGAGTAAGCTTTACGTTTACGAGGTAGAGTCATGCTGCATCTGTATTATGGCTGTAGTACGAATGGGTCGGTTTGACCGGGGCAGGACCACGCTCTCACGGAATACCAACGTAAAATAGCTGTGTTTCCTATGGTGAGTGTACAAAACCGGAGACCCTTTTTACTGGAAACGAGGTATTCCATCTTAGTTCTCAGTAGTAACAACGCATCTGGATTTAAAGCAAACACTTAACATCAATGTGCAGTTAGCTCGTTTGTGACCCTTATTACATAAAGAAGTGTTCTGTGCGTGCGTTAACAATATTCCAAAAAATATTTCTTGAACTCAAAATTAATAAGGATTTAATTCATCATCACACTAATTATTTGCTCTTTTATTCACAATAAGACGATTAAACGCTACACTAGAATTTTCTCCTGTATCGACAAGAACAAACATCCAGATCCGGAACAATTATTTGTAGACCATACAAATTCTTGTTCCGTGCGGGATTCGAACCTGCGGCCTTTAGCGCTACAACTCACTGCTAAGCCACCGCGAAAAATAATTAAAATCTTAGTAAATATCTTTTGTAACTTTTCAATCTTTCAATCGTGAGCATAACTTTTATGTACGCCTGCATGCTAAACCTTGTACTAAACGGGTATTTAGGTTAATTAAGTACAGATAATAATAGAAAGAAGCTTTTAACGCTTACGAACAGGCAAACTGCATTTTAAAATAATTTTAAATATATCGCAGAAGCATTATAAAATATTTTTATATCATATATATATTTAAAAATTATTTTTTTAAATTTCGTAATAGCTCGATAAATATTATTTTATAATGAAACTAAAACAGAAGTTTTCTAAGAGGTAGAAATTCTTTTCTGGCTAGGACTCAGTCTGGGTCATCATCCAACAAGTAAAAATGCTTGCATTATTGGTTTCCGGTCTGAAAAGTAGGGAGGGCCAGTAGAATCACAGGGTATGAGGTATTCCAAGCTGTTCCTCTTTATTTGATGTTGCAGGTTGCAGGTGTTCATTGGTTGCAGTAAGCACTTACCATCAGGTGGACTGTAAGTTCGTTTCAGGAAGTTGGAGATTTTTCATCACTGTGGCTTGGAAAGCACGTAAATCAGTTGGTAATGCGCCTGATTTCTCTCCGGTCGTATCAGACTACCGTCCCATCGGATTATGAGAGTGAGACGACATATACTGTAATCCTATCCTACCCTGTGCAAATGGCTAGTTTCGTTGAGAGTGTCAACTTGGGACTTGCCACCGTGACCCTAAATCGGTCTGGAGGATATAATTACATAACCAGCATTTGCTCGCAACTTTGTGTGCGTAAAATTAAGCAAATAAACAACCTGTAGATCTATAGTGTTCTTTGTCTTCTTGCAAGTAGATTAATTATCGAAAAAACACATAGAAGTTTTTTGCTATTATTTCGAAAACTATGCGCAATGTGAGAAAATGTTAATATATATACACACGGTATGCTCCGCTCATAATAGAAACGAGTGGTAATCCTTACAGTTACTGGATTCGTAGGTCTTCCCTGGATCGATGGTGCTTTGCCAGGATATTAATAGGGTAATGCACTCATTTAACTTCGTGATACTACACTTGTAAGATTTATAAACTAATCGCACGATGAATAAAAAAAATATATTTTACTTGGTAGAGCCATGCTGCACCTATATTACTACTACTATTAATGGTATAGTTATAGCACGAATGGGCCGGCTCGACCGGGGAAGGGCCACGCTTTCACAGAATACCAGCATACCATAGATGTAGATGTCTATGGGCCACAACAACCACTTATCATCAGGTGGACTGTGTGCTCGTTTGTTATCCTATTCTATAAAAATATAAAATAAAAAATATCACCACTCTAGGCTAACAACTTGATATTCATAGCGTCTGTTGTCATCGCTCGGCCTTTCCTGCTGTTCACAACCTGGATCTATATATGTACCATGATACCACTGACTGACTGACTGACTCATCACGATATCTCTAAAAGTATACACCCGATGGACATGAAATTTAGTATAGTTAGGTGCGCATTTCGCAATATAGACGCTCACTAAGAACGAATTTTAAGTCCCATCAGAAAAAAAAGTGATATTTTAGATGTAGGATCCGCAATAAAATGTTATCGTGCGCCCAGCGAAACGAGCGGGTATCAGCTAGCATACGAGCTACGAGCTTAAGTGTTTGTAGCAGCTAGCAGATTTAACCGAAATGAATTACTTCAGGGGTAGTCACATAAACATTCGATGTAAAAACTCCACCACAAAAAGGTCAATAAAATAATCTTAATATATATAAATTACGTGTCACATTGTTTGTCCGCGTTGGACTCGTAAACTACTGAACCGATTTTAATCAAATTTGCACACCGTGTGCAGTTTCGTCCAACTTGAGAGATAGGATAGTTTTTTTCCCCAAAAAAAAACCCACAATTTTTTTTGCGAATTTAAGGATTTTTAACAGGACATGACAAAGGGTTGTAGAAAAGGGCAGAACAACGTCTGCCCGGCAAGCTTGTCTTTATATATAAAAATTACGTGTCACGTTGTTTGTCCGCGGTAAACTCTCAAACTACTGAATTGATTTCAATATAATTTTGCGCACTGTGTGCAGTTTGGGGTTATATTTTTTCGAGGGTCGAGGGTTATATTTTTTACCAATATATAACCCTCGATATATATTATTACGAATCTAACGATTTTTTATATGACAAAGGGTTGTCATAAGTTTTTAATAAAATTTATAAAAATTATATTCAGGTTTTGTGTATGCACTGAACCTGGTACGACATGCGGAATGTCGATGGAAGGCACAGGACCATGTTTTGGGACATTTCTTGGGAGGCCTATGTTCAGCCGTGGACTTGTAGAGGGACGACGGAGGGTAACGATGGTGATAACGCGAAGTCTAAGCGTCAAATTCTTTGCGGTTTCTCACCGCCCAGAACAGCGACCTACGTACACAAGCTAGAGGTCAGAGGCAGGGGTCCGCACTTTCCCACTCGGAAAGCGGTTACATAGCTCGAAAAGAAAAACCGTACAGAAAGGACGTGATTATTGGTAACAAAAATAAATTATAGACCATCATCGTCACCTCTATCGCCTTTTACTTTCAAAACAGCTTGCGACCCTTTAGACCACGAGCCCAGTGTCGGATTTGTTTTATATGAGAGGGGGCAAACGAGCATGCGGCTCACCTTATGGTACGTGACTACCGCCGCCCACGAACAACTGCAATACTGGGGGGAATTGCTGATGCATTGCCGGTCTTTTCAAGAGGGGTAGTCTAGTACTCTTTTCTTGAAGGTCCCTAAGTCGCATTGGTCTGGAAAAATCGCTAGTGGTAGTGATTCCAGAGGAAGCTTTGCGAGGAAGAAAACTTATCGTAAATCGCACAGTGGTAGATCGATAACCATCCAGATGATGTGGATGGTATCTCGAGTTTTGTCGCGATGTGCGATGGTGAAATTGAGCGGCTTGAATTGGTCTGAAAAATTCCTCAGAGCATTCTTCGCGGTAGCTACGATAGAATACGTAAAGAGATGCAACATCTCTTCGCAGTGCCAGAAAGAGCTCGGTAACCTACGTTTGAACTGCTCTGCGCTGGATGCGTTTAAAATGGAGGGAGCTGGCACGGGGGAGTCCCGGTATGAAATAATGTCCCGCTCTGCTGACGACACCAAGCTTTTTAGAAACCATTTTGGCCTTCTATTCCAAATAACCATGAAACTGCTTGTCATTCGATATGTCAACGCCGAGAATTCCGACACTGGCTGAGGCAACGAGAGATGTGCCCGGAAACTGAGGAGATACAATAAAGGGATTCTTTTTAGCGGTAAACGCGTATACTTGTGTTCTGGAGATTGGACTAGACTAGATTTAGTCGCCCCCATCCGAAACTTTGTTCAACAAAGTCTCGACTTCAGACACAAGTTTTATCTGGTACTTGGCAACGTTTTCCCGCGAAATATTGGCACGGCCGGTATATAAAGCATCACCAGTGCTGTTATCCGCATAGCAATGAATGTTATCGGTTTGCAACATATTATTGATATACGGAGGAAACGCCGTTGGTTTATAGCACGTAGCCTTGTAGAACACCAGCGTTAATAGGTTTGTAATCGGAGCATACACAGTCTACTACGACCTTGATGCTCCAATCAGTCAGAAAACTGGTGATCCAATTGCACAATTTCTTGGGAAGCCCATAGGAAGGAAGCTTTGAGGTAGCACTTTGTGCCAAACCCGATTGAAGGCCTTCGCTATGTCTAAACTAAACGCAAAAGCGTCTCCCTTGGACTTAACCGCCTGCGCCAGACGATGTGTTAGGAGATCACCAGCTGAACGACCCCGACAGTCTTCAAGGTACCGTCTGAGCTGGCAGTTAATAATGGACTTCATTATTTTCGAGAACAAGGAGATGATGGCGATAGACCTGTAGCTGGATGGATCAATGCGGTTACCTTTTTAGGGATCGGGTGCACGGGGAATACGCCTAGGGAGTAGAAGTATCAGAAAAACGTGTTGAAACCGGTACCAGCACAGGAGCATACGTCTTCAGCACAATTGGGAATATTCAGGCCCACTCAACTTTTAGACGTCCAGAGAGAAGAGTGCTTTGCAAGATCAAACCAACGCCGAGATCTGCCTCCGATTGGTACCACAGATGATGGAATAATTAAATCGATTTCCTAAAGCATATATCAGTAACAACGCTGGGATCATCCGGCGGGAAGCAAACCTATGGGGAGGATGCAAAGAAAGGCCGCATACCGTTCCAATCCGCCTGTAATGCCAAAGACGGCAACAGCATGCAGAACGAAACCGGGAAGGGAGCGTGATTGGCACCAGACTCCGGATCAGACAATGGTCCGAAAAGAAAAGAGGGGCGTCGACGGAAACCTAATATCCATTCAGGTGAGAGGTCAGCAGAGGGTCCAACAGGGAAGGTCCTTCCATCACATCTGGGATCACAAATATCAAAAATATCATAAATATCATAGTGATATAAGTTACTACGTTTTATTATAACTGCCTACTTTTTTCATCTTTGTATATTAAAACATAATATTTCCTCAGGTGCATTAATCGGCTTACTGGTCGGTCTACTGCTGCCATATAGATATGTTGGTAAGTTATTTTCTCACCGTTACGTTACTTAGTATCAATACCTATATTATTATCCTTTGGTTACCTTACGTTTGTTTTTATAGTTAAGAGAAGTAAAAAAGAGTTATTGTGAGTTTATGCAATTGAGAGAGAGATAAAGGTCAAAATACACGGAAGATATTCTGATCCGCGTTCAAATTAACTCATGTTTATATCGAATTTAAAATACCCAGCCCGGCGACTAAGGTGAACTTTTTTATTACGCATGGTCATTGTTTGGTTTTAAATGTTATTGTTTCAAACAAGGTTTTTTGATTTCTAGTGTATGCATATAAGTACAAAAAACAATGCTGTATTCTTAAAGTTTTTACCCATTTTACCTTTTTTTTAATTCTACTACTTTTCACTTAGAATACTATAAACTTTTAACGTTTTTTTGGTTTATCTATTTCTAATCAAATTAACATAAAATAAAAATAATATTTCAGAAAGAAACATTAGTCTCTTCTTTTTTTTCTAACAGATTAACCTTCCTACTATAAAATCTGTCATATATTTTACCTAATTCCTAAACGGCGCCATTCTGGTGGTAGAGAGTCGTGGATGCCTCATTTGCCTCAATGTCGTTCGCAATTATACCTATATCTAACGATCGCCATCTATTGAAGGCATAGACCAAAGGTAGACTTGCGTCCGTCCCCGATTTTCTTTAATAGAATACGGGTGGCAAATGAGTACACAGTCCATCTGATGGTAAGTGCATACTGTGACCCATAGACAGCTACAACTGTTCTCGATTAAGAATCAAAATGTAGATGCGTTGTCACCCTTGAGAACTAAGATCGAATATCTCATTTCCAGTAAAATGCGTCTTCAGTTCTATGCACTCGCCATATGAAACACAGCAGCGTTGAGCTGCAATTTTACGCTATTATTTTGTAAGACCCCCTCGAACATACAGTTTGTGCTACAGCCAAAATTGATGGCAAGTTTGGCTTGGTATAATGATTGTGTGATATGTTCTCTACGTTCTCAGTGTTATATAAGTTCTGACTTTTCCACAGAACTGGAAGTGTGGCCTCGCTCGGACGAATACAACTACAAGGAACCTCTAATACAGTTTCGCATCAACGACCCCGGCAGCTGGCAGCCCTGGTATAACCGCATCACGGACTTTCTACGAGGTGAGGGGTCCACTAATGGTATCATTATCAAAGAAAATTAATAGTGATAAGGAAAAAGCAAAGGAAGGAATGTTTTTGTAAGTACTGAATATGTTATACACTTTTAAACTTTTGTTAAAATTAGTTATTACGCTGACCACTCTGATTCTTAGTGAAGAGTTCTCTGATCAGAAAACTCTTCACTAGAAGAATAATCACGGGCGAAAAATCAATCCCTTTAGGGTCCGGCAAACATACAAGAAGTCCCAGCTTTATAACTTAGTTCCGATCGTCAGAGTTTTGATTATTCTCCCAGATATTTACGGCTTTATCAAAGATCAGATACTATAGTTACTACTACTCTGCCTCTGGAACGACATCCCCCTTGACATTAAAAACAGCTCCCAATAAATTAGTTTTTAACAATCAAGTCCGTAAGTATGTGATTAACACAGCTCTTTTTTTGGTATATATATTTGTTCTGACAGATAATATGATATATATATATATATATATATATATATATATATATATATATATATATATATATCCTCTCTATTTGATTTTTGCTGCACCGCCTCCAAAATGTCTATCTCTGTTAAGCCTAATGGTTGACTAGGAGAGAATGCCCTATGGCATTAAGTCCGCCATATGTACTACTTTGTGCATGAAAGTATAAATAAATAAATAAATGTGTCAATTTTAAGCAAGGCCGATAGTATTATATAATATTATTACTACCTTAAGGTTTTAATTTCAACATTTAAAAAATATTTTTTTTTAATCTATACTCATTTATTTAAATTAAGTAATTGATTAGAAATATGATCTATCGTTTTGATAATAATAGCATTAAGCCCGCCCTATGTACCCTTTAGCTTATGATGTTACATTTAAGTTTTAAATAAATAAATATTTGCTCACTTGAACTCTACTTGATACAACTTACTAAGTGCATTGCCGTGAAATTTGCTTATATATTTTATCAGATGCTTCAACAGGAAGTCTTTGCAATAAGTTTAGTGAGGTGAGGTCGCGTTTCAAATGTAAGGGTAAGCCAACAGTGACGTAAATAGAGATCTAAAATGCTAACTCATTTTTCCCACCCCCACCCCTTTTCGCGAATTTCTTAAAAATACATTATATGGGTGAAAGTAGAACCATCCTGCAACTATATTATGACTGCAGCATGAATGGGTCGGCTCGACCGGGGTAGGACCACAGTTCACAGTTCAGTCAGTTCATTTTGCTGTATGAATATCCGATTTCTAAAATCTGGCGCCCGGGACTATGATGCCCTCCGGCTCACTTTACGTTGCAGGAGTCCTTCAGTCGAAATATTAAAAATTCTGCCTAGCCTGTGTCACATTGCAAAGGTATTGTGAGACTTTGACGACAGTTGAAGACATTGACTTATACATTGCTGGTTGAAGATGATAGTACATCAAGCCGCTCAAGCGGATACAGAAAACATGAAATTTAAATCACCAAATCTCCATCGAAGCATTTGTGGTTTCCATTAATGGTTCACCTGCGCGCAAATATTTTATTTAATACTTTTACATATAAAAATCTACTTCAAACTATTATCACAAACTAAAGAGGGTATTTAAACGATTTGTTTATATGAGTACATCTATATAATCAAAGTTTAAACGATATCAATTTCAGGAGCAACAACCCGACAGCGGTTAAGTTCCCGCCAAAATTTCAAGAATAAAGTTTATTGTTCTATAAATTAGGGTTACCTGTTAATATATTTCTAATCAATACTTATTTGGTAGATTTTTATCAGGTAGTATCCTCTGCCGAAGTTAGGTCATAAAAGTTATTGAATATATATTATTCCATTTTTTTAATAATCTCTCCACAGATTACGAGACCAACGTGCCCGAAGATCCGCCTAGAGCTCCATGTTCGGTACTTCAGCGCGAGAATCGCATTCCGAATCCCAACTGTGAGCGAGCTCTGGGCATCTGGTCACCTTGCACCGCTGACAACTACTATGGTTACCGCGATGGCCAGCCTTGCGTCTTTTTGAGGCTTTCCCACGTAAGTTTTGGTTGTGAAAATTAAGTGACACGCATTTTTTTATGAACCAAGCAAATGACGTCGTGATTGGCAATCAATTCCGAAAAAATTATAGAAGTGGTAAAATTTCGTGTGTAGTGGTAAAGTTTTTTTAGAAAAGTTACCTGTCTAAGAAAGTATGGATTAAGTTACATAATATTTAAAATATATTCTGTGCTTTTGCGTAGATCCACTACTGGGTACCAGAGCCTTACAATGCGACAATGTCTATGGCGCTACCTCCTGAAATGCCGAATTACATTAAGCAAATAATAGTAAGTGGTTTAGTATGAATTTAAATAATTAAGAATAAATAGATAAAATTTTAGAAAAAAGGACAGTAGCCAAATAGTTCACGGTCTATTAAACTTCTTCTTTCTTTTAAAGCTGTGTTTTTTTTATTTATTTAAAAACTTTTACAAAAACATAACGTAACATTATAACTTCGCCATACTGTGAATGAATGAATGCACTGTTATTTATAAAATAAACATCGGAGATTCATAAATTCTCAAAAACCCTATCATGTATCTTCTATTTTAACTATAGAGTTATTCTTAAGTTTTTTTAATTGTCAATTTACAATCAAGTTAACCTTAGCCAGTCTATTGCATCAAAAGTTTTTGGTATTAAAAATATTTTGTACATCTTTTACCTTAGTAGTTTCTAAGACTAGGTTCAACTGATTTCCTTTCTTTAACCCTTTTGATTCTTTATTACAGTCTATCAACTTTTTCTTTATAATAATTTTTATTGATGTTTGAATTAGCTATTTAACTTCTGTCGTGAACCTCTTCTACAATCATTTTAAACTAAAACAGAAGATATTCAGTAGAGTCTTCCCGATAACAACTCAAAATAATAAAAAAACTGCGGTACCAACAACCTGCCTGCCAAGCGTGGCAACTATGGCAAAATCCTCCCTTTGAGCATTTTGCCATATAATATATGGGAAACGATTAGAAGTCAATTAAGTTTCGTACCTAAGTGTGAAGACTACTATTCCTTTTTACTGCATATGAGGCATTTCATCTTAGTCGTCAGGGGGTGACAACGCATCTGTATTTTGATTCTCAATCGCAGATAAATGTAGGCGTTTATAGGGCACAATATCCACTTACTATAAGGTAGACTGTGTGCTCGTCTGTCACACTTATTCTATAAAAATAGTCTAGGTATGCTTGAATAGATTAAAAAATTTGTGAAACTGGTGCGAGCAGCACCAGCGGCCCGCACACATCTATGGCGACTTCGTGTGGGTGTCGTGCGGCGGCGAGTTCAGCTCTGACCAGGAGAACATCGGGCCGCTGCAGTACATCCCGGCAGGCCTGCCACCTGGCTTCCCGACCAGCCGCCTGCACACGGCCGATCGTATCCCGCGCGCCGCGCAACGTCTGCCCGACCTCCTGCCTGGCCCGCTAATCGCCGTCTTCTTCGAGAACCCGCGACGTAACTATTTCCGACGTGAACACGTCTTTAAATTTGGTTCTTTAGTAGGAAGATATAGTTTGATGTGGCAGCTACATATAAATCGATTACATCTAAAATTTAATTATACCACTCGATAGCTAGCCGTGACACGATACAGCCCAATTTTGTTTTTTACCACGTTTTTACTAACGGGTCGTAATTGATTTTAAACTAATTTCCAGATGAGCTAGAGACTAGAAATTTTGAACAGACCTCAGAATCTGATAACAATAATAAGAATATGAAAAATGACGTTGCATATTTAAAAAAAAAATTAAAAATTCCACTCGCTTGATCTGGAGATTAAATGTCGATAAGACCCTAGGCTAGTACCACATCGGCGCCCCTCCGGCGGCGCCGATGTGATACTAGCCTATATATTTTAAATTGTAACTACGTATTTTCCAAATAGACTATGTTATAATGTATATATATAATTCAATGGAAAAACATGAAAACGGTGTTAAATAAAAATGTACCCCAGGAGGGTACCAGCATCATTTGTCGATACTTATTCTCGATACTTGGTCAGTCACTGACGTAACATTGTAGGGTGACAGCAATTCGTCAATATTCATTTATTATACTCAAAGCTAGTTTGTATACCGCGGGATCGTCATTCAGATCTCAATTGATTTAACAACAAAGCAGAACCTCTTGTTTCTTTTTTGTCATCTATCCATTTTCTTATCCAATCTAGTTTCTTTTTATATTTCTCTACCTAACAGCGGACAGGAACATTCTCTCAACAAATAATTTAATCGTTATAAATTCTGCCGTTTCCGTAAATTCATTTTTGCCCACTGACTTCAATAATGTACGTACTCAGTTAAAAAGTTACCACGACTACCGAGTGCATGTGAGAGTGAGAGTCAGTTCTCGGCGCCACGCACCAGCACTATACTAATAATTTTATTTTTTATATATTTTACAGGTGGCGTGTTAATTAACGTGGAGTGTCGCATCTGGACACGCGACATCCTCTACGATCGCTCCAGTCACGTTGGTCGCGCGCGCTTTGAGATTTATGTTGAATAAATTATGGCGCAAGTCCCCATCCATATTGTATATTTAGCTTATAATGTTCCAACTACAAATTTAGTTTTTAATAATAGGTAACTATTTATATTAACTATTTATAAAATCCTTTACAAAGCCGGGGCTTTATGCGCGTTATTAAAGCGCACTATCGAAATAATATAATGTACAAACACAGATCTCAATGACCCAAGGCTTTTAGTAATATTTGGTTTAACTACACTATAATAAGGATTTAAATAATATTAATTAAGCATCTTACTTTCAGTTACTTTCATTGCCTTAATGCAATCAATAAAAGTATATCTTAACCTCTCAGATTTCGACATTGTATCGGACCAACTTCGTCAGACCTGCGGTCAGGCCAGGTCAATAATATATTGTTTCTGTAAATCAGGCCTGTATGTATGTATGTCAAGTAGTGTATGGAACCTTTTCGGCATTAATAACTACGTCAGCTTCGCAGTTGATGGCGCCATGAATTATTTCATTTGTGACATTTAATTTACCAGATTTCTATCTTAAAATTGCCAAGTCATTTGAAAACCTATAAAATCAGATTTTATAATAGGTACTATGTTGTTGTTTTTACTGTTATTCTGAATTTTCTTCCGATTTAATGGGAAATCTCTGAGTTTTCAAAAAAGTCGTTGCATAGGCGGCGCTTTGCAACCTGGTACCTATGTAGAGGTGAGGAGTACAGACTGTGTATTAAAAAGTGTCCGTAGAAAACCGTTAAATAAGGGTGGCGCGTAAAATTTTAAAGAACGCGCTGAAAAATATTAGTGGGATGGACGACTTTTTCGAGGTTATATTTACTAAACAAAATTATTTTAGATTTTAGAGCTACGAGCAGTTTAGCAGTATACTTCACACCGTCGACAACTGTTAAGTTCATTTCATGTACATAGCTGTTTCCTGTAGCTACTACAGCACTGTTATGGAGAGTGTTTGAACTATTATTTATTGCTTACAAATGGACACTTTTTCAACTATTCTCCTATGAGAGATTGTTCTCCTTACCTCTACACTCCATACTGGAACCGTTGTGTTATGGCATAAAGAAAAAAGACTACAAAAGGTTTAAAAAATATCTGTTACGCTTGATCTGCAATTAAATAATTAAAATTGATTGAAAAAATCCGCACTCGGCATTTTTTTTAGGTATTACCATTTTTTAAACTTAATATTCTACTGTAAACAAATTTTAGAAGTAAATGAATTTTGTAACACCGCCATCTACATGGATTACCAAGTAATAAATTGACACATAGTTCTCTGGGCCTGGACTAAAGTAAATGCAACAAATAATATACAATTGGTAAATGCGACGCGGGCGGAAGGTCGTCAATTGAAGTAAATTTTCTTAATTTATAGAAGTGTAATTTGGTTCGAAACTAATTCAAATAAAATTTTTAGAATTCTAGTTAGATACCAGTTTTCCAGTTTAGATTCCACAGATTAAAAGTATATTTTATTACACCAAATTATAACACGAAGGTACGGCGTGTAGAGGTAAGGAGAACAATCTCTCATAGGAGAATAGTTGAAAAAGTGTCCATCTGTAAGCAATAAATAACAGCTCAAAAACTCTCCACAACAGCGCTGGAGTGGCTACAGGAAACAGCTATATGAAATGAACTTAGCCGTTGTCGACGGTGTGAAGTGTGCTGCTAAACTGCTCAGTAGCTCAAAAATCTAAAACAGTTTTATTTAGTAAATATAACCTCGAAAAAGTCGTCTATCCCACTAATATTTTTCGGCGCGTTCTTTAAAATTTACCACGTAATTATAGTGGTGCCACCCTTATTCAACGGTTTTCTACGGACACTTTTTAACACACAGTCTGTACTCCTTACCTCTACACTCCATGCACGAAGGGAAGAGACTGTCAAACCGAAAAATTAAAGATCATATTCATCGTTAAAAATTAAACGCAGTGATAACCAAAGAGTGTATAACCATTACGTATTACAATAACAGTTTTGTGTACTATATTATTTGACAAATAATCTTAAAACATACCTAAATTAAATATGCGTAAATACCTGTACTTTTATGTCACTGTAGTTAACATCGACATCAAATTCAAACGATTTTTTCTTTTTTATCTTTCTTTCTATTTTAATTTTTTTTAATTCGTACCATAGCTCTTCTTAGCTATTATGCCATTATTTAACTAGGTATAGTGGTCAAAAGAGTATGAAACTTCAACTCTAGTATAATAATATTGTACTACTGGAACAATACTAGACTCCTTAGATGGTACTTACATGGTAAGTTTATATGCATATTGAATAAGGGGTAGTTGACACTATGTCAATTGTAATACTTTTTGAGCTTTTTATAGAAATTATATGAGAATAGCAGAATATGACGTCATAGCTTCTTGTAAAATCAACATTTTATTTGTGCATATAATTTTAAATAACAAAAGTATAATTTAAAGGCGACCAATATTTAAACACTACAAAAATAGAACACACAAGTTATATTAGGATGGTAATTTATTAATAATCATGTCCATACCCCAATTGATTTAATTTATTAACCGACTTCAAAAATAAGGAGGTACTCAATTCGACTGCGTGTTTTTTATGCGTGTTAACTCAGAACTTTTTTCTAGGTGATCCGATTTTGATGATTCTTTTTTTATTTGAAAGCTTGTGTTTCTCATGTAGTCCCATATAAATTTGATCAAGAAGTGACCAGCAGTTTTGAGTTATTCATAATAATGCGTATTTAATTGACTTTGAATACATTGATGATGTTCGCGTTTTATATAAATTGAAGTTGGTTGTACAATTTTTTTAATTTTACTACTTGTTTTATGTTATTATGTATATTCTCACTTAACAAGTGTATTATTATTTGTCGTTCGTCTGAATGGTCGATCGAGGGTATCTGCGAAATGGAAAGATTTTGCGTTTGTCATCTCCTATTGGTCTAACGAATAGGAAATCATACGTCCATTGATCTGAATAAAATAATTTGATATATTGTGCAGTAAATACCTCTACAACATATATCTATTCTAACCTTAGAAAAACTATTATTTTTGGGTACAAATTATTCAAGCACGTGGATCTTGGATCGTCATCACGATAACAACAGAGCTAAATTCTATCCTTACGCATATTTATAAAAATTAATTTTAAGAATACAGTTTTGTATGAATAAACGTAAGCTAAATTTGACTTTTTATGCTTTCTATTATGTTGGTTATAATAAAATTGGTAAAGAGATATCTTTCCACTATATTTCCAGCGTCCACAACCATATCTACAGATTTGGCAATATGTTAGTCTATGTATGCAGAAATATTCATATTTAATATAAGAACTGGGTGACATTTTTTACCATCTGAGTCTTTGAGTGATCTGAGTAGACAGCTTTGACCTTGTCACTTCGCAGGGTCGCGTAAAGTGTATATGATTTGAATTACGATAGATTTTACCTAACTTATTTATTTAATTCATCCTTTTTGTTTTTGTTTTTTTTTTTTTGTAAAATATCAGTGCCACAAGCTTCTACTCCGTTCACATGTTACAACCTATTTTTTCAGACAGTAAAGTGTTCATCCAGTATTATAGCGTTTATATTGGAGTTGATTGTTTTGTAAATTTTGGCGTATGTATGTTTAAAAATCAAAATTAAAATCATAAAAAATGTTATTGAATAATACATTATGTATTGATGTGATTGAATTTGAATTGATAAGTTGATGTAGTTGTCTGATTTTTTAAAATAAATGAAATTTAATTGCACAACTCATTTTTATTATTAAAACCTTGTTTCCAATATGAAGTAGATAGATTATATAATTATTATGGCAAAAATATTTCAGCTTTCTTTTTTTAATTTTACTTTTACAAAACCGAAATACTCCGTAGATCTACAGTATTCTTTATTATAGCTTTCTACGCATACCTTTGCTGTTTTTCACAATATTTAACAAATATGAATGCCGTGTCGCACTCCATAAGATTTCATGACACGAGAGAAGCCCTATGGAAAGTTATGAGACCTACGTGGGCTGCTACTCTATTATTTTTTTTAAGTTTTGATGACATTATAATAATTTATCAATTATTAAGATGCCTTTCATATTTTCAGACATATAAAGGTTTATATGTGAGACCCGTTTTCATAGCTCTCACGGGTATATGCCAATAAACACAAACTTGAGAAAAATATATATAAGTATATAAAATACCAAAAGTATAAATTTATTTTTATTTTAACTATGAGTAGAACTACACAGATAGAATTTTGAAAATAAATTGTAAAATCCAGTAATCGAATCGATCCAAGCGTAAATTATACATAGAACGTAAGTACATAGTTAAAATCTATGAAAACTTCTTAAGGCAACCTGCATGTCTGAGAAGTTAAAAAAATATTTTTGGAAAATATTATTGTGTGAAGTCGATCAGGTCAACGCCGTGAACGCTTTTCTTCCCAATACCTTCTGCGACCTATACGTAGTATTGAAAGAAAGAAATAAAATAAAGAACTATTTATTGTATCATGGTGATGTAGGTATATGGGCTGTTATTTTTTACTTTCATGTGCCTGTTATGCAGTTGTTACTTCATTCAAATTTTCGGAGATGTAGGTAACATTTTTGCCAAGCAAATCTATTGACTTCTGAAGGATGACGGTATAACCCATAGAATACTGTAATACTTACACACTATAGTATTCTATGGTACAACCATATATTTTACAGTAGACGTAAATTAACCAGACTGGCGACAGCGAGCGTTTGGTATACTGAGATCATCAATCTGCCTGTGAAACTTCTCGACAAATACTTTCTATAACAGGAGAGGCCCATGTCCAGCAATAAAATATTACGAGCAGATGCTGATGAAAAGGAATAATTAATTCAACCAACTTTGTTGCCCAAAATCCCAGGTTCGAGTTCCTGTGTGGTGGGACTAATTTTCTGCTTAAGAGTCCGTCTGAGTAGGTACCACTCTCTTATCTATTTTGCCTTCCAAGCTGTGGTTTAAGGTTATAGCGAGCCAGTAAACGAGAATATGTTATGTAATAGTTTAAATTTCATATTCAGTTCTTAAAAAAATTATTTATTCTAAACTATAATTATATTTTTTATTACCATTTCTTACCATAAAATGCATTTGTATGTTTTGTTTTTTAAAAAAAGCAACAAAGTTTATCCCAAGGTGGTTATAATATAACCTCCTTGGTTTATCCAATTCACAGTAATATGTCAGACTGTAATGCTAGCAACACCGTCAGATGGGGTCGATTCATACTAAATAACATCGATTTTCAATTCCGTTTCAATACAAGTGCAATAAAATCGATTGTCGAGTAAATGTTCCAAGACTGGTTTTAGAGTCATCGATTCATTTGTGAATTTTTTCGAACGTACACATATTATAGTGAGAAAATATATTACAAATTCGTTTACGTATATACTTACATTTCAAAACTTACACTTTTATACAAAATTCTTCTCTATTCTGCTGTTGACGTGAATAATACATATAGTACTGGACGACTTTTTTATAGTCTGGAAAAAATTGGGTGTACCAGGTGAATAGAGTAGAAGCCTACGACACCGATATTTTACTTTTTTCTTTCTTCATTAATATATTATGGAATTGATCTATCCATAAACACTATTATTTTAAAGTAAACTTTCCATACTAAAATAATAAAAACAAAAATTTGAACTAAATGAATAAATCAATTATAAACTATCGAAATTCAAATCATACGCACCCTACTTTACGAGTGGCAATAAAACGATGCATTTGTAACGCACTCGCCACACCATAGGTCTGCGAAAGGTCATGGACATTTGTCCTTGTCCTTTTGCGAAAGGACAAGGACAAAGGTCCCTTCACAGAGTCGCAGGCGCAAGGCCGCTGGCTGCCCTCGCTCTCATTTGCTCATTTCAGACACCTGTGATAAGCTACGGCGTGACGTATTTATGTTTCCGCGTGCGTATTGGCCACGCGATAATAGTTATCGTAAATATGTACCAATACTCTAATATCGAGTACGTAACAATGGCGAGATTTTTTTTTATAGAATAAGGGTGACAAACGAGCACACAGTCAAAGGTAGCTTCTATTCCACTGACACAAAACAAAACACCATATTATTATTTTCCAGACGGAAAAAAAGTAACCCAGGGTTGCTGTAAAACTTCCGAAACGTCATTTAAGAGATAAAATTTAACACCATAAAATCCGTAAAATTCGTTTTATACTATAATTGAACAATAATTTTTAAAAAGGTGCTAGAGTATATTTTAGGATAGTAATAATGGGAGTTACTGCTTTGTTAGTGAAAATGTCATGATTCAGGTACTGCATTTTTTATTTTTTTTGGTTACAGATAAAATATAAGTGGAGTTTAGAAAGCTTCAATGCATCCCAAAACTTTACAAATAACATTTTTATCATTTAGGTAGATTATTTTATAATTTAGGTAGGTATTATTTCAGTATGTGTATGCGTTTTAGTTACACGAAGATTATCACACATATTTAATAAAGATATGTTTAAAAATAGCATATATTATATTATAAAAAGACTTCTACATGAACCAGTCGCATTCAATAGTCAATACGAGTAGATCGATCGATTGTTGGATCGACTTATTGGATCGGTCTGGCGTTTAAGATCGACTTGTAAAATCGATTCCTTAATCTCAGTTAATCGATCTCTAGACATGCCTAGAAATCCAAATTGACATTTATGTTGACATTTATGTTTTTCATTGTGCTGAAGGTACATAATCTAGTACTAGTAGTCTGTGGCCGAAAGCATCGGATTATAAAATCTGTATTTGCTATTCACCAGTTAGATTTTCTTGAATATTCTTTGCTTTAAGTTTTATATCATTGGATAGTGCCTGTAAAATGGCTTTGCTTAGGCTTTGTGTATTTTTAACAGTAATATGCAGTCTTATAGTAATAGGTAAGTTTCTTTTGAGATACCGTGTTGCAAGTTCTTTGTTAGGTACTTTTATCGCGTTACGTAGTCCGTTCGAACGCGTTGTGATGTTTTTGCGTTGTCAATGATGATTGAAAGCGATTTGCGCAATTAGAGGTTAAGGAGTCTCGATTACTATCGACCGTCCTGTTGTATTTCAATAAGATCAATTTTACCCTCTTTTTCCGTAGGTCAAGGAGTTAGTATAACTACGAAGAAGCCGGTTCTGATTCCCATTCCTTCATGGGCAACGTCACAGAATCCACCTGCCTTAATTCCAGTTTCAAATTCCGATGACACGCCTGTAGATGTTCATGGGCCGTTGTCTATGACTACCCTCGAATCGTCCGAGCCGGACCCCACTCCTGCGCCGAGTCCTGTGACCACGACATCCACTGCTGTGCCTACTACTAAACACACAACTACACCAGAGCCAGCCCCTACTACAACGGTGTCCACTACAACTGTGCCAACTACTACTACTGTTACTCCTACTCCTGAGCCGAAGCCCACGCCGGCGCCTGGTCCATTACCACCCCCATCACAAGGCAAGTGGGCCTACACCGACAAGACCAGCAATGTGACATGTATCCTTGTGCAGTTTGCAGCTCAGCTGAATGTGACATACCCAAAGAACATCAATGGCTGTAAGTATTCTTAGATTTTGTTTTTTTTTTTTAAATATTTTTAATACCTACATAATATGCTGAAATATATGAGGTCTTATATCATAATAACTATGTTAAGAAAAGTTTCATCACATATTGAAGTGAAATGAAATTTTTAAACTACTGTGGCTGTGTGTGTACTGTGTATATGAATAAGAAAGGTGTACCATAACATTTTACAATAAGGCCTTCTCAGTATGATATATTGATTTTCCATTAGGGTTTTAGGATAAAAATTTTGAATTGTTTGGAAGAAGTGGCGGGGGGGGGGGTAGAGAGGAGCGTCCTCTTCACTCTGAAACCACTACCATTAAAAGGTAATACACCTTTCTTCAGAAAAAGTAAAAAGAAAATCCTATAGACCTAACCTGAAAATGATAACATTTATCTCTCTCCGGCAAGGAAGGTGGGAGCAGAAGTGTCTCCTATCACAACTGTAATGATTTCTGGGTGCTCATGTATTTCTGGGCGAAAAACTATTACCACAAAGGCTGTGGTGGGAGCAAAATCCATTGCAGCTCTTGCCACAGTATTCTAACCTAAGTCAAATGAAAAGATTTCTGGGCTTAAAGTATTTAATAACTTCATTATTTATTACTTTATTGTTTGTAAATATAATTTATTAAGTGAGTATAGCCCACAGAAGAATAAAAATACTGTAGAAGTAAATAATGTTGTACTAATCTGCAATGGTCTTACGTCCCTGTTGCACTTACATAAAATTATGTATCCTATAGAGCTTACATAGTATTATTGCAATTGTTAATCCATGTTTTACCATTTATAGCTTATAATAGTTTATTTTTACTGTCTTAAAAACAGTGCATTACCTTTTGATGTCAGTGGTATTGTTATAATCGGGGAACAAACCTCTGCCAAATAATTGTAAATCCATAATGATTTCTTATATTTACGCGAACACGACACATTGAAATAATACTAGTTTTTATGAAATTTATCACGTATATTTAACTTTTTAAATACCCGACATTTCGAGAGCTTTACAGCACCCATGGTCACGGGGGGGATTGAGATGTTCAATGTCCAGATATCATAGTTAACCGCGGTTATCATGGATTAAAATTTTACTTTTGTTCCGATCTACACAGTATGAACTTATGGTATCTTGAAGTCTAGCAGTTGTATGCTTGGGTTGGGATTTAATTTTATTTATTATAGGATCCCAAGCAGATGGTAGCACCCAGCTATCTTCTATATTGAAGTTACGATGTTTTTTGATTTCAATAGCCTCGCGAATCATCCTTGGAAGGAATGATGTAGTGACGGGGGCACCGGGGGCAATCAGGTTTGATTGACCACAAATCCTCGCTAAAGAACACCGATTCCTTCCTAGGATGATTTGTGAGGCTATTGAAATCAAAAAACATCCTAATTTCAATAAAGATGGCTGGGTGTTACAATCTGCTTGGGATCCCATAATAAATAAAATTAAATCCCAACCCAAGCATACAACTGCAAGACTTCAAGATACCATAAGTTCCATGCTGTGTAGATCGGAACAAAAGTAAAATTTTAATCTAAGGTGACTGTGGTTAACTATGACATCTGGACGTTGAACATCTCAGACCCCCGTGACCATGGGTGCTGTAAAGCTCTCGAAACGTCGGGTATTTAAAAAGTTAAATATACGCAATAAATTCCATAAAAACTAGTATTATTTCAATTGTAAATCCAACCTGTTTTTAGTGCTAGTATGTTATGAAATTACACCTGGTAGTCGCAGTGATAGGGTGGCTCCACTACCGTATATCATCCCATGGGCGTCGGTTGCAAGAGGCTTCAGAGGTTAATGAAGCAGGAGATGGGGAGCAGCATCTTGCTGGTAACAGCACAAAATAGTAAAAAATGTGTTGCCCACCTGCCTGACATTTGATAGGCTGTACTGATGAATAGATGATGATATGAATATATTTTTAAAGGTAGAAGGTGAATCGTATCTAAGAAAAATTTGCTGAAAAGAAATCAATACCATCTCATGTTGCAATCAAGTGTCTATGAAATTTGGAACACTGAAACTGTATACAAAAGATAACCTTGAAGCCATGATTTATTTTTCTTGTTTAGTTACAACAGTTTATTGAATTAGAGGTATTGAATATCTAGAAGTGTTTTTATTTTAAAAAGAATCTGAATCAAAAAATAAAAAAGGTTTTGTTTTATACATGCATTTAATATCAATTTCACATATGTAATTTCAATATCTCCAAGGTTAATTAACAGATTTATGTAACTTTATTTTTCATTGTAATTTACTTTCACTGTGGTTATACATTTAGTATAGCATTCTATTCTAAATGAAATGTATATTCTTGTTAGTATGTTTTAATCATTTTGCACTGAATTTTATTCACATTATTATATGAGTAAATAAGGTTTAAGTTAAGTTTGTACCAGCAATAATAGCCATTTACAATAAAGAACACCATGAGTCGTGAAAATTATTAGATGGAATTAATTTAAAATTATAAATAGTAATGCTAATCTGCATTTTGATTCTTAAGAAAATCCAAAGTTACCTCCAAACTGAACAATAAACCGCTGTTATTCATAAAATACTTTAAATAAGATCATGAAACTTTGCATACTAACTGAACTAACTATAAAGCAGGGCTTATGTTTTTTATTTTTTTTAAATTACCATTATTTTCACTGTCAAAAGAAATTACATAAACTATCAGCGTCCTGAAGCTTGGAACCGGGCTGTAGGAAACAAACCTTGAGTTTTTAGTTAGTTCAGTTAGTATGTATTATATACTTATTTAAAGGATTTTATGAATAACAGCGATTTATTGTTCAGTTTGGAGGTAACTTTGGATTTTCTTCCTATCGAGAAAATTTTACGGAATCATGTTTTCCGTCTAACATTAATCCTCAACTTTACCATATATTTATTTCAAAATTAATGCTGCAATATTTTCGGCATAACGGAGGATCTTGCTAAGCCATTTGAGGTTATATTTCCCCTTAATATAAAATTATCATGGACATTACATTATGAAGGGCAAGTGACCTGCCCAGGCTTTGTCTGAGTAAGATCTCTTAGTGTGCCCTTCTTTAGATTTAAGATAATCGAAACCATTTATATTATCAAGTTTTCACGATATGAATAAATCACTCCTGGCATTGTCCTCCATCTGTTTGTGAAGTGTCAACATAATATTCTGTCAACCATTCCCAAGACTAGCCCAGACTAGTCAGATTCCACTCGAAAAAATGCTCAATTGACCATTTCAAAAAATTGGTTATTCACGACTTAATGGCATCCGAATAACCCTCTCATATTTATAGTATATAATTCTTCTGATTGTGTGTATGTGACTGAACTCCTACTAAACGACTGGACCAATTTTGATGAAATTTTATTATTATGTTTATTATTACACATTATCAGGTATGGAGTTGACTACTGATAATGCCTGTATCCTGTTTGTGACCACTAGTTACTCCTATTGCAGTTCAGAAAATGATTATCTAATCTATTTTTGAATTGTTTCATATTTTAGGCTAAGACTATGTTCTCTTGCAGCTTATTCCACTCTGTGACTACATGGTTAAACAAATGAGGGTTAAACAAATGAGGTGCTTATGGGGTTTGTTGTTTGAGAAGCTGGTACATAGCTTAAAATGATGACTCCTCAACGTCGTAATGTCCACTTAAAATCTTAAAGGTTTCAATTAGATTTCTTCAGTACCTGTGGTTTTTTAATGTTGTAGTTTTAAAACTTTCAAACATTCTTCATAAGATTGCCGTTTCAATAACCGTACTATTTTAGTGAAGTTTCTCTAAACTTTTGTAATTTTTGTGTGTGATTTAGTTGATTTGAGTATGACTTAGATTCATAATTGGACCCGGTAGGTGTTGCTGTTGTCGAGATCGAGATGCGAAGCCGGGGTGTATCACTAGTTTTCATGTAAAGCAGTTGTTTTGGTATTACGGACACAAATTTCAATTTTATTTATATTTATAGATGTGTCAGTAGAGATCCTAAAATTTTTTACTTATTATTTTAAAATAGTGCAATTTATTCTAAGGCCAAAACTTTATTAATCCTATTCCCAGATTATAATTTCAATGACTTTATTATCTGCAGATCTCTTAAAAGGCTTCATTATGTTTAAATGTCTTAAGTCAATTACAGCTGCTAGCAATCTTAATAATATTAGTGCATAGATTGCGTTCAGGATTACGTATATTTTTAAGTTTCTGTTTTAAAGTTAATTGCCTGTGTATTGGTGGTGTAGGAATAAAAATAACCACTACCCCATAACGTCCCACGGTGTCCTCAGTGGCCACAGAGGTAAACCAGACAATGGACAGTAGTCTTATTATACATAGATAATATATTTATATATGTGGTTAAGCCATGCTGCAGCTATATTATGGTTGTAGCACAAATGGGTCAGCTCAAACAGGCAAGGACCACGACCACCCACAGAATACCAATGTACAATAGCAGCTTAATACTGCTGTTTTTCGTATGGTGAGTGTAGAGATCTGTAGACTTTTTTTTTACTGGAAATGAGGCTTTCCATCTCCCATTCACAGGGGTGACAACGCATCTGCGTTTTGATTCTTATCGGGGATAAATGTAGATGTCTATAGGCCACAGCATCCACTTACCATCAGATGAATTATTTGCTCGTTTTTCGCCCTTATTCTATAAAAAAATTTGATTACAACTAATAAAAAGAAATCTGCAGTTGCCAACCCATTTGCCAAGCGTGGCAACTATGAAAAATATCCTTATCCTAGACTTAGACAATGGCAGTGATGGTATGACAGTTTAAAATAACTGACAGTAGTTGCAGGTAACGTCTAACATCCAAGTTACATCTATTCGGATAGTTACCGGGAACACTACACTCTTTAATTGTAAATATGGAATTGATTATTTCAATAGTTTTATCAGATTAGTTTGACGGTATGATGATGGTCCATTACATCTATCACAGTCTATAAAAGTCCACTGCTGAACATAGAATTCTCTCATAGATTGCCACATTGGTACGATTTACCATAGTTGCCATACTTGGTATGCGGGCTAGCTACTGCAGTTGCCATACTTGGTATGCGGGCTAGCTACTGCAGTTGCCATACTTGGTATGCGGGCTAGCTACTGCAGTTGCCATACTTGGTATGCGGGCTAGCTACTGCAGTTGCCATACTTGGTATGCGGGCTGGCTACTGCAGTTGCCATGCTTGGTATGCGGGCTAGCTACTGCAGTTGCCATGTCGTGGTATGCGGGCTAGCTACTGCAGTTGCCATGGCCGCGTTTTGGTATGCGGGCTAGCTACTGCAGTTGCCATGCTTGGTATGCGGGCTAGCTACTGCAGTTGCCATACGTAGGTATGCGGGCTAGCTACTGCAGTTGCCATGCTTGGTATGCGGGCTAGGTACTGCAGTTGCCATACTTGGTATGCGGGCTAGCTACTGCAGTTGCCATGCGTGGTATGCGGGCTAGCTACTGCAGTTGCCGTGCGTGGTATGCGGGCTAGCTACTGCAGTTGCCATGCGTGGTATGCGGGCTAGCTACTGCAGTTGCCATACTTAGTATGCGGGCTAGCTACTGCAGTTGCCATGCTTGGTATGCGGGCTAGCTACTGCAGTTGCCATACTTGGTATGCGGGCTAGCTATTGCAGTTGCCATACTTAGTATGCGGGCTAGCTACTGCAGTTGCCATACTTGGTATGCGGGCTAGCTACTGCAGTAGCCATACTTAGTATGCGGGCTAGCTACTGCAGTTGCCATACTTGGTATGCGGGCTAGCTACTGCAGTTGCCATACTTAGTATGCGGGCTAGCTACTGCAGTTGCCATACTTGGTATGCGGGCTAGCTACTGCAGTTGCCATGTGTGGTATGCGGGCTAGCTACTGCAGTTGCCATGAGTGGTATGCGGGCTAGCTACTGCAGTTGCCATGCGTGGTATGCGGGCTAGCTACTGCAGTTGCCATACTTGGTATGCGGGCTAGCTACTGCAGTTGCCATACTTGGTATGCGGGCTAGCTACTGCAGTTGCCATGCGTGGTATGCGGGCTAGCTACTGCAGTTGCCATGCGTGGTATGCGGGCTAGCTACTGCAGTTGCCATGCGTGGTATGCGGGCTAGCTACTGCAGTTGCCATGCGTGGTATGCGGGCTAGCTACTGCAGTTGCCATGCGTGGTATGCGGGCTAGCTACTGCAGTTGCCATGCGTGGTATGCGGGCTAGCTACTGCAGTTGCCATGCGTGGTATGCGGGCTAGCTACTGCAGTTGCCGTACTTGGTATGCGGGCTAGCTACTGCAGTTGCCATACTTGGTATGCGGGCTAGCTACTGCAGTTGCCATACTTGGTATGCGGGCTAGCTACTGCAGTTGCCATGCTTGGTATGCGGGCTAGCTACTGCAGTTGCCATGTGTGGTATGCGGGCTAGCTACTGCAGTTGCCATGCGTGGTATGCGGGCTAGCTACTGCAGTTGCCATACTTGGTATGCGGGCTAGCTACTGCAGTTGCCATGCGTGTTATGCGGGCTAGCTACTGCAGTTGCCATGCTTGGTATGCGGGCTAGCTACTGCAGTTGCCATGCGTGGTATGCGGGCTAGCTACTGCAGTTGCCATGCGTGGTATGCGGGCTAGCTACTGCAGTTGCCATGCGTGGTATGCGGGCTAGCTACTGCAGTTGCCATGTGTGGTATGCGGGCTAGCTACTGCAGTTGCCATGCTTGGTATGCGGGCTAGCTACTGCAGTGTTTTATTATTTTGAGTTGTTATTAAGAAAATGCTTGTGCCGATCTTTGTTTTTGTTTTCCTCTGCCGCTTCTTACGGCACTCATGGGACGATATGGGGTAATATATATTTATATACTACCACTACACTGTTTGATGATGACATCTTTAGTCCTCGGAGGTGATAACGCAACTGTAGCCTTCTTTGTTTCAAATTAACTGCTGGTGTTTATAGACTGTTACCGTTATCGTTACATCCTATTAAAGTCCACTGCTGAAGACCTCCCCCATAGGTTGCCTCATAGGGGGATATTTGCCACGTTTGCCACGTTTTGCAAGCGGGTTGGCAACTGCAGTTTTTTTTAGTCGTTATTAAGACGACGCTGCTGCCCATCTCCTGCTTTGTTTCCCTCTCCTCTTACGACACCCCCGGGACGATATGCGGTAGCGACCACTACACGGCTACAGACTGTATAGCCACTCACCCTCAGGTGAACTGTATGTTCCTTTTTCGCTTTGTTTTTATAAAAGAAACGGCAGAGGCATATGTCCTGTAGTGGATTAATATGGGCTGATGATTTTAGTTTTAGTAATATTTCATTCATTGGACTCCTGGACTTACTTCAGTGTCTGTCAGGCCAACGTCGTCATTATAAAAGTTAATTTTATTTTAATGTTTAAACTCTGAGGCTTAAACTTAAAAGAAAAATAATTTAGAGCATCTTTATGAGAACAGCGGATAGAATGATCTTGTTTAAAATTAAATAATAAAATATAATCTAAACGTGTTTTAACTGATCTATTCGAAACTTGTTTATGTTAAATTTATTCGATATGAACTAGGAAGGTATGTTGCTGAGTTTTTGTAAATCCACAGATTACGAGGTTTAGAAGTCTTTCAATGTATAATGTATAGTCCGCGTGCGTAGTTTGTCTTGAATTGTGTAACGTCGTAAGGTAAATGGGTCGACACTCGACACTTCGAGGGAGCACCTCGTTGTCAAGAATATCAGGTTAAAATAATACTGTGTTTTGTTTTTTAGGATTTGTAATTTGATGGAATTTTGTTAAATAAATTCTTTTGAAAAATGCAATAATGCTCAGAACAATTATAATAAGTAAAATTTTGTTGAGCAACAAAAGTTTTTACTATTGTAAGCTTGATTACTGTACCACCTCATAGTACAGCTGAACATTATAAAGGGCACAGACTTAGCTTTAAAAGGCCTATTCAAATTCAATCTTGCCTTAAAGACACTCATTATAATCTTCTGAACTAAACTGTTGTTTTCCGAATAATAACGGGTTATAAACCGTGTTTTGTCACGTGAATTTCATAAACAGCGTTTGAACGTTCATGGTTGAACTTCACAAATTTTACACCAAATTAATATATAATAAGCTAATAATAGAATTGGACCACCAAATAAACGTGGTAGAGCCACGCTGCAGCTATATTATGGTTATAGCACGAATGGGTCGGTTCGACCTGAGTTCGGCTCTCACAGAAAACCACCGTAAAATAGCAGATTAATGCTACTGTGTTTCGTATGGTGAGTGAAAAGAACCGGGGACCCTTTTTAATGGATACGAGGCAATCCATTCTAGTCCTCAGGGGTGACACCGCATCTGTATTTCGATTCGTAACTGAGTATGGATGATGTAAATGCTCCTTCACTATTGGTAGACTGTGTTCTCATATGTCACCCTTATTTTATAAAATAAAACAAACAAAGAGACAGCAGTGTTGCGTACATTTCATATGACGCAAAATTGATGCTCAACATTTTGACACGCACTTACGCACGAACAAAGATGTTTTATAGGTCTATAACATCTTTGCTGACGAATATAATATCTTTATTTCTGTCTTTAGCAGCCCTTAAAAACCACAGTTGAACGCATACGTATTACTAAAACCATGGTGTTGGTCACAAATGATTTTTGATGTATCATATGTGTACGTGAATGCTTTTTCTTAGAATAAGTTGACCACGGTCTTGGCTTGGTTTTTGCGTCAATGTACAGAGCTCTCCTTCGTTTTTTCTTTTTTGTTCTGAGATGCTATCTCAACGGCAAACTTATGACTGTGGCCAGCGGGGCAGAATAATTTAGTTGCAAAAATGTTGCTCAATTGCGTACCGCGACTACGTGTCTTTGTATCACGAAAATAAATAAATTTACACGTATTTACATTTTATATTATGACGCGCGTTACCAGTTGATATAACCGGTTTACATTCCTTATTATTAATTTGTAGTTCTTAGTAACTTTTTTTCATGATGCTTTATATTATATATTGAAAATAAAATTTTAAGTTTTGATTTTTTAATTTAATTACCACGCTAGCTCGCTCGACAGACGTTGTTTATCCGACTGCAACACAAGGATTCCTAATTCCTATATATTAACTGTGGTAATGTTTTTCTTGTGTACAGATGTATGCTCTGTAATCTGAACGGCTTTATCGATTTAACATATGAGGTGTAGATTTTCTTTTCGGTATTTTTTTTAAATTACTGTTTTAACCAATGGGCTTGTGTAGCAATGTAAATATAAAATTGGTGTAATATAAAATGGTAGCATCGTCTTAGCAAAAAACATAATGTCTAAAGGTCGCTGCAAACGTAACGTGTTTTATTCCGGACGGAACGGGACGTGAAATTTTGGAAATATCGTTTCATAGAAAATGTACGTGATCGTGAATACGTTACGGGTGCACGGATGTGACGGGGACGTGGCATGAACGGGACGTAGCCCGTTCATTTTCTTGTTCTCTTTTCTGCCATGTAGTATGTATAGAAAAATTCCTTTACTCCTTACGGTTGTAGCTTCTTCAACATCCAAAGCAATAGCAATTGATGCCAATTTTTCAAATGAAAAATCCATCTTTCACAGCACTAGCACGTTAGTTTCGAGTAACTGTCACAGTGCGTATGTGTTAAACTCCCGTCCGTGTTGACATACCTTCAACTTATACGCACTCTAACATACACAGAAAAGAGAAGAAAGATGTTAGTTACTAAAATTAAAAAGAGCATCTTGTCTATGGCCCATCCATGTAGAACGTATAGGTACCTGTCGTCAACCCGTTAGCTGAAGTTGCCGAGAGTTCCATTTTGGCTTTCAATGATTAATATATTTTTTTTACGGCGTTCTAATAGATTTGTTTTAAACTTCTACTTTCTTGCCATTTTTACAACATACAAGTTTGTTTCTATTTTTATCTGACTCCAAAAAAAGGTTATAACCTTTTATTATGAAATTATGAAGTTATTTTTATTGTGTTTTAAATTTATGTAACAAGTTATCTAGGATTTAGCTAGGATTTTAGCGATTTTGCTGATTTTTACGAAAATTATGCTTTCACAACAGTCCTATATAAATTGTAATTTGTAACCAATTCCGATGATAAATAGTCGGTTTGTATGTATTGCTTTTTAAATATTTTAGTTATTTAAGATATTTCTATAATTTTTAGCCCGGATGGGATTAATAAATTTTCTCCTGTCCCCTGGAGACAGTTTACATACATAAATTGCACAAATACAATCATTTATTCCCGGATTAATGATTTGTAGGACATACTAATTAATACTTGTTCCGTGCGGGATTCGATTCCGGGCAAATCGATCACAGCGCTCAACTTAATGCTAAAGCACTGCGCCACGGAACCTTCAATTTTTATAGTTTTTAACCAAGAGTATCTCTCAATTTTATCCATGTTTATATGTAAGTCTTTCTAATAGAGAGTAAACGCAATTACCTGTCACGTGTTTTGACTCGCGTCGTTCGTCAGTCGAGTTCGGGTAAGTGTGTCACGCTGTCGGCGGGTCACTGTTTTTGTTGCATTAGCCTGCCTAACACATTGCTCGTTATATATTTTTATACTTGTAAGGTTTGATAGCGAGCTCACAGTAACCTGATAGTAACTAAGTGTTGTGACATATAGACACCTATTTTGGATTATGAATCATACAGATGCGTTGTCATTCCTAAAGGCTTTTTTTATAGAATAACAGCTTTCAAATACAGAAAGAATAGTCAAAATCGGTTCACCTAGAAAAAACTTCTGAAGTAACACATAAAAAATACAGTCGAGTTGAGAACCTCCTTTTTTGAAGTCGGTGTAAAACATATTAATACATATTATGATACGTATCTCTTGAACAAAAAGACGTATTGACACCCTGGTTACATTATTTCTAACCAAAATGCATATCCTCCGCGTTTTGCATTGATATCTTTATTTGTCTGATAAATATAACTATATACCTACATACAGAGATTCGTAGCACCCACAAAAAGTTTTTTCGATTCAAGGCACCGTCCACGTATGTAAAACGTAATGCATCCAGCTGAAAGTAAACAATGATAAAGTCTGCATTCGCTGCAATTATCACAATAGGAGAAACAATCGTTGTTGATAAAAAAATGACTAAATGTATTGTGCCCAGGCTTGTATTGCGCTAATATGGTGCTCTTGCCAGAGTATAAAAAGTTACAGTAAACAAATTATTATTGTCATATAAAATAATAAACCGACGATCGTTCGGAAATAATAAAACGACGAGGTTCTCGACTGGCACTCTCGTACCGGAAGGCGAAGTATTGGGCGGCCCCCACTAGATGGAGTGACGACCTGGTAAAATACGCAGGAAGTCGATGAAGACAGGTCTCTCAGGAGCGTGCTTTGTGGCATTTCATGGGGAGGCCTATGTTCAGTAGTGAACTTGTGAAGGGCTGTAATAATGATGATCATAATGATGAAAATATTAGGACTATTGTGAAGTTATTTGTTTATTATATTTAGTCGCTCCGATTTTTTTTATACGATAGGGTAACAAACTAGCACACAGTCCACCTGATGGTAAATGGTTGCGGCGGCCACTAGACATCTGTCCTCGATTACGAATTAAAAATGCAGATGCGTTGTCACCCGTGAGGACTAGCATGGAGTGCCTCGTTTCCAGTAAAAAGGGTCTCTAGTTCTCTACACTCACCACACGAAATACAGCAGTATTAAGCTGCTGTTTTAACTGGTATTCTGTGACATTACTTAGAATAAACAAAAAGAATATTAGTTCAAGTTGGATTTGAGTTCAGAATCCCCGATGAGTTCGTTAAGAGCGTCGACGATGACGTATGGCTATCCTATAATTGAGATGGGGTCCCAAAAGCCCAGTAACGCGACCTCGTATTACAGCTGAATTACGAATACGGAAATTGAAATAAGATAAATTAAACGCAATGAAATCCGTAAAATGTAATGTAAATAACATTCTCGTCAAAATATAAAATAATCATTATACTAGTCTGGTGGTATTTTAAATTAGCCTACACATTTATACATAAAAACAAAATTTAAGTGTTGTTTATGTATAAAATTTAAATAACTAGCTTCTTTTATGCTCAGGGGCTTTTTTATATGCTGTTAAAACATAATTAACCATTTAAAAAAAACATCTATCTGTGAGCTAATCTTCGATATGGCTGGACCAATTGTGATAAAACTTACGTACAGATTACAGTACAGAAACATTTAGACTAAAAAAAATTAATGGTCCTTGATTATCTTGAATCTAAATAACGCCACATTAATAAATCCTATCCAGGAGTGAAAAACTGAAACTGACTAAAAATATTTCTTTGTTCTAAAAATAGTAACAATTCACATGCCCTAGTTCCAGTTCTTAACAAGTTGAAAATTTTTGTTCCTTATGCAGACGTTTTTTTAATTATTGCGTCGTTTGACGACCGTATAGTTCAGTAATCAGCGTTTCTTCTCTCATTTAATTACGGTTTTAACTTCGAATTAAAAAAAATTCTATGTTAATCTAATATAGGTATATTTAATGCCTTTTACAAGTACTACAGTGATATAACCGTTGAGGTTTATATTATAGAATAAGGATGACAAACGAGGCACTCCATCTTAGTCTCAGTCCTCAGGGGTTACAACCCATCTGCATTGTTAATCGAGAACAGATGTAGATGTTTTATTTTTATAGAATAAGTGTGACACACGAGCCCATAGTCTACCTGATAGTAAGTGAATTCTGTGGCCCATAGACATTACCGTGGTAGAGCCATGCTACAGCCTGCAGCTATACTGTGGTTACAGCACGAATGGGTTGGATCAACCGGGGTAGACCACGCTCTCACAGAATACCAGCATAAAATAGCAGCATAATGCTGCTGTTTCGTATGGTGAGTGTAGAGAACCGGATACCCTTTTTACTGGAAACGAGGCATTCCATCTCATTCCTTAGGGGTGACAACATTTTGATTCTTAATTGAAGGTAAATGTAGATGTCTATGGGCCACACACAGCATCCACTTCCTAACAGGTGGATTATGGGCTCGTTCATCACTCTTATTCTATAAAAATAAAACATCTACATCTGTTCGGGGATGTCCATAAATTACGTGAGATGTTTAAGGGGGGAGGGGGTCGAGTCAAATCTCATCTAATCTTACGCTGGGAGGGGGGGGGGGGATCTCAGCAAATATCACGCAATTTTTTTTTCTGATTGAAACAAAAAAAAACATATTTTGGTCCATTTAATCCAGATTGTACATGCTTAAGATTTAATCATAAACGTATATCGTAATACGGTTAACTACTACTGAAATGTCAGATTATTAAACCAATTAGTCCAACCTATGGTCAAGCCAAAGGTTTGGCCAAAGACAATTTTTTTAAGGAAGTATATTAAGAATATGAAGTATATTAAAAATATAATCAAGAGTTATTACCATATTCTTGTCCAAAAATAAAAATTATCAACAATTAAAATATCGAATAATTTGTATGAAGGTCCCGTGAGCGCTAGAGAAACGACGATTGTAAGAAATTGTTGAGAAATAAAATGTTTAATGAAATAGTACAGTAAAAATAGAATCTAACTTTGCACTAAATTTCTGATCCAATTTTATTTTTTATAACGTTTATGATCACTTAATAGCTTTAACACAAAATCAGAAAATGCTGACAGATCTGGGTGGCGCTTCAAGCGCCATCTTGAAAAACCGTTTTCAGCCGATATCTCGGAAACTATCCACTTAAACAACTTGCCATAGGTGCCACGCTTGTCAGAAGGGTTGGCAACCGACATGTTTATTACTTTCAGTTATTATCAGGAAGATGCTTCGGCGTATCTGTTGCATTTGCTCTGTCTCCATATGACACCTACTGGATGATATAGTGCGACAGAATAATTCTCTCAACGCTCAGTCTCAACGGAGACCAGCCATCAGCGCAGGACAGGGTTCTAGTACCTGAGTGTATGTGCAAATACGGGTGCACTCTCTATTCCCTCATTCTCATATTACGATGGGACGACCGGAGAAAGGTCAGGCGAAGTACCAACAGCTTTACGTGCTTTCTGAGACACAGCGGTGTGACACCATCAACTTCTTGACTCCGGACTGCTACTAATAATTTCTTATCAGAAAAGCCCAATAAATGATGTTTACCCGTCCCAGGATTTTAACTCGGTACCTCAAGAGCATCCTCAACGATTGTCGCGTTTACGACAACTAAACCAGAGGCAGTGATTGTGCGATTTAATGTTCGTCAGTCTAAAGCTCTAAAGCCACGTGCACATGTTTTTTTTGCGCCCGAAGCAAATATGGGCAACCTTCCGGAAAGCGGGGGAGGGAGGTTGGGAATGCTCATAGCATACCACGCAGCCGGCTGCGTGGTTATGTGGTGACTTTTACCCACTAAATCCAACCTTTTAGGAACTGGCTTAACGATCTGACTAGAGATCTCTAAGCCGTATACGAACGCGACCCTCCTTGGCAGAAAGGAGGGCGCATGTGCACACGTTGCGCATTACACGCCTTATCTATAGGCGACAGATCGAACAAACCAGATACAGACAGCTCGCATACAGACACGTGCAGGGAATCATCGATTAGTTGACTTTGCATTCAATAACGAGGGAAATATTTAAAATAAATTTTTTAAAAGTAAAAGTGATAAACTGAAAAAACATACCGCGTAATGGCGGTGTGAAAATATCCACTACCCCATATTGTACCGTGGATGTCGTAGTAGGAGATGGAAATTTAAACAGGTGATGGGCAGAAGCAACTTCCTATAAAACAATTAAAAATCAATAAATTACAACAAAATAAATTAAGTGTGGCTACTATGGTTACATACCACCCTATAAGGTAAAATATAGGGGAGGTCTATGTTTAGCAACGTGCTTTTGTAGACTAATGGAAGCTAAATGGAGCTGATGGTTCTATACATCAGCAGCCTAATGTGGAACCATTGGGGAACGATGGGTTTTTCTAATGGTAGCCTCTTATCGGTAACACAGTGTTAGATAGAGAAAGCATTAGGGAGAGGATTAGTAGCTTAATGCTGTTGTTTCGTATTGTGAGAGTAGTGAAACGGAGACTCTTTTTACTGGAAACTAGGCATTCCATCTTAGTCCTCACGGGTGACAACGCATCTGAATTTTGATTCTTAATCGAGGATATATGTAGATGCTATGGCCACAGCACACCCATAAGGGGTGGGGTGGGTTTTTAAAAAAGGTGTATATGTGTCCGCAATTACCACTAGGTGGACTGTGTGCCCGTTTATCTGAATTATTCTAAAAAAAAAACCTAATTTAATATAAAACTAACCTTGACATGCCATAGAAGGCAAATATGAGATAGACTCTGTCAACGGTGTAACACCATTTTTTGTACAAATGTTTTATGTATTTATAAGTAAATAAACAAAGAGAAAAACACACCTCATATGCTATTGGCCTGATGCTGTCAACAATATAACACATGCTAAATATGACTAATACTTTAACAAACGAGAAGCGAACAATGCAGTTGCATTGTGTCATCGAACCGGCCGTACGTTTCGGAGATCTTTATTACATTGAGATTTGCAATTATTGCAATGGTAGGTAGAAAACGAAAACAATCGAAAAAAACATGTTTATATAATTTTTACGGATCGGCAGTGCAGTCACTTCAGCGATTATACCATTTCTCTGTATACTTCAGACTAGTAAATAGCAAGCATTGCTGCTTGGTTGAAATATGTATTTTTTTATAGAAAATGTGTAACAAACGAGCACACAGTCCACCTGATGGTAAGTGGATGCTGTGGCCCATAGACAGCTATGTACATTTATCCTCGATTAAGAGCCAAAATGCAGATGCGTTGTCACCCCTCAGGACTAAGATTCTCGGTACGGTTCTCTACACTCACCATAAGCTGGTATTTTACGCTGGTATTCTGTGAGAGCATGGTCTTCTTACCCTGGATTTGCCAAGCCATTCGTGCTATAACATATAACTGCAGCATGGTTCTACTGTAATAAATCTTGCTTGATTTCTACCTGATATAAGTACCCATTAAGGGTTGTTTTTTCGACAGGAATAAAACATAAGAGTAGAAGAAAAAACATTACTATGCAATGGAATGAAAAATACTTATACCTACTTAAATAAGACTTATCAATCGCATTCTTTATGAGCCCCAATTGGCGATTGCTTATCGCAATTTTTGACAGCCCCAACTCTTTTCGGGTAGTGGCGAAAATGGCGAATAATTCCCTTAGCGGGTATAGGTCAGTTAACTAAAGCTGGCATGTTCACAGTACTCACACTTATGCAATTTTTCTATACAGTATGTTTAAAAATAAATGATTTTGGTTCAAAATGCGACTCGAGTCTAAATGTAGATTAGAGTTAGGTTTTAGTAAGATTAGGTGCGTTGTGGATAAATAAATAAAAAATATGTGTTGCTTGCTATGTATATGGCAACATATGCGAGCTGAGTATGTAAGATTCATCCGTATATATTATAGGTCGGCCTTGTGATCTATATTCTTGCATTTTCGAAATCTATAATTTTCTTTTGAGTCTAATGTTACTTTTTTCAATGAGTAGTTTTTTTATTATTTTGTGTCTTATTTCATCTGAAACCTAGCCTCCGAACGATCTTCCTTAATGAGGAAATGCCTCCCTCAAAGTTGATACTTTCTTGTAACACTTCTAATAACTTTTTTAATATCGGAAATGTATGCTGAACCAGATGAAAGTTGTAGATGGTTCGCCTTATGACTTCTTGACCCGGTGTTCTAAAAGTAACTTGAGGCACCAATGTTTTGGATGCTGGTGGATCTCCTACTCCTGAGGTACGTAGGCGGTCCCATAATGAATTGGCCTAACTATGAACCAATGAAGGAAATGAAACGAAACCAATTTTATTTTTCAATATAATCACCATGAATACTAACACACTTCTGACATCTGTGAATCAACATCACTAAATCTTTATAAAAATAATCACATTTTTTATCCTCAAAATGACTGGAGACGGCCGCCTGCAACTCTTCATCGCTTGAAAATTTTATTCCTCTTAAGTCCCGCTTTAAATTTGGAAATAAATAATAGTCGGACGGGGCCATGTCTGGACTGTAAGGTGGATGTTGAACTTCTGTGAACCCGCATTGACGAACTGCAACCTTCGAAACACCAGCGGTATGAACAGGGGCGTTGTCATGGAGTAAGAGGGCACCTTTAGACAGCTTGCCTCTTCGTTTTTCCTTTATCTTGTCTCGTAATTTATATATTAAAGAAGCATAATATTCGCCGTTCACGACTGTATTACGTTCTTTAAAATCCACCATCAAAATGCCTTGAAAATCCCAAAATATTGTGCACATCAGTTTTTTAGTCGATTGTTGCACCTTTGCGTTTTTAAGGGGCTTTTCACCCTTATAACGCCATTCCATTGACTCGCGCTTGCTTTGTGGATCATAATACAAGATCATAGTTTCATCACCAGTCACTAGCCGCTCGATCACAGTTTTTTGATTTTCGCCACAAAGATCCAAAAACTCCGAAGCGCAGCGCACTCTTTCCTGTCTCTGTACCGCTGAAAGAAGTTTCGGTACCCATCTTGCACTCACTTTTTTCATGTGAAGATGTTCATGGATCGCGCGATGAACGGTACTCTTAGAGAGCCCAAGCCTTGCTGCAATTTCTCTAATCTTCAAACGGCGGTCACTCAGAACCTCCTCTTCGATAAGAGCAATCGTTTCGGGAGTGAGCACTTCCACAGGTCGACCGTCGTGGCCAAAGTCTTCGACGGTTTCTCTCCCGAGGCGAAACTCTTTCACCCAATTTTTCACTGTGCTATAGGAGGGGGCAGACTCCTTATACACGCCATCTAATCGTTCTTTTATTTGGGCAGGGGATAAACCTTCTTTAAACAGAAACTTTATGACACTTCGATACTCAGTTTTCGACATTTTGAAAAAATACGCGACTCTCGTTATTCAAATGCCTGTTAAACTAAGACTAAGCATTTCATGTCGATGCATGTTTCTTATATTAAGTGCACGATAAACGTACTATTTAATGCAATACAACATGTAGCGATATGTCGCGTTGAACTATATCAGGCCAGTTCATTATGGGACCGCCTGGTAGATTGCTGTGATGTTGACGCTTTAACAGCCGCTATAACTTGATTGCGTACTTCACAAACAACTCGTTGAACACTTCTCTGAGAAACACCAGTCGCCTCTGATGTCAAACTTTTTATTATGATGATGCATGAAATAGTTAAAAACATTGTAAACTATTTCACGAGATTGACCTGTTAAAGTATTGCCGGAACGAATTCTTTCAGAAGACATTTTATTCTTAACTCCAAATAAGTGAATAAACAAACGCGCCGCTCGTCGATAACACGTGACTGACGCTAACTACCAAAAAGACCACGCTGTATTTATAAACAGTATCAAAAGCAAAACAATCACTATCTCCTTCACACTCATAAGCCAGATCGCGCGCGAGAGAGACGGGCAGACTTTTCATGATGCGCATGCAGTGCGACGTCACGCCAAGGGCTTATTCACAGACACTACACAAGCGCAACGTGTAAATGTGTTGTACGTGCCAGCTTTAGTTAACTGAACTATAACACTAATTAAGTTGCATGCAGTCTTGTAAACCTACCCGCATCACACGAGCCTTAATAACTGACAAGGCATTCAGTTGCACTTAAACAAATATATAAGCCCATTGCTGAACGAAATCCTCCCCCATAGATTTTCTCATAGGGGGCATATTTGCCATATTTGCCACGCTTGGGAAGCGGGCTGGTAACCGCAGTTTTTTATCCTGAGTTTCCCTCTGTCGCCTCTTACGATACCCTCGGGATGATATGGAGTAGTGGATATTCTTACATCGCCAATAGACGGTAATAGAAATATGTTATTATTATTATATAGTGATATCATCATCTCATAATTCATCTGTATAAATATCAATTTTAGAAATTCTATGCAATAAAATGAGCAACACAAGGAAACTGCTATTCGTTATCATGCACCAGAACAATGGACAACAAAAACTATGCAAACTATAATGATTTGATTGTTGTATTCACGCAAAGCATTTCAGAGTAATCCGTTATAAATGTAATACTTTGTAACGCTTCGATTACTCAAATGTCAGTATCCGTTGTATGTCATCAATGTTTTTGGCAATCGCGAAGGCGGTGGAAAGGAGTATCACTTAGGTGGGCCACATATATACGCAATTCCGAACGGAATCGGCCACACACATTCGTAATCCCGTTTTGCCCGCATAATTTTTAACGGAAAACTACTGTACGCGTGTGGGTCCTATTTGTTTCGTTCCGTGGGATTTTATATGTACTTGATGCGTTCGGAATCCCGAAACGGAATTCTGTATTTATGTGACCGGCTTTAAGAGGATATCCGGCCTTCAAAGAGTTTGAAGAAGAATAGGTTTTTAACTATCTATTGCTGTCGCGCTATGCTCAAACGACCAAAACTACGCAACTGAGAGAGAAAACTGCAGCTCTGACTGATTATACAATATATTATGAAAAATTGACGAAACACATCACCTTCCATTATGATATTTTCCCCTATTACCTAATCTTAACTGAAACTATTGGTATTTTTATTCAAGAGCAATATAGCTTTTCGTGGGTAGGTGTGTAACAAGTAACAGCTGACTTATTAGCTCTTATATATTATATACTTTAAAATTATTTTAAACCAGTGTTTGGACTATATTTACATATCAATTACATCTTTATTACCTTTTCTTTTGAAGTCCTATTGAAATATATGTACAGATAAAATATTTGTGACATTCACATGCCACCCATTAGTGTCACTTTGTTTTTGCAAACTATATCACTCATTAGCACTTCACTTTGTGTTCACTAATATCACAGCAAATATTGGAAGAAATGGCAAGAGTAACTGATGTGGAGGTCATGCAAAGAGAACTTGAAGGAAGCTGGAGTCGCAAAATGGCTGAATTTGAAAACAGATTAAAGGCTGCCTCCACACCTACTAATCCCTCTCTTAATCAACTCCGCGAGGAGTTTTATAAATTCAAGGACGTCGTTTGCTCCATGCTCAATCTCCTTCGGCAACAAATTCAAGCCTGCACTAAGTCAATTGATGCTATTGATATGCAGCACAGACAGAACATCCTTCTATTTAATGGGATCTCTGACTCCCCAGAAGTTAATATTGAATAAGAAATACTGGGTATCATACATAAGAAAATGGGTATCCCACATGTTACAAATGTGTCCTTAGTACGTTGCAATCGAATTGGTGTTCAAAAGGATGGTCGTTCACGTCCAATTCTTGTACAATTTCAAGAGCATAACACAAAGTCTGAATTGTGGAAAGCTAAAACTAAGTTAAAGGGATCTCAAATATTTGTGTCTGTGTTTTTAACTAAAATGAGGCAATCTGTTCTTAAAAAAGCCCGCAAGCATTTTGAAATGAAGAATGTGTGGACCTTAGATGGAGCAATTTTTATCAAACTTCCCAATAATGAACGGGCAAAAATCTTCACTGAAGAGGAGATTGATACTCTCATTAGTTTCCTGTTGATTTTTCATCAGCAAGTCTTAGCATGGCTTCTAACACCAGTATCACTAATAGCGTAAAGAAACCCATACAAGCACTGCAAAGTTCTTCAAGCACAAAAAATTCTGTGTGAGACTTCTCCTCGCAATCAAGTTGGTGTGGTGGTGCAGGAAGAGGATTCTAAAAGGTCCCGCCGTTTAATTGCTAAAAAATAACTTGCTTAATTTACATATAATGGTATTCCTAGGTATCCATTATTTTTGTAATCCATTGTTTTATATTATTGATTTACATATATTTAGTTAAGTGTTTATAGTCCCGCATCTTCTTGGTTGTAATGACTGTAGCACAGAACAATATTGTCTGTACTGTAGTCATAAGTTGTTCACTTTTTTACAGCAGTATAATTGCAATTTTTTTTAAGTTGTTTTCTTCTAATATTATAGTCTGCATAGAAATTTTTATTTCTCTAAATATAAACTTAATGAGATTTTATCTTCTAATACATAACTTGCTTGGATTTAGTTTCCTTTTGTTTCTTAGTTGAGGTTTCTTACTTAGTAGGTTTGTTTATACTATGCTTGATATTGGTAACAATACTTATCTTTTTATAAACGTACCTACCACATATTTTTAATTTGATTTTTTTTTTGTTAAATTCTGGGTTTTGATTTGCTTGATTTGACAATGACAACTATGTATTACTTTTTTTTAGCCTTTATAAAGGACACATGAATCATACAGCCAGCGTCGATCTTACACTTTGCTTTAATCGATTTTCTCTTGGTAAACATTCTCCTGTAATATTTTGTGTGACATCTACTTAGGTTTTATTATTAGTCAAGATTATTTTTGCCACTTTAGATATTTTAGATCATAAGTTTGCATATAAAATTTATTTATATTAAGTTTACTCTGTAAACAGTGAACTGATGGGTTGGTGATGTTTATGTTTAGTAATTGTTAGTTAATAGTTATAGTTTACATAACTTACTTTTTTATTTTTTATCATTTTTCTATATATTTATTTATTATTTTAGTATATGTAATATGTCTGATGTTGAGTCGTTCAGCTCTGCAAATGATTCTTCTACTTTGTCATTTCACTCTTGTAATGATTCTCTCAACGATAGCGTGCTTAATTTACACGAACTACTCAAAGGAGTTTTTACGTCTTTTAACAACTCTGTGAACATATGTCTTATTAACGCTCAAAGTATCCCGAGCCACTATTCCGAACTTGAACCTTCATTTTTTCCCGAGTATATTCATGCTATATTAGTGTCGGAAAGTTGGCTGAAACCTTCTTTACCGTCAACTTTATATCCCTTACCCGGCTTTGTACTTGTTAGGAATGATCGTGTTGGAAAAGGTGGAGGTGGTGTAGCAATATACCTACACGCATCAATTCCTTATAAAATTGTCTTAGCATCTCCCTCCTGCTATTCCGCTTCTTCTGAGTTTTTATTTGTGGAACTCGATGTCAAGGGCATCAGGATGCTTCTAGGGGTAGTGTATTGCCCCCCATCTACCGACTACTTCGCCACTTTAGATATGGCTCTTGTTGATATTTGTTCTGAGTACACTCACTGTATAATCATGGGTGATTTCAATACTGATCTGTTGAAAAACTGCCCTCGTTCCAAAAGGTTTCTTTCAATTATTGAGTCGGTTAATCTTTCTATTTCTCCCTTTAAAGGCTACTCATCATAATATGGGAACCGATGACTCATTTATTGATCTAATCCTTGCTGCTTCTCCTGAACATGTGATGGTGCATGGACAGTTACCCGCTTTGGGTTTCTCACGCCACGACTTAATTTATGCATCGTATAAGCTTAAACCTCCTAAATATTCCCCTACTGTAATGCATCTTCGCAGTTTTTCTAAAATAGACTTTGATAAGCTTAGGAATGATGCTCTTAATCTCGATCTAGCCTCTTTAATAGCAGCATCTACTGTTGACGATAAAGTCACTATCCTTAACCACAATATTCTTAGCCTTTATGATGCTCATGCTCCTGTTCACAAGGTTAGATTGAAGCGTCCCCCCTGCCCCTTGGGTGACAGATGGCGTAAGGATGGCAATGGCTAGACGAAATCGTGCTTTTCTTCGTTTCAAGAGAGATCGAACTGAAGGAAATTGGATATCTTTTAAAGCAGCCAGGAATAGGTGTAATCATATGGTACGTGCAGCTAAACGCCGATATTTCCATAACTGTATTAATAACTCTTCTCCAGTTTTAGTGTGGAAATTCCTAAAATCTTTCGGTCTTTGTAGACCAGCTACGTTGGATTGTGGTCCTTCTCTGTCACTTGATGAAATCAACCAACATTTCGCTTCTGTAAAAGCACTGGACCCTACAATTCGTTCCCAAACTATGGCTACCATTGCTTCTATGCAAATTCCTAACATTGCTACCTTTAATTTTTCTCCTGTTTCTCAGGATGATGTCAAAAAGTCAATTTTAGCAATCCAGTCCGAGGCCGTGGGTTACGACGAGATTAGTAGACATATGGTAGTATTTATACTAGAGCACCTTCTCCCGGCAATTTCCCATATAATCAATTTTTCCCTTGGTTCAGGTCAGTATCCTAATCTTTGGAAGAGGGCTTTTGTAAAGCCTCTCCCAAAAGTTCCTACTCCCATTCTCCCCAATCATTTTCGTCCAATATCCATTCTACCCTTTCTTTGCAAAATTTTAGAATCCTGTGTTTACAAGCAAATTTCTTCTTTTGTTTCGAAACATAACCTACTGAGTATATATCAGTCTGGGTTTCGTCCTGGTCATAGTACCACTACTGCATTAATTAATGTTATTGATAATATTAAACAAGGCATGGAAGAAAAAAAAATAACAGTACTGGTACCAGTTGATTTCTCAAATGCTTTCAACACAGTTGATCATGAAACCCTTCTTTCCATACTGTCTCATCTGAATTCTGGCCCTACTGAATTGGATTAGTTTACATCTTATCTTCGCGGTCGACAGCAGTCAGTCAGTGTGGGGCAACTGTCCTCAGCGTGGGCTGATGTGGATGCTGGTGTGCCGAAAGGCGGCATTCTTTCTCCTATAATGTTTTCAATTTTTATAAACTTTATTACATCCATCATCGACAGCTCGTACCATTTGTATGCCGATGACCTTCAGCTTTATGTGCAAACCGAGATTGGGGATATCCATAATGGGATCAAAAACCTTAACGACAACTTAGCGGCTATCAAAGATTGGTCTACTCGTTATGGAGTTTTGGTCAATCCTTTGAAATGCCAAGCTATACTGGTGGGTAGCTCAAGGATGCTGACTAAGATTAATCTGACAGCCTTACCTCCTATTTACTAAGATAATACTACAATTCCATTCAGTAATTCTGTTAGAAATCTTGGCCATCACATCGACAGCACGCTGAATTGGAGAACTCAGGTTTCAGATGTGAGTCGTAAAGTCACTGCCACGTTATGCTCTCTGTATCGTTTAAAAACTTTATTCCCACAAAATCTAAGATCATGCTTGTCCATTCACTTATATTACCCATAATTGATTATGCAGATATGTGTTACCCAGACCTGTCCCAAGATCTTCTGAACAAGCTGGAACGCCTCCTCAATAACTGTAAAAGATTTATCTTTGGGCTTCGTAAGTATGATCATATTTCGCAATACAGATCTAAGCTAAATTGGTTTACAATCCGGCAGAGGCGCAACTCCAGAATATTACTTGTACTTTTTTCCATATTAAATGATCCATCTTCGTCTTCTTATCTTAAGAGTAAATTTCATTATCTTTCCTCATCTCATCATAGGGTCCTACGCTCTTCTTCTAACAACAAAATCTGTACTCCAGTTCACTTCACCGAGTTCTATGGTAAGTCCTTCACAGTTCAGGCTACACGCCTTTGGAACTCCTTGCCCGATGACATCAGAAAAGTTCCCAATAAGTACGCTTTTAAAAAGTTGGTCCGTGATCATTTATTAAATACAACGCATTCTACATGACTCATCTATTTAATATGTATTGCCAAACAGACGTATATATTCATATTCATTTGTATATACTAATTATGTATGTATTTAAATATGTTTACTTGTATGTATATCCATTTATTTATATATTTGTATATATGTAAGGATAGATCATATATGTATAGTTTATTTATTAGTAGTTTGTATATATTATGTAGTTAATTATCATTTGTATTGTGTTCTCTTATTCTATATTGCCACACCTACGTCAAATTCTCACCACTCCATGGGTTGACTGGTAGAGAATGCCTCAAGGTATTAAGTCCGCCCTTTGTATTCTTTTGTTAAGGATGCAATAAAGAAGAAAAAAAATAATATATATATATATATATATATATATATATATTTATTTTATAAGGCTATGCCTGTATGTTTGCTTTTATTTTATGTTCGTTAAATTTGTTTTCTGGACGTCTTATAATGGCATACTGTGCAGTTTTAGAAGTTTCCTAGTTTATTATTTTATGGAAAATAAATAACCAAAGGAACATGGCAGTGGCAGATTGTATTGTAAAAATGTTTTCTCTAGTGTCATTATCCAGGGAGAGAACAGAGAAATACCAACCTCCAGACCGAATTTCGGTCTCGGCGGTCAGTCTTTACGGAGACTAGCCATCTGCGTAAGGCAGTATTATAGTGCACAAGTGAATGCGCAAGCACAGGGGCACTCTATTCCTTCACTCTTATAGTGCGATGGAAGGGACGGTAATTCAACACGTGGCGCTGGACCAACGGCTTCACGTGCTTTCCTATTTCTTACTTCGGGCGATTACTGAGAATTTCTTGACAGAGAAACCCAATAACTGATTTTAGCCGACCTGGGATTCGAACCTGGGACCTCATGATCAACAATCGCGTTTACCTGCTGGGTACCTCTAGACCAACGATGCAGTCAGAGAATTCCTACCTACGTTTGTATGGACTAAACGCTGCTTGATATGCTGATTTATTCTTTTCGTTCGTGTTGTAAAAAATATTTTGAAACGTTAAAATCCTGAGAACAGCTTAATAAAACAAAAAAAAAAAACAAAAGCAGTAAGTAGTATTTAAAGAATAAAATCTCAAAATTATTAAGTGGGTTTATACCAAAGGGGGCGGATTTATAAAAAGTAAATATATAATTAAAAGCTACGTCGCATGATTCAGCTGAGCCGGCGTGTCGCGTTACGTGTCGCGGTCAGCCGGTACTCATGTTGTCACAGTTTTTGTCACATACGACACAAGCAGACTTGTATCATTTTACTAGTTTGTATTTGACTTGCAATTGTATGGGTTTCCTGGCCAATAACCCAATATCTTGTATTTTGGGGTTTTTTTTTTTTTTGAAACCCTTTCCCTTTTCTTTGTCATTCTGCAACATAATCTTTCACTTCTAAATTTTTGTGCGATGATCCAAGTGCATATTTTTTGAATTTTTATAATACGGAAGTTGAGAATGTAAATATAACTACTTTAATGATTACAAGACATTTATATTATTATAAAATAAATAAATATTTTCATTTTACCAATTATCTGACTACAACAAAACATTTTACTAAGTGTTCGGTATTCGGTCGAATAGGATAAAAGTAGCCAAATAGGCCAAATAGGGGCCCATCAAGTATTACGTAACGCAATTTGCGGGGAGGGTTTCTTGTAAAACGTTTCGATTGTACGCGTTACGTACATTGTTTTTTTTTATTTAAATAAAAAAAACTAGGGAATTAAAATATCCCAAGTTAAAGTAAAAGCCGACGAAATTTGGAAGACGGCTAAAGAAAAACTAAAAAATAAAGAATGGTTTATAGAACATAAATGATTTTATACGAGAGTTTAAGGTGAAGGCCACGAAGAAGAAAGCAACAATGCTTAGTTATTTTGCACTGGCTAAGTTTACTGCTAAAATGTAATAATATCAGAGATAGGTAGGTATATATATAAAGCCGATTAAAACAATAACAAAGGAAGGTATTTTAGCGATTTTTCGGTACTTTGTGACTTTTAGGTAAAAATGGTCACTACTTGGTTGTTACGTTACGTTAAGGGAGGGGGAGGCAAGGTACATAAAAATGTTACGGCGTGTTACATGGTGGGAGGGAGGGTCACAAATGTTCAAAAATTGCGTTACGTAATACTTGAACGCCCTCATACTGAAAAATAGCCGAATATTCGTTGAAGTCTAGTTTGTGAATGTTTATTTTCTTACTTATTTTCTGTCTGTAAAAATCCACTTGCTGGAGGTGGGCCTCTGTCATTGTAGGGGGAGGGTTTGCCTTATTGTATTGACGATCGCAGCACTAGACGTCTCGCACCTTCGACGCTTCTGCACGTCGTCGGTTTGCAAATATTGCGTCGTAGGATAATTTTTATTCAATATATATCATAAGAATACTTATTATTATAGTGTAGGGTGACAAACGAGCACGCAGTCCATGTATGATGGTAAATGGATGCTGTTTTCAACACTCACCATACAAAACTTAAAAAAAACGTTAAGAACAGAATCGGAAATAACTTCTGTAGTTCTTCTAGCAAGAAACCCGGCAGGACTTTTTTTACGAGTACAAGATTTTTAACCGACTTAAAAAAGGAGGATGTTTTCAGTTCTAGTGTATGCTCTTTTCTTGTATGTGTATGTTGCGCGCATGTGTTTTCTTGTATGTGTATCTTCACATATTGTGAATCGATTTTAGGAATTCTTTTTTACTAAATAGGCTTTACCTCAAGGGTAGTCCCAATAAATTTTAAAGAAAAACTTCGGCCCCTAAGAGTGGAAAATAGGGGAAAAAGTTTCATGGACTATTGGTTAAGGAATTACATAACTATGATATCTTCGCAGATAAAGAACATATTTGAGTAATTGAGTCTTTTTTTTTCAACAGAAAAATTCCACCCCTAAGGGTTGCAAATAAACAAATACTTTTTAGCAATTTGAAGTCGGTTTTTACTTTTTGTTAAAAGTTATAATTTTTAACTTTATTTAAATGGCTCTTATACCGGGCTTAATTGATCATATTTGAAGTATTATAATTGGTTGTTTAAAAAAATTATGCCTTATGTTAAAATAAACCTAATAATAAGAATTTAAAAGTTTCCTTTATTGTGATTGCACGCGTAGCGTCACGACGATCCGAACGGTGAGTGTGTCTGAAGGTCTTGTTGTGATACCGCGATGTATGCCGCGATATTTATTCCGCGATAAAATACAATCACCAATCGCGATTGTACATTTCACCCTTGTAACCTAAATATCTTTTTAGGCGTCACAATATTAAAATTGTAATTTCTCTTGTAAGACTTAATTGGAATTAAAATAGCTATTTATGCTAACAATTAAAAAAAACAACACTGCAATAAAAATATTAGGTATGTTCTATATAAAATATGTGCAGCATTTTAAATTTTAGCAACTTATTGTACTTCCCTAAGAACTTTTTGAGGGTATAAATCTACAAAAATCTAATTTTAACGATAACTTTCCAGCGACATCCCTAGCCTACGTGCTCCTCAACGTCCCGGCTAACGCGACGGTCTCGGACGGCAGCTGCAACGCCACAGAACAGTGGATAAAGCTCACGTGGCCCGAGAGCGGTGACTACAGCATGCTGCTGGTATTCACAACCAACACCACTACCAAGGATTACGCTCTCCACAGTTTGAACGCTACCATCACTCCTGACATTCTGGTCAACTCCTGTGAGTAAAAATCCATATTTAATAGATGTATACGCCAATTTACTTGATATCCGTAAGATGTAATTCTTTTGCTACCTTAATATTTGCCTATACTTCACTTTAGGCAAGGTAAAGAGACACTAACAAGTCAACCTGATGTTATGTCTAGACTCTTTTTACTGCTAATTGGACATTGACTTAGTGGTCAGACGTGACGACACTTCTGCATTTTGGTTTTTAACAGAGAGAATAGGATAGATGTAGACGTCTATGGGCCACAGCATCAACTGAGATCATCAGGTGGATTATGTGCTCGTTTGTCACCCTTATGCTATAAAAAAGGAGTGGGCTCATTTGTTTCACTATACACGTACATATACACAAATTTTGTTTGTCTATCCAAATCATAACAATAAAGATGAAGTTTTTTAATTTTTCACCAAACGATATTCAAAATCTGTGTGTAATTTATTATACTTACGTATTTTTTTAAATAATATAATTAATATAATGAACCAGTAATTGGATAATCGAACGTTAATATGTATATGCGTGTACGGGCTTAATGAATCCGACCGATAACTTATCGACCCAGTGAGTTAACTAACAAATGTTGTGTACTGTATAGCATACTCATGACTGTGAAACACACATTATGCAAACAATATAAATAAATCAATTGATTTTGTTATTTAACTTTCGTTGAAAAGAAAGTTAACTAAAATGACGTTAATTAAATAATAAATATAACTTTATTGTAAACCGTAAGCAAGATTGCAAAAAAGGAATATATACTTTATGAATGTGTTGTGCAATTCTTATCAGCTTTTCCTGAATCAGACGTAAAATAAAAAAAAAACGTAATGTCGACAGTTCGCACTGAAAGTAAATAAAATAAAACAATAATTTACGTAAATCAATGCTTAATATGAAGCCAAAAAAGTATGACGTTGAAATGAACGGAATAGTAAAGTACCACAGACCCTTTTCACTGATAACAAGCCAACAAGGCATCCCGTAGTCCTCGGGGATAACAATGCATTTGCATTTGGCCTCAATTGAGATAAATTTAGTTGTCTATTGGCCAAAGCATTCACTTACTCAACGTAAAATTAAGTTTTTTATAACATAAGGGTGACAAAAGACACACAGTATAGTATTGTAAGTGGATACTGTAGCCCATGATTACATCTTTTCCTCGATTAAGAATCTTATTTTAGCTATATTACCTATACGTCAAAAGCGATGCTCCAGAGTTTTACTTATACTTAATTCAATTTTAAACGATCCAAGGTCGCCTTCTTATTTTAAGGATAACTTTCATTTTCTTCATTCCATCGACGGTCGAACATCTCGATAATCGATCAAGCCGTCTCAGGATTAGTTTTCCACATCATAGGTTTAATTTGTCAGGTCCTCTTTTACGGTACAGGGTAATATCATCTTTGGAATACCCTTCCCATTGATATTAATAATGCAACAAGAAAAACTCCTTTCAAGTACTTTTAAGACAACTTTACCAGAGGGCAATTACTAAACAATGTTTTTCTTTTCTTTTTTTCTTCAAATATTTATTTATATATTCATACTGTGATATTTGGTTATTAAGTTTATAAACAACTTAGGTAGGTAACTTCCTGATGGCATTGCATTGAATATTCTTGTCACGTAAGTGAATTGAGTCACGTGCTGTTATTTGCTTAGCAAGCGATGCTGTATGGTTGGTGATTTCCTGATAACATGTAAGGTCCCGAAGGTATATGTAAGTAGCATGTATATACATTATATATGTATGTGTACATGTATATGTATATACACTACACTACATTTATCTATTATGTTTCGCACCTGCCAACAATTGTCTTTGACACCCAGGATTAGCTGGCAGAGATTGCCACATGGCATTAAGTCCGCCCTATGTACCATTTACTTTAGGTATTCCGTGAGAGCGTGGTAATACTCCGGTCGAGCCGACATATTCATGCTGCTACCATAATATAGCCGAAGTAGGTTCTACCACGTATACGAGAATGCTATTTTGTCAAGTGGATCTTTCTAAGCTGTAGCGTGACTATCGCGTCAAAGGTAGATTCTGTGAAAAAGCCACAGTTGCCACAGCTTTTCGTGGTAGCCACCTATCGTCAGATGGACTGGTTGTCATTCTTTGAAAGAACACCGTAGTGTTACAGTAACAGTTATTGAAGCGTTGATTGTTCTGTCGGAGCCACATGAGTCGACACGCGAGCTCATAATGAGATTATATTTTTTTTACAGATTTTTTTTTATATATATATATATATGACAGGGTGACAAACGAGCCCACAGTCCACCTGATTATAAGTGGTTGCTGTGGCCCATAGACATCTACATCTATCCTCGATTACAAATCAAAATTCAGATGCGTTGTCACCCGTGAGGACTAAGATGGAATGCCTCGTTTCCAGTAAAAAGGGTGTCCGATTCTCTACACTCACCATACGAAACACAGCAGCACCAAGCCACTGTTTCACGCCGGCGTTCTGTGAGAGCGTGGTCCTTCGGTCAAGCTGACCCATTCATGCTACAACTATACTACAAATAGAACTGCAGCATGGCTCTATCACGTAAAATAATTTTAGAAGTATATGCCTGATTGACTTGAAATTTAGCATATATACTCTTTTTCTGGTGTAGACACCCACTAGGAGAGAATTTTGGAAAATTCAACCCCTGAGTGGGTGAAATTAGAGTGTTACAGCTTTGTTTTAATATATATTCAATTATTATTATACAAAAATGGGAGGAGGCCTACGCTCCGCAGGGACCCAATACGTCCTATGAAGGCTTCTACTTCACTTTTATTTTTTGTTCCCGCAGCCCTTAAGAACCCAGTGGAGCTCTGGCACGGTGTGGAGTGGCAGGTGCCGTTGGCCACTTCGTACCGCTGCTCTCCTGCTACACAGCTGAACATGACTGCAGAGATCACCAGCATGGCGGCCACGCTAACAATCTCGCAACTGCAGGAGGAGGCGTTCAGAAACGCGAAGAACAGCAACACCTTCAGCGCCGGTGAGTTGGAACTCTGTTCTTTTTGTGAATAGATGCTAAGAGTCAACGGTTAATTATACATTCTCAATTTATATATGCATGTCTACTGGATCAATCATTATAGCTAACCGTCCTCCCAAAGACTGTAAAACCCTCTCAGAAATGAGATGAGATTCTCTCTTCCGCGATCATATCGTTCGTTTATGAGACCTTTACACGCGACGGTGTGTGTTCGTGTAAAATTCCCGTCCGTAAAGTTCCGAACGCTTCCCCATCCAATCCGCAATATGTGCTGAATCTCAAAAGTTATTCCCTTATTCTTTTCCTTCCATATCATTAGTTAAACGGTGACCAGTTCTTCATCTCTCAAAGTTATTTGACCGTGCTTAAATTTGTTATTAAAATAAAGGGTTATTGAATGGGTGCAGGTAGATTTTGGCAGCCGGTGGCGGCCATATTGTTGTGGTGACATCTATCAAATCTTTTGTTAGTTATTCAGTTAGTTATGCCAAATCAACATGGCAAGTTACACTATTGATATCACATCACGTTCAAATGATAAAACGTTATTATCAAAATGAGTGTTCGTTGGTGCAAACGTTGCGCGCCCATTTTACGGTAGACGTGATGGCCCTTTACAGTCTACTCTTCAACGTTCTGTGGCCAAATTTGAAGCGACCGGTTCGGTAAACAATCAACCAGCACCCGTACGTTCAAGGAATGCAAGATCGGCCGAGAACATCGTCGTGGTTCGTGAAAGTGTATAGCAGAACACGAGATAGTCGATTCCTCGCCGTGCACAAGACTAGTTTCGAATTCCCTTTTGGACTTAGGCCTACACCCGTACAAGATGATCATGACACTAGACAACGCCGTTTGTCCGCTGATTGGGCTTAAAATCGTTTGGAAGTGAACCCCAATTATAGCCTATAAATCACCTTTAGCGTCGAGGGGTATTTTTGGATGAATGTAGTGGGATTTACGATATATCGATCATTATAAATATATTAATATCGGAGTTTTACATATAAGTTTATTTATGGATATATCGAAAAAAAAAATGATATTTTTAAAAGTATCAACAGGTTTAGTTCGAACTGATCAGTTGGAATGATCAGTTGAACTGACCGTGTGTCCTTTTTTCTTAGACCATTAGACTTTTATTTGTCGGGAAAGAAAGTCTCTTAGCAGCTGTTAGTCGAATTCTCTTTGCATATTTTCCACGAGACTTCTTTATTGAAACAGACTAGTTCAAACTTGGGACTATATATTACTACGGGACTACGATAATTGTTTTTTTGTATCTCAGAGTTAGTCCTATATCAACTTAATTCCTAATGCCTTTGCTAGCTGTGTAATTATGACAAATCTAATAAGATGAAAATTTGAAGTCTGAAGACCTATCAATTCCGATTTAAAGGATATGAAAGCCAGTATAACAGCCCATACAGAAAGTTTAGCGAAAGAAACGTATAATTTATTTTGAAAATAAGATTCCTTATTTACAAGAACACATATATAAATTTATATGATTTTTTTATAGGATAGGGTAACAAACGAGCACACAGTCCACCTGATGGTGATTGCTGTGGCCCATAGACAGCTACATGTATCCCGTCAGTTGAACTGACCATGTGTGGTTTAAAGAACATTTAAACACAGGCCATCAATAGACCACGTTGGGTAATAAGGCAGTAAAAGTTTGCCAAAATTATTCCATCTAAACTGCTGTACAAGGAATATTACGTACAAGAGTACGTCCGACTCAGTTGACTTGACGTCTGGCCACGCCGGCCGGGTTCGATGTCCGGTCAAGGTAGCTTCTTATCTGCGAAGCGACGCTCCCAAGTTCATTTCCTGCGATTTCAAAGCCGAGCAAAGCAATATATCGTCCTGCCCTCTGATATCAGCCAGCTAATTACAAGTTCACTTGACGTAAATGTATTCTAACTGACATTAAGATAAATACTTATTAAAAAAATAACGAACTCTTCAACAGCAATTAAACGAATATAAGATAATATAAGATATTTCATATACATATGTCGTAAGTTTTGACAGTTCGTCTGTACTACGGGATACCTGAGAAGAAGTGGCAAGCGGCTCTCATGTAGACTGTTTTTCTATCAACAGCTACGATTCCGGAAACTATGTCCATGTCCAAGCATTCTTATCTTTCTAATCGATCATCGAATTTGAAATATCCTTTCTTCATAAAGAATGCTTTTTACATGCGCCTTATTATAAAGTTATGCATCCATATATAATTAGCCGCCAGTTTTATGAGGCCTGTAGTGTAATTTATTGAGATATCATTTGTGCAAATTCGAATATTAGTGTAGAATTTACGAGACAACAACATACCGATGAAACAAACATACCTACATATGTACATATAGTCCATATATATAGTACACTAGCTGGAAAGGCAGACTTTGTTCTGCCCTTTCCGACGACCCTTTTTCCTTTAAAAAAATGTTTTTCTTTTGTCATTTTAAACTCTTTATATTCGCAATAAAAATATTGAGGGTCACTTATCGGGATAAATCTATCCTATCTCTGAGTTGGAGTAATACAAATTTAAAAAATTTCATTAAAATCGGTTGAGCTTGAGTGGTTTCGGAGTTCATCGCGGACGAACAATGTGATACGTAATTTTTATATTTAATGATGCAGTCGGATAAAAAAATAGTTATAGCATTTAAAGGTCACCATTAAAACAAAATCACATCTATAGAGCCACATTTAAAGGTCACGTTATTGGGTTATAGGGGTAAAAATTTTTTTAAAAATAGTAGTATTTATTGATAATGTCTTTTTGACGGGAGTTGATAAATATTATGTAAACGTTTCGTAACAGCGACTGTCGCTAAGTATCCCAATCCGTGTCACGTGGTGTCGTTTGTTACAAGCACAGTTTTGTGGTACGAGGCTCGCAGCAGTTGTCAAGCGCGAGGTTGGGTGGGCGAGCTGACGTCCTGTCTTTTAAGTATCTATCAGTAATAATAATTAGCGGGCCACAATTTGTAATCAGTTTGGGAACCCTGCATTTTTATCAACTCTGGCCGAAATGACTTTCGATAAATTAAAAATGTCAATGAAAAAGCTTCGGGGATATTGCAAAAGGTTCGGGGAATAAAATAATAAAATAATGTCTAGTGGTCTTGACTGTAGATTTAATACTCTCTGAATGGCTCTTGGTCTATCGTATATATACCTACAGGAGCATACACTACACGCCCATCGATAATAAGAAAAAAATGTATAATCACAAAAAAAATATTTTTTTTCAATGTAACAAAACTTGGTGTAAAAAATCAAGAAAGGGTGTGCATTATTTTAAAATATTAAAATTATTACAATATATCATTTAATTATTAATTAATTTATTGAACAACCATCGAATTCCTTACGTAATTGTATTGATTCTCTAAGTCCAAGCGGCGGGAATCATCTGATGTCTTGTTCCTCTATAAAATTATCCATGGTCTCGTCAACTGTCCGGACATTTTAAATCATTTATATGTATCGGTCCCTAGAGCTGGCAGTCGCCTGGGCCGCAAAAAGACTTGTCACGCCACACTGTAAAACAGTGGCAGGTCATCACTCGCCATTGTACAAAATGACTAATAGTTACAATAATATTCGTGATTTGTTCGACATCTTTCATGGTTCTATGGCCTCAGCAAGGGCTAACATTAGATTAGCCATTAATTAATTAATATTTATTATTTTAGAGTTTTTTCCTTTCTTTAGTTGTATTTGTTATCTCGTCCACTTGTTGCATGCCGTGTTCACTGTTATTAGAATGAACGTTTGTTTGTTACTTTTTTTCAAGTTACCTGAACCATGTACACGTTACATTCCATTTGTGAAATAAATTAAAAAAAAAAGTTTTTGCTGTAAAATACTTTCTAGTTCGCCTATCATAACTTCATAACTGAAATTATTTTTTTAATAAATTTTTTCATATGTAACTATAAATTTACTAGACATGAAAATACAGTTCAAAAAATATAGTTATCAAAAATATTATAACGTGTATATAAGGTTATTTTCAATTTTATTATTGTCTTAACTTATTTACTTATTATATACTTATATACTTATTTCCTTATTATACCATATTTTTACAATTTGGAATACGGCACACATCTTTCAACATACTTAAATCACACTGTAGTGTGAGTATATAAACATTACTATCACTATCCTCACATAAGGGCCCACTAAATCTAATTAAACTCTATCAAAAGCGGAATATCCCGTATCGGTTATAACCATTGGTTCTTTTATATATTTATTTAAATGTTTATGTCCCAAACACTTGTCAAATCGATTTACATAATTTATAACATACTTCTCTAACTCGGGCCAAAAGAATATTTTCTTTGTATTGTTTATTATTCACCTTATACCGGCGTGACCGTTAGTTGGCAAAAAATGATAGTCGTTTAATATTACACGTTGTGTCTCACGGCGGTCCTAGTGCAACATAATCATTAACATAACAACGGGGATCAAAATACAACTTGCAATCCCAGCCGCGTAAGCAGTTTGTGCACCTTTGTTTTAATTTCTAAGTACGTTTATGGGAACGTTTTTTTTTTGATTACGTCGTGTAATGGTACCTAGTTTTAACAATGCATTAAAATGATATCGTGAGTAAAATTAATTTATCTTGCCTAATAGTTTATACATCGTAATATAGATTGTTACATTAAATTTTTATAATACTTTTACAGAGGTACATTAATAACAAATATTTATTATTTAAGTTATTTGTAATATCGAAAATTTATTATTTCATGACTTCTAAGGAATATATGTAATTTAATGGAGACAAAAAGATGGATGTCTATGAGCCACAGCAACCACTTACCATCAGGTGGACTGTGTGCTCGTTTGTCACCCTATCCTACATTTAAAAAAAACTAATTAAAATCCTCCGATGTTCTTATCGTTAGTTTTCTGAACTGCCTTCCACTATCGAAGCAAATTTAAAGACGTATTTACATCAAAATAATCATATATATATAGATGATTATATACATATACATAGACGAAATACCACTGACTCATGTAATGTTGGGAGGTTCAGGGAATAAAATAATGCGGCTAGTGGTCTTGACCGTAGATTTAATACTCTCTGAATGACTCTTAGCCTCTTAGTTCGGGTTACCAACTCTCGAATGTACCAACCCGGGAGAATTTTATGTAATCGAGTACGAGGGGGGGGGGGGAGGGGAAGAAAACTTAATTATTTATTCATTTTTAAATTTATGTTTACTTTGCTTTCGAGCAACATCTAATATTTCTCTCTCACCTGGAGAAGCTGTGGACGCCTACAAAACGGCCATTTTGGAGACCCCAACTTCCGAATGGAATGGTTGCTTCAATGATTGGTTCCATCGTATGGAAAAATGTAAAATTTCGCGGAGAATACTTCGAAAAGCAATAAATACATTTTTAAATAGTAATGTTGTGTCACTTCCTTGATTCCCGAAATTTTCAGTGCCACCCTCGTACATGGCGACTCTGCCAAACGACTCTGGGGAATTGCAGGTGCGTTGCCGGCCTTTTAGAAAGGAGTAAGCTCTTTTTTTTGAAGGTCCCTAAGTCGTATCGGCCCGGAAACTTCGCCGGTGGTAAACAATTCCACAAAGGTTGTACGAGGAAGAACACTGCTAGTAAAACGCTCAGTGGCGGACCGCCAAGCATGCAGATGGTGAGGATCGTATCGAGAATTTTGCCGCAATGTGCGTTCGTGAAATTTGGCGGCTGGAACTAACCCGAACAATTCCTCAGAGCACTCCCCATGGTAGATACTATAGATAAAGCAAAGGGATGCAACTACATCCAATAGTTATATATACATATATATATATATATATATATATATATATATATATATATATATATATATATTGTGTGCTCTAATGGCTCTCTTCTGTAAAATAAATATAATTTCAGTGTCAGTCGCGTGTCCCCATAGCAAAATACCATACGCTGCTATGAAAATAACTAAAGTAAACTATTCTAGCTGTTTCAACACTGGTAAGAGTTCTAATCTTTTTTACAGCATATGCTGCAGAACTAAGTCTGCTAGCTAGTTTCGATATATGGGGGAGCCATTGAAGCTTTGCGTCTAGTGTGATTCCAAGAAAAATGGTGGTATCAACAAGACTCAGTTCCTCCCCATTTAAAATTACATTAGTATTAACATGTTTGACATTAGGAGTTACGAATTTCATACATTTAGTTTTAGTACCATTTAAATGCAAATTATTAACATTAAACCAATTGACTAACTTAGCTATAGCATTATTTACTTCGTCATCGTTTAATAACTGTCGTTTTAATTTGAAAATTAATGAAGTATCATCAACAAATAATACTGTTACGAGCTTGAGGTTCGTGACAATAAAAATTGCCGATAAAATTACCTAAATTAACACTTTAATTTACTTTACACAAATTAAAGTTAAAAACACTAATAATTAAACACACTAATTCACTTTATTCCGCTCCGAAGCTTCGCTTGTTTCGCCAAATCAACCTACCCCGATCGCATCTTGCAGCGCCTATATATTTAAATTAGCAAAGAAATATCCAGAATGTTCAAGTAAATACGCGCAAGGTACCGAGCGTTCGAGTTTCGACTAGGCGCTGTCGGTTGAGTGCTTTGTGATGTCATTTTCTCAATGCTCCCCTCGCTCTCGTTCCTGACACTAGATGGCGCTAGTGTATCGTCGACTTGAGCGCGTAACACTGCCCCTCCTAAGACATGCTCGTCCCGAGCATTATCGGCCCCATAATAACGCGCCAAGCGATTCACATGGACGATCATAGGAGTCCCTCTTGCGCCTTTCTGTAACGGCTCCGCAATGTCAAGGGCTGTTCTATCCCGTGGTGCACCAACATTGTACAATTTCGGTGCTCCTCTACTACGTGTCTGAGGTCCCCGCACGGCCGCACAACTTGTATATGTACGACACCAATCCTCGACATCGTCACGATAATGGACCCAGTAAAACTGTTCTCGGACCTTCAGTAGAGTTCGTTTAACTCCCAGATGGACTCTTGAACGACCATTATGGCACAGCTGTAGAACATTCGGCACTTTAGCTTTAGGGACAACCATTTGCAAACGACAGCTGTCCCTTCGACCATTGTCCCATTTACGGCACAGGACTCCATCCTGAATCAGCAAGCTGTCCCATTGGGCCCAATAGCTTTTCGTGGTTGAACTCATCGCTGAGACGTCCCTCCACTTAGGCTTGGTAGCACGGGCCTTCATCCATCCCAAAATCGGCTTGATGTCCGGATCTTCCTGCTGTGCATGTCGTAGGCTGTCCTTCCACCCGTTGCTGAGGTGGTCTGTCCTGAGCATCCTCACGGATACCACTTCCTTACTCTCTTGCCTACTACAATGGTTGCAATCTTCAGGACAAGGTCTTCTTGTCAATGCATCTGCGTTGCCGTGAGATTTTCCGCCGCAGTGTCTGATAGTAAAGTCGTATTCCTGCTGCTGCTGGGTGGTGCTGTTAGCCGCACTTCCTTTCTGAGACCGTTCACCTTCCCTTCCTAGGGTGTGCTTAGGGCAGCTGGACCGAAGATGGCCCATTTCCCCACAGCCATAGCACCTAGGGCTGTATCTTTTATTGTGGTCGCGAACCGTAACTGCTGTAACCTCCCTAGCGTGAGGTGAACGATGATCCTGTCGCCGCCAGGCAGTGCCGTTAGCTGTACTACCCTCTCGAGATCGACCAACTCTCCTTTCCATGGTTAGTTTAGGGCAGCTGGATCGAAGATGGCCCTTTTCCCCACAGCCATAGCACCTTGGGCTGTATCCTTTGTTGCGGTCGCGAACTGTAGCGGCTACAACCTCCCTGACGCGATGGGAACGATGATCCTGCCGCACGGCTTCCACTTCCAGTGCATGGGCCAAGGCGTCCTTAAGCGTCTCATGGTGCCCGAGCCTCACAGCAGCTCTGACTTCCAGGTCGCGGATGCCGTCGATGAATGTCTGCACCAGGTTCCCTTCAATGAGCGCAGGTACAGACCGGTACGCTTTTCGCACCAGCTTCTCCACTTCTAGAGCCCACTGCTGCAGGTTTTCGTTGATGCGCTGCACACGATCTTTAAGCTGCGCACGAAAGACGTGTTCCAGGTGAGCGTCACCATATCTCGCCTCCAATGCCTCAAGGAGTTGCTCATAAGTCACTTCCTCACCGAGAGCTTCCATGACTGTTAAAGCCTGGTCGCGTAGGCCTAGTGTGAGAGCAGTCATGGCCTGACTTTTATTCCAGCCGTTCGCCTTCATAACAGCCTCGAACTGGATTTTGTAGGCTGACCAGGAAGAGTTACCGTCGAACGGTGGCCCTTTAACCCACGTAGCGAAGGTGTTGTAGCTACTACGGAAGCTGTAGCTCCATCTCCAAGTTTGAGTTCGTCCAGTGATTTCTTCATGTCAGCCATTACGTTGTCAACCCGATTGTTTACTTGGTCGATTCGGGTTTCAGTTTTCTCGATTCGGTTTTCAGCTTCCGACAGGCAGTTGTCATGGTGAGCAACCCTATCCTTCACCTCCTTTATCTCCTTCCCGAAGGTAGCGTGAAGGTCCTTCATGAGGAGCATCTGTTCCTCCTGTCGGCGGGCCTGTTCCTCGTGTCGGCGGGCCTGTTCCTCCTGCCGCTGCTCTTTCAACTGACTGGCCTGTTCCTCCTGTCCGCGCTTCAGCTGCTCTTCGAACCAACGAGCCTGTTCCTCCTGTCGGCGGGCCTGCTCTTGCAGCATCACCATCAGGGCGCCCAAATCAGGTGCTGCAGATGCAGGAGCTACTGACGGACCGGCCTCCGTTGTCGGCCGCTGGCCCTCCGACGTCTGCGGCGTTGCACCACCAAATCTTCGTTGGTCCGTCTCCTGCTGGCGTTGGCTTCGGGTACGGACACCCTCTGTTTCCTCCTTAGGTAAAATCGGCATTATTTTATCCCACTTCTGACACCAATTGTTACGAGCTTGAGGTTCGTGACAATAAAAATTGCCGATAAAATTACCTAAATTAACACTTTAATTTACTTTACATAAATTAAAGTTAAAAACACTAATAATTAAACACACTAATTCACTTTATTCCGCTCCGAAGCTTCGCTTGTTTCGCCAAATCAACCTACCCCGATCGCATCTTGCAGCGCCTATATATTTAAATTAGCAAAGAAATATCCAGAATGTTCAAGTAAACACGCGCAAGGTACCGAGCGTTCGAGTTTCGACTAGGCGCTGTCGGTTGAGTGATTTGTGATGTCATTTTCTCAATGCTCCCCTCGCTCTCGTTCCTGACACTAGATGGCGCTAGTGTATCGTCGACTTGAGCGCGTAACAATACTATATCATTGTTATCCCTTACTATGTAAGGTAAGTCATTAATATATACAAGAAACGGAAAGGGGCCGAGAACTGAGCCCTTAGGCACGCCCAGTTTTACAGTCGACCCAGAAAAACTCATACTATTAATGACAACTTTTTGCGTTCTGTCACTTAAATATGAAATAATTAATTTAAGAGCATCGCTTCTTACACCGTAGTGTTGAATTTTCCTGATTAATGTTTCATGGTGAACACAATCGAAGGACTAGGATAGGTCACAGAATATACCCAAAGCATCCTGTGAATTCTCCCATGCATTAAAGATATATTTAATAAGCTCAACACCGGCGTCAGTTGTCGAGCGACCCCTTATGAAACCGAATTGATTTTTATGAAGTAAATTATTTACATTAAAAAAATTTAACATTTAATCAAGAATAATTTTTTCAAAAGTTTTACTAAGTGTTGGCAGTACAGAAATAGGTCTAAAATGAGCGGGGTCCAATGTACTGCCAGATTTAAATAAAGGTATTACTTTACTATGCTTCATTAAATCAGGAAACACACCAGATTTGATACTAGTATTAAAAATAATAGATAGTTGAGGTGCGATTGCATCTATTATAGACGCAATAATTTTAACGGAAATCCCCCACAGATTGGCGGTTTTCTTAATATCAATAGTCTTAAAATATTTTAGAATATGTTTTGATGACGCTTTATAAAATGTAAAATTCTTTATATTTGACCATTTAATTTTTTTAAATTACAATGTTTACGATATTTTATTTTTTATTTTGTTACCTATGTTATAAGCTACTAAGTATGACAAAGTGTAATAATTTTAATATTTTATAATAATGCACTCCCTTTCTTGATTTTTTCACACCAAGTTTTATTACATTGTAAAATGTAGAATTTTTTTTGTAAACGAAAACTTAATCATTTATTAATTTTTAAATTTATGTTTACTTTGCTTTCGAGCAACATCTAATATTTCTCGATTTCGAAATGCGAGTGCGAGCGACGGATGCATATAATTTTTAGAAAAACCGGAGAAATTATTGCACCCCGGGAGGTCGAGAGATTAACCACTATTACCGGAGTCTCCCGGGCAATCCGGGAGGGTTGCGAATCCTACTCTTAGTTTATCGTATATACATATACCGTCATGATTCATTAGAATACACTTAACATACGAGGGGTGATCCAAAAGTGTAATGATAATTCGGTTACTTCAGGTCCGCATAAAAATCGAAAAAAAAATTTTTTTTTGCTTGCTTATATACTCACTACGTCAGCCTAAAAAAATCATATAAATAGATCACGATTTCCGGGAGACACATTCATTTGAATACTGTCAAAGAGATAACATAAACATGGAGAAAAACGAAATTAGAGCTGTCATCAAGTACCTTTATTTGAAAAAAATGTCTTCAAAAGACATACACAGTGACATAGTGGAAACACTGGGGGACTCTGCTCCTCCATATTCTACAGTTGCACGCTGGACCAAGGAGTTTAAACTAGGCAGAACATCCACTCAAAATGAACATCGCGAAGGACGCCCATCCACGTCCCTCACTGAAGACAACGTGAAAAAAGTCGAAGATGTTAGGTTGGACAGATCGAAGAGTGACCATCAGGCATGTAGCTGAGGTCACAGGGATCTCATATGTCAGCGTTCAAAGAGTCCTTGCGAACGAGTTGCATATGAAAAAGGTCTCTGCGCGTTGGGTACCCAGAATGTTAACCGACTAGCAAAAGAAAAATCGAGTTCGACATTTCGAGGGTCAATCTCGAAAAGTTCCAAGCAGATTTCCAAGAAGAAAATTTTTTGTTCCGTTTTGTGACTACGGACGAGACCTGGATCCACTATTTTGATCTTGAAACGAAACAACAATCGATGACTTGGAAGCGAGCCTCCTCACCGACGCCAAATAAATTCAAAGTTTCAAGTTCGGCGGGAAAGGTTATGGCATCTGTTTTTTGGGGCGCTTAAGGCATAATTAGGGGAATGTGGAAAAGGAGATGGGCTCTTACAACGCAGACCAAATAAGAAGATTACGGGAGGCCATTAAGGAAAAAAGACGCAGCAAACTGCGAGCTGGAGTGCTGTTTCCATTATTATTCGCACACAACATTACTATTTAAAAATGTATTTATTGCTTTTCGAAGTATTCTCCGCGAAATTTCACACATTTTTCTATACGATGGAACCAATCATTGAAGCAACCATTCCATTCGGAAGTTGGGGTCTTCAAAATGGCCGTTTTGTAGGCGTCCACAGCTTCTCCAGGTGATGAAAATCTCTGTCCACGCAATTTATTCTTTATTTTAGGGAAAGTATAGAAATCATTAGGGCTTAGGTCGGGGCTGTACGGCGGATGGTCTAATAATTCTGTTTTCTTGCTCTAAAAACTCTTTTGTTCTGTGTGCGGTGGGAGAACTCGCATTGTCGTTATGGAGGATGATGCGGCGGTTGCAGTTCTCTTTACGGAGTTCAGAAACGACCTGTGGCAAACAAATGCTAGCATACCATTTCGTATTAACCGTTCTTTGTCCCTCAAGAGGAATAGTCGTAACATGGCCGGTTTTGGAGACAAACGTGCCCACCATTTTTTTTGCAACACTCCGTGAACGAACAATTTTTGTTGGCTCATTTTTGAACACCCAAACTCGTGACTGGTTTTTTATTTCGGGTTCGTACGCGTATATCCAGGATTCGTCACCTGATACGATGTTGTATACAGCATTTGAGTATCCTGCGTGAAATCTTTCGAGAGTTCTGACGCACCAAGTAACGCGAGCTGCTTTTTGCTCACAGATCGAATGCGGTATCTATCGGGAAAACAACTTTTTTACACCTAATTGTTCATGCAAGATTATTTGTATTTGACTCATGCCAATGTCTAAAGTTGCCTGAATTTCGCGGTATGTCACATGTCGATCTTCCTCAATCAGCTTACGCACAGCATCAACGTTTTCTTGGGTGACTGCAGTTTTTGGATGACCTTGACGGGGATCACTGAGACTTGACAGGTCCACGTTGAAATTCAGCAAACTAGCGATAAATTGTGGTTTTGGATGGGGCTTCATCACCAAATGCAGAAATCATCCGGTCAACACACTGTTTTTGTGTTAAACCACTTCGAAAGTCATAATAAATCATCGCTCTTTAATTTTCTCGAGTCAATTCCATTTTCTCAACGACTAAACAAGTTTGACAAAACCTTGTGACAAGACCGAGAATCTTTTTTTAAATAAATAAATGGTATTCGATTTTTAAAACCAAGGAGTTTTCAATTAAAAAGATTTTAATATGACAAGAACAGTGGAAATATTCCATTCCCGATACTTTTAGCGTATCCTAGGTAATTTAAGAGGTTCGGGGATCAGAATAATGCGTCTAGTGGTATTGACTGTTAATTTAATGCTCTCAGCGCCAATCACGAGATCTTCTAAACTATACGCCCGATTGACTTGAAATTTGGAATGCATACTTCTTTCTTGACGTAAACACTCTAAGAAAAGGTTTTTGAAAATTTTGCCCCTGAGGGTGTTGTAATAGCGTGTTTGTGCTTGTAATAAAGAAAGGCGTGGTGTTGTGACAGCGCGCGAGTGCGGCGGCGGGGACCTGCCGGACGCGGTGCCCATCGCGGTGGGGTGCGCGCTGGGCGGTCTCGTGGTGGTCGTGCTCATCGCCTACCTGGAGGGGCGCCGCCGCTCTGCCGCGCGCGGCTACCTCTCCATGTGAGTATACAGCTAGCTAACTAAGCAACTTGCACAAACACTTGTATGCATACTATTGGACGAGCAACGACGGTATCAATTATGGTATTTTAATGTGAGTAGCAAACTTAAGAACTTACAGCTTACTATATACTTCACAACGGTGTAGTGGCGGTGTTAGAATACCCACTACCCCGTATCGTCCAGTGGGTGTCGTGAGAGGCGGCAGAGGGAAACTGAAACAAGCGATAGGCAGCAGCGTCTTACTAATACTGACCAATAATAAACTGTGACAAAACTGCGGTTGCCAATCCGCTTGCCAAGCGTGCCAGCTGAGACCAATCCACCATAATGTGATAAAATACTATAACAAAAATTATTATGCCTATAATTTCATTTAATTGATATGAAATCCTTTTCTTTTTCAGGTAAAACGTGACCACAGTGGGTTCCGTAGTTAATGTAATAAATATAGAAACAAATAAAAAAAAATATTCGTATTTGCGTCCGTACATCATAGGCACGGCGCATGTGTCGTGTCCGAATTCGCCCACACCATTCCCAAATCCCTTAATAAAATTCATGATGTATAAGAATTGCTCAAGATTGTATATTTGTTGAACCCATTGTTCAGAATATCTCAAGATTTTAAATAATGTAAAATATGTCTGTCATTAACTTACTTTAATGATTTGGACGTAGAAAATTTAGCAGACATAACCGTATTAATTCAATTTATTGATTGCTTAAAAAGTTCCAAACTCTGGTGTAATCGTTAAAAAAATGCATTGATATAGTACGTTATATAAAATTTACGAATTATATAACTTTTGATTAATTACTACTTATTAAATTTGTCATTTAATTCCAATAAAATATCATTAAACCATTAAATTGTAGACATTTTGCCTTCTATCCCGATTATGTTTTTATAATTTTTTTATGAGTACTGCAAAGCGTTCTCTAATTTTTTTTATCTAATCGCGAGCGGGAGTAATAGGGCAACATTTATTTTTATTTATAAGAAAACAAATAAATTGGTTCTTCTAGCATAATAGGTGATTATAATTTTGTATGGTAAGTAATATTGTTAATATATGTATATTTGTATTATGTGCCAATTCAATTATAGTGTGGTGTACAGTCCTTGCAATTCACAAAGGAGGGCGGGCTTTACTCGTGAAACGCGTACATGCACGTTCCGATTGTGTGCGTGTGTGCTTTATGTCTCAGGCGCATTTGACTCGTATACAGTACAGATAGGTGTTTACAAGTAAAGCCCGCTCGACTTCGTGAGCAGAACTATACCTGCGCTCTTTCATTCCCGTTTTTTTTAACTTGATTTTAATTCAATGCACTAATAACAAGCTACGGATTTTTGTAAAAACCGCGAGAGACCTATTGTATAGTTTTAAAAGTTTTTAGCTTTATTTCTATTCCTAATAAACATTTCGATGACTCTTTCGGCCTATTTCACAAAGCGGAAAATTTAAAACAATAATTTATTTTATGTTTATGCTGATTCGAAAACTAACGTCGGTTTATAGTGGCTTAATATTCGTAAGTTGCGTTAGGGTAAGTTTACCTTACGCTTTACCTATAAAACCTAAACTAGGAGAAGCACAGACAAAAACACAAAGCCGTTTCACTATAACTAATATATTAAGAAAAAATAACAGTAAACAATCTTTGGCAACAATTAGCAACCCATCGAAAAATGAACTTAAAAAAACTTACCCTCACGCTATTTAATTAAATGGAAACCAATCGTTAAGGAATAAATGTTATGTAAAAATAAGAATTTATGACCTTACGCATAACCTGTCTCTTTCTATTGTCATTTAGTGAAAAGAAAAAAGAACCTAGAGAGAGAGAAACTTTAGGGCCTTAGGCCTTATTTATTAATTAATACCTAAAAAAAATTTGAATCTAGACCCATACTAGGCTTCACAGAATTCTGACATTTTGCAGTTTAAGTTCACACTTGCGAAATTAGCCAAGTTGACGTTGATTTTTATGAGTAAAGCCGCCCCAATAATTTGCCAATGTTTCTGTAATTTTGTTCCTTCTTAAAAAGTAATATTTCACTCTCGCTGGCCGATCTTTGATATTTTGAATTGACTATCGTTTTTTTTTTAATTCTAGTAATGATGTCATTAATCTTATTGTATAAATTTTATCTGTTTTCTTAACGCGATGAAAATTATTAAAATAAAAATAGGTGCATTGATTGGACACTGAAAGAGTATATTGCATAGAAATGTGATGTTATTTAGTAGTTATAATGTGAGATGGGTAGAATATTTTTATTTATCAATTAATATTGTATTTTTAACCTGAACGAGTAATCGTTTTCATGATTTTGTGTATCCAAAGATTGTCAATATAAAGTTTTAAACCATTTCAAATCATTTTAATGTATCATTCATTGAATTTGTCTTTGGTAATATTAAGTGTAATTAAAACATAGAATTATAGATTCATTGTAACACTGTCCCTCTGTAATAGGTTAATATAATTATGAAGTTTATTGTAAAGAATAAAGACTTGCTGGGTGGTTTTATTGTTATTTTACATCTTCAACCGGAAACTGAAGTTACGTCATCAAATTAATTTAAAGGAAGAATAAAAGCTTACAAGATGTTTACAATTTGACGTGGTAATTGAGGGGATAGCAGGTGGATTGAAGGTTCAGTCGTTCTAAACGCTCTATTGCTTTTCAAATGCACTAACTTTGCATGTGCACAAAATTCAAAACTACAAATATCTAGATAATAGAATTATAATGTTTCAAAGTTTTCGAAGAAAAAAGTTATTTAGACGGTTTTATATTGCAATATTTGTAAAGCGTTAAAATCTATACTAGTCAGCACCAGTTGTTGACTGTATGCGTCATAGATAGCCTTTCGGTGCCTAGACTCGCAATAGAGCGCTGCCGCGACTCTTGTGATGTAAGAACACGTATGAATAAATAAATGTTTTTATTGCCACATTCGGCTTTTATTTCGAAATGTTACAATAAATACGTATTCATTATTGTTAAATATAATTATGTACAGGCTTACGATACTTAATATTTACACACTTTTAAAACTATTGAACACGACAAAGTGTATTAAAACAACTCGACGAGTATTGCCAACATCGGTGCTGATTATGTAAGTGGCCATTCGATTATCTTTTTAATATTACTATTAAAAATACAGAATAATCAAATTTTACAAAAAAATTATCACTCACTTTTGTTAGTCATTCATTTTTGATATCAATTTGATTACATTAAGTTGCCTTGAAAAAAAAGTTAAAATTAGAAACATTTTGAATTGTAAATATTTATTAGGTTATAGGTAATTTTTTTCTTACTCGTCGGAATGATTCATTACATTCATGGCAATCAGATTTACAATCGTAACTATTAAAGCTGTTTCCTATTTGTTATTATATTACAATATTGCCCGCATTCGATTAATTTAATAGTCTTAAGGAATTTATCGATTTTATACTATTAATAATTTACAGCTTTCCAAAAAAGAAAATTACTTTACTAACAGGCAAGTAAGTAGGCAAGCTTTAATATATTTTTTTTTAAATAATTGGTCTATAATATATATATTTAATTTTTTTGCCGACTTAAAAAAAGGAAAAAGTTTACAATGTGAGTGTACATTTTTGTTTGTATATTATCTTCCCCAAGTGAGACACGATTTGAATATTCCTTTTTTATTAAATAGGTTATAACTTTAGGGGTGGTCCCATACAAATTTGGAGAAAAAATTCCACCCGTAAAGGTGGTAAAAACTTCTTTTAGTTCTTTAATCTACTTTCACTTTTTGTAAAAAGCTATAATTAATCCTTTGCACACTTCACGATTAGCTCGTTTTAAAAGAAATCACAATAAAACTTATTAAATATTATACAAGAGCTAACACAAAAACTTCATTTATTTTTATTTACAATTTTTATAAACTATACGAATACTGGTTGCACAAACATTTTAAGTACTTTTAATCTATTTACACAGTACACAAGTGAGTATTAAGTGTTACCAACTTTAATAGTGATGTTATTAGAACAAAAATATTTACATTATAGCCTCTAGCATAGCCTCGTTGTACTTACAAGTAATCACTACAGCATTATTATTATGTTTTCATTTGTTTATATAGTAGTAAACTAATATTAATGTTATAGGATTTTTTTATTATATATTTTGAAAACAGTGATGTCAAAATAGATTACAAATCATTGCGCCGAGGCTTTAAAATACAGTGTTTGATTTTTATTAATTACATTTTTGCGAATTATTATTTTAGTTCATTCCCATAAACTCTGGCGTCCTTAAAATTTTTGAAGAAAAACTTCTTTATCGACGTAGCGGTGAAATTTGGTACAGTAATAAAAAGAACATCACGTTTTCGCATCTCATCGGGACTGCATGAGTTTACTATAATATAATCTACTTATGTAAAATATTAAATAAAAGAATATGTCGTAAAGAAGTTTCACTTCGTACGTTACACGCACAATTTTTAATCATACACATATAATCAGCATCTCAGATCATTTATCATACACATTGATATGGCACGATTATTATATCTATAAAAATAAGGCACTTTTCACCTATTTCAGTACCTACTCTCGGCTTTCAAGAAATCTTTGTCACTAATCAAAGACGTAAAAAAAGGATTAAAAACATTTTAGTCACGAAAGAGGTCCATTAGCCGCGGTGCCATGGTCTTTGCTAAATTTGACTTAATTAAAAAACAAACCTGACATTAAATAAAAACTGTATACTTTTTGTAATAAGACGGATGTCGGATGTGATTATGTCTTCAGCGCCGACTCAATATTTTTGACTATGCAATTAAGAGTCTATATATCGTACCTGGCTAGGAAACAATGTCGTCATTTCGAGATATATGAGACGATAAAGTATACAGACACACACGCACATACACATAAATACTTTTAAAACGAGGATTGGACTCTAAATCTCAAAACGCCGAAGTATGTTGAAATTTGAACTTTCAAAGATCAACAACTTCCAATTTAACAGCGCGCAGAAAGATTGTGGACAGCTTCATGAAGTCACGTGTAGAAGAAAACTTTGCTAACAGTAGACCAGTAAAGCGCGGGACGCGGTCTGAAGAGTTAGGGGACAATATAATATTGTAACTTTCTGCGCGCATTTTCTACATTCTACATGAGGTTTTGTGCGTACATTTGCTATAAAGCTGTGAAATATGTTGAATTTTAATGTTTCATGTTTTAATTGACAGCCAGTCCCATCTGCAAGTCCTTGCGCTCACTGCGGTATGGGGCAAGAGTCGAGCAATACGTTATGCAGCGACTCCATTTCGCTCCAGTCTAAAGTCTGCCCCGCCACGCTTACGTCGCGGATGCATCCCTTGAAGTTCTCCCGCCCTTCTGCCGTGTCTGAAGCGCCTTCTGGAATGTAATGTTTTCAATGAAGTTGGCGTATTTAATTTTCTATCAGTTATAAAACAAAACTTGAATTCTTACACGGCCCGCCACATACCTACATACGGAACTCCGATTCAGGATTCTGAATGCAGCAAGTCCATACAAAATCACACTCCTACGGTAGTTTTCCGTTCAAAATTTTGCAGGCAAAACGGGATTCCGTATGTGTGTGGTTGACCTGTTCGTTCCGTTTCGGAATTCCGAAACAGAATTCCTTATGTAGTGTGTGGCGGACCTAAATTACTTATTATTTTGATTGCCATCTTGGTGTAGTATTCGTATGTTTCTAGTGGCGACCCGGATTGAGGAAATTGGTGGTGTTTTACCTCCGTGCCTCGGAAAGCTCGTAAAGCTTTTGGTCTTGTGCCTGATCTCTCTCTGGTCGTATCAGATTACCGTTCCCATGGGACTATGAGAGTGAGGGAATATAGAGTACACCTGTGCTTGGGCATACACTTGGGCACTATAATACTGTCCTACACGTATATGGCTAAGTTGGACTCTTAAATTTTATATAGTAGAAAACTTACGAAAGTGTCCGTGTTTCTAATGCTACATCCTAGTTCTTCAGTCTTAGATCTAGATCTAAATAGTCTTAAGGATAATCTGATAACGTGCAATACGCCGTGTCGAGGCTGCGTGGTGCTAACCCTCGCCCTTCATTCCCTTCCTTTAGTTACAATACTTACCGGATAAATAGGTGGAGTAATGCTTTGCAGTCTGCTTGGCCAGGCTCCTTTCCCTAATTACACTGCGTGCTTAGGGAAGGGTTTGTTTTTGGAAAGTGTGTATACGGGTTACATCGCAACCCGTATACACACTTTCCGCATAGGCCGAACGACGTGCAGTGAGTTACAATCGCGGCTTTATCGAGGGTATGGTCCGAAATACAACCCAGTGTACTGTCCAATGCAAATGACGTCATGAATCGACGCTATACTGATGATTCGTTCCAAAACATAGGAGAGTATATGACGTCATACATTTACGCCTTATTGGAAAAGTGTTGACGATTATTTTGTCATTTTGTGCTCAAAAATCATTATATCTTCCTAATGAAGATACCAGCAATTATTCTATAATTTTTTGTATTTGAATAAATAAAAACAAATTCTGACATACTTCATTCAGCGCACACACAATTAAAAATTGTTTTATTGTGGCCGGATATCCGACGCAATATGGCGGCGGCACGCAAGTACAATATAGTGTCAATTGATGACGTCATTTGCATTTGCCAGTGTACTGAGTTGTATTTCGGAACATACCCCGTGTTTACTTCTCACCCCTGAGTCCGCCTGGGTAAGTACAACCGTCTCTATCTATTTTTGCCGCCAAATAGCAGTGCTTACACTGCTGTATTCCAGCTGAAGAATATATTTAATAGAGCAAAGTGATTATAGGGTGTAAGGCATTCCATCTTAGTTCTCAGAGGTGACAGCGCATCAGTGATCTTCTTTGTATGAAGTTAGCTGCACGATACGTAGCGCTGCTCTGGTGCAGTGCTTAGCGTCAGTAGCGTGCCGTGGCGGCCAGTGACGTCACTCGCTCACGCTCAGTGCCACCTGTACACATGCAGTGCAAACTAACCGGGCAGCGCGGCGACGTGGAGCGGCGCGGGCGCCTGCGACGGGGCGGGGGAGGCGGCAGGCGACACGGCACGCTGCTCCGGCTCCGTGTCGAGCGCCAGCAGTGCGGTGGAGTGCGAAACGCGCGCATGCACGCTGTGCCACGTGCCGTCGCACGCTACGCGCCCGTTCGTTGCCAGTGACGTCACTCTCGCCTCGCCCACACTCAGTAACACCTGCGTATGTGCACGCACCCTCACATTATTCTATATATTGGTCTAGATGTCATAAACGCGATTGGCGGTCATGAGGTTTTTCAGTCAAGAAATTCTCAGTAGTAGTATCCACAGTCAGAAAATTGGCGGTGTTTAACCCCCGTTGCTTCAGAAAGCACGTAAAGTCATTGGCTCTGCACCTGATTTGTCTCCGGCCCGGAATTCCAGAAAAATGTTACAGCTATATAACGGAATACAAAATGCCTAGACCGAGGATGAACAGCAGTGTCAAAGATGCGAGAGATCTGGTACTACAATCGTCAGCTTGCGTGTCAATGATAACGACTGAAACGTAAATCCTGGGTAAAATTCAGTGAACATAAAAACTCGTCGTTATAAAGATATCCGCAATAGACCCGGAGTAACCGACATAGCCCATCTAATCAGTAAGCAGAAGAGGCTGGCGATATAGCTCGAAGAACCGGCAACCTTTTTATGAGGCCAGCAACGTATCTGCGAACAGTGACGAAGCTAGAGCTCCAAGCTAGGGCAAGCCCAAGATATATATAAATTGATAAAAATATAGATTGTTGTTTTTAGCAGTTTTATAAAAATACACCAATCTTGATCTGTCTCCACGCTTCAGTTTCATATTCAGTGCTGTCAAGGACGTGTTTAACAAAGCACACAGAAGGCATACCACTGCTAGATAGATTGTATTACATATCAGCAATTGCATAGCTTCGGTGGCTTTGAAGAAAGCCGTTTGGGTTTGTTTAAGCGAAAGAAAAAAAATATTTACATCCAATACAACACATGAACAAAACATGAACAAAGTACAAACAAACTATGTACAAAATTAAAAAAAAAATTATCTACATTCTAATGGATAAGAGATAAGATAAGTGGAATCGTCTCGCTTTCTTATGGAAAGATTTAATTACGTCCACGTAAAATGTTGGTGAACGTTTAATTGTACCAATAACTGTTTTTAATTGTGATAATTGATAAGTCTGAAATACACTCTTAACCTTGTGTATTATCTCAACAAAGTTTAAAGATTTCCTCTCCGATTATCACTTTAACACACTTCAATTCATCACAAGGAACACTATTATCCTCCATTTTCATTAAAATCTTTAAAAAAGCAGAAATTTTGAACTCGTAATATTACATCGCTTAAGATAAGTACACAGAGTAAATAAACATTGAAACGTGAAATGAACTTGCAAATGTATTGCCCGCGCGCCTCCACTTTTAACAAATTTATTCCCAAAAGCCTGGCTTTAAATCTCTATACTAATTGCTATATATACAATCGTAGTTATATTTCATTATAGAATATTTTGCCATAGGTTAGAAAGAGAGCGATCGTCTTCTCGAAAGCCCCGTAAAAAGCCCACGCGAGCGAAGGAGACAACTATTAGCTCTATTAAAACTCATTTTTTATGACAGCAGCAGTATCGCTAAGGCAATACGAGGTCATCGGTCGACATGTGTCGAACAGTGGAGTGCGCATGAAATTTGAAATAGCTTGAAACATTTTACGAGTTATTTTATTAGTTGATTGATGAGGTTGAGTTTTGTAATTTATAAGCGGCGGTCGACACTTACCATCAGGTGAGCCGCGTGTTCGTTTGCCCACTCTTCTATAAAAGAACCGGTTGAGAGGAAAGCTTTTCGAGTGGCGGCCTCGTATCGGTAAGTGATTTGGGCGCCACTAAGATGGAACGACGACTTGGTAACAGATGCAGGTGGCTCACAACCGTGCTTTGCAGCATTCCTTGAGGAAGATCTGTGTTCGGCATTGGAATTGTAGTGGATTGTAACAATGATGATGATGAAAATTTTTTGAAGCCGAGTGTGATCTGGTTCGTTTTTGGTTTCCTCTGAATGCAACAAACTTGGTTTTTAAGCTAATTTTAATTCGGAGTTTTGGGGAGACAATTTAAATGGAACAGCGTCAAATGTGAGAAATTGGTGCTATTATCGCCATTCCACCTGCCACGTGGCGATTAAGGCAAAACCTTAGCGAAAGAGGCTTATGTCCACACACATCATCATCATCATCATTACAGCCCTTCACAAGTTTACTGCTGAACATAGGCCTCCCCCAAGTAATGCCGCAAAGCACGGTCCTGAGCCACCTGCATCCATCGACTTCTTGCATATCTTACCAGGTCGTCACTCCATCTAGTGGGGGGTCGCCCTACACTACGCCTACCGGTACGAGGCTGCCACTCGAGAAACTTTCTTCCCCATCGGTTATCGGTTCTTCGAGCTATATGGCCGGCTCATTGCCACTTCAGCTTACTAATCCGTTGGGCTATGTCGGTCACTCTGGTTTTGCTGGTATCCTCATTTCTGAGTATCACGCAGAGAAACTCCGAACATAGCCCTCTCCATAGCTTGCTGAGCGACCTTGAGCGTCCTCATACGGCCAGCAGTGAAGGACCACGTCTCTGATCCGTAAGTCATCACTGGCAACACGCACTGGTTGTACAATCTAGTTTTTAGAGATTGAGGTATACCTAACGAGAAGATATGTCGTAATTTCCCGAACGCTGCCCAGCCGAGTTGAATCCGTCGATTGACCTCTCGGTCGAAGTTGGACTTACCTAGTCGGACTATTTGTCCCAGGTAAACGTACTCGTCAACAACTTCGAGTATAGTGCTCCCAACAACTACCGGCATAGGTGTGACATGGGCATTAAACATAATCTTTGTTTTGTCCATGTTCATCTTACGACCTATCCGTTGGGAGGCACTATTGAGGTCATTGAGCATAGTGCTTAAGTCCTCCAGCGATTCTGCCATAAGGACTATATCGTCGGCAAATCGAAGGTGAGTGATGTACTCACCATTGATGTTAATACCGTATCCTTTCCAGTCCAGTAGCTTGAAAACGTCTTCCAATGCAGCGGTGAAGAGTTTCGGGGATATAACGTCACACTGTCTTACACCTCTCTGCAGTTGGATAGGTTTCGAGCTCTGGTTCTGTACTCGGATAGCCATCGTAGCCCTACTGTACAAACACTTCAGCACTTCGATATACCGACAGTCAACTTGGCACCGCTGAAGGGACTGTAGCACCGCCCGAATTTCGACGGAATCAAAGGCTTTCTCATAGTCCACATACGCCAGGCAAACTGGCAGATTGTACTCTTCGGTCTCCTGTACAATCTGCCGCAGGGTATGTATGTGGTCTATGGTACTGAAGCCTTTTCGGAAACCGGCTTGTTCGGGAGGCTGGAAGTCGTCGAGTCTGCGTGCGAGACGATTCGTAATGACTCTCGAAAACAGTACGTAGACGCGGCTCAGAAGGGAAATCGGTCTGTAGTTCTTCAAGAGAGCGTCGTCGCCTTTCTTAAAGAACAAGACCACCGCACTTCTGCTCCACGCCTCTGGAGTAGTGCCACCATGGAGGACGGAATTGAAGAGCTTTTGAAGGACTTCAAGTACCGGTGTTCCACCCGCTTTCAGAAGCTCCGCTGTAATTCCATCCTCGCCTGGGGCCCTGCCGTTTTTAAGGTGCTGGAGAGCCATTCTAATCTCGCTTAGACTGACGTCCGGGATATCATCGGAATAGTGTGGGATAAGACTTGCTCTTGGATCGTTACTCACACTTGCGTGTGGCTCCAACGATGATGTGTACAGCTGCCCATAGAACCTCTCAATCTCACTCAAAATCTCAGGTGTCCCGGAAACGATGCTGCTACACTAAGTCTTCAGCTTTGAAAGTTGGCTCTTACTGGCAGACAGATCTCTGGCAAAGACTTTGGAGCCCTGGTTCCGCTCGATCGCTTCTTTAATACGAGCAGTATTAAAGTTGCGTAAAGTCTCGCCACGTGCATTTGGAGATCTGTCTGTTCAGTTGCCTGTATGCTGTCAAATCTGTTGACGCCGATTGCAGCCTCATCTCCCGTATAACAGCCATGAGATTACGAGTGTGATCGGAGAGTTTTTGTGTTCTTCTGCGGCGGGTCTTGCAGAACTTAGCTCTGACCGCACTGACAGTTTCCACGAGCTTGTCATTCATATCGTCCACTGCATTGCAATCTTATAGGCACTGAAAGCGGTTACGTAACTCGAACTGAAAGTTTTCGGGATTCTGGATTAGAGCACGAGGGGGACGGAGCGTTGACTTCATCAGACGAGACCTCTCCAACTTAACGTTTAGGTTCAGTGTGCCTCTAACCATTCGGTGATCAGTGACAGTTTTCACCCTTGCGATCACTGAGACATCACTGAACAGTTGGCGTCTGGTCGTCATAATGAAGTCAATCTCATTTTTTGTCGAACCGTCGGGGCTCAACCAGGTCCACTTCCTGTGGGGCCGCTTCTGGAAGAAAGAGTTCATCATAAAGAGTCCCTCTTTCACCATAAAGTCGGCCAGCTGCTGGCCCCTTCGGTTCCGTTGCCCTACTCAAATTTCCCTAACTTCAGCTCACCGTTTTCTCTTGTGCCTAGTTTTGCGTTGAAGTCTCCCATCAACACCGTCCACACACATATGAAAAAATTATTTATAATGCTCATTAAAGTTATACACATACATAAGTGTCAATACCTATTTAATTTATAACTAATGGTGTACTTTACATATACATTATATAAATTATTAAATTTTTACCGCGCCATCTTTAAGCTCCAACACGAATCCGTTAGAGGCAAGCAACACACCGTTGGGCGAAGTAGAACGAAACTGGAGTTTCAACTCGGCCGACTCCATGTCCTCGGTCCACCATCGAGTAGCCCACACCGCGTAAGCGTCACCTGATCATGATTAAATAAATCTTAATGAAAAATCAGCCATTGTCTACAACCTACAGCAATTTAGAGTTAGTATGAGTTTGAGGTCCTCGTGATGGAAAATTGAAAGTTACTCGAATTTGAACATTGTACCACCTCACTCACTCGTTCACGATCTCGCGTATAACTGACAACGAATCGTGTCGCGAGTGAGTGAATGACTCGATTAAAAAATAGTTTTAGTAGGTATCGAGATCATGTATCTTGCAGTACCTAATATCTAAATGAGTGAGATGTTGATACTGAGAAAAAGATTTATAAACAACAAACATAATTTTGGAATAATAGAATATGAAATACTTAAATCACATACTTGCGTGTGAAAATAAAATCATACGCATTTTTATTGATTACCCAATTTTGGTTTCAATGGTTGTAGCCAGAGAAATTAAAATTTTATTTGTGTCCACTAATATCGCCCATTGTAACAACAGACATATTATAAATATTATAATGATCATAGGAACAACATGTCTGGCTTTCAAAAAACTTTCAGAAGGAGGCGATTTGCATTGAGAGATGAATACGCTGATGAGCGTTTCCTTAGCTCAAATGAGGGCTACCTCGTGAGTACTTCGCGAGGTACTTTAGTACAAATGAATGATTATGACACAGTTAACTGCGAACCTGTCTGAAGGACTAGGAAATATAAATTAAGAAAAAGAAAAAGATTGAAAAAGTAGGAAGGTGTAGTTGTAGTTCGTAAGGGAATCTACTTCCCCATACCATCTAGTGGATGTAAGCAGTGACAGATCCTTATAACTAAAAACATATTTCTCCTGTGAAGCAACATATCGGGGAAGCCTATGTGCGGCAGTGGACTGTTAGACTGTAATGAAAGATTGAAATAATTTAATAATAAATACTGGCCATATCCGCCGAAAGGAACATTTACTCAGGTTTAGCTATCGTAACCGACGTAAGAGAATCTACTACTCCACAGCGTAGTGTTTTTGTAACAACAAAAATACTAGTTACTAAAAATCGTATAAAACTACGTTTGCCAACCCATTTGCCAAGCGTGGTGATTATGGCAAATATACTCCCTATTAATCTATAGGGGTGGTCAATGTTCAGCAGTCGATTTTTGAAAAGCTGTAATGGATAGACATTATGAATGTACTTGTGTTACTTGTGGCTATACTAGGATACTAGTATTATCTCTCATGTCGTGGGGACAGTTTACATACATAAATTGCACAAGGACAAACATCCAGACCCGGAACAGTTATTTGTCAGCCATACAAATAAGTCTTGTTCCATGCGAGATTTGATCAGTGGCCCTTAGCGCTCCAACTCATTGCTAAGCAACTGCAGCACAGCCATTATACAACATGCAACAAATACCCTGTGGTTCTCGTTAAGTGCGTTATTAGAATCAATATTCAAAAATATAGAAATAACTATATGTTTGAATACTGATCAGAAAAGCAACGTGAAGGGTGACGGCAGACGGCACTCACCAGCGAAGTACGCGGCGCGCTCGACGTTGGGAAAGCACTGGCCGACGCCACGATGCGCCTGCGCGTTGCGCACCAGGTCCTCCGCGCGCCCGTTCACGTTCACGCGCCGCACGCACCCCACGAACCCGCGCGTGCGCACGATCTGACATACAAATATTCATGCCCCTTATTTGTCTGTAAACTAACACAGCCGCGCATAACACTCACCCAAATTCATCGTAATCGAATATAAACTAAGACCCCTAAAATGTCAAAAAATGCGATAAGAAGTTTTGACAGTCCTCTCTTGATGTTAACCTAACAATACCCAAAGAATTCTGAAGGGACCTAAACAGGTGAAAATCTGAGGGTGCAAGGTCAAGACTAAATGATGGATGCATTAACTGTTCCCAACCAAGCTCTCTCAATTTTTTGCTGATTGGCCAAAGATGTGTGTGGTCTGGCGTTATCATGATTGAACGACCACTCCTTTTCAGTTGATCGATTCCGGCTGTTTTTCTCAATTTCTTGCTTGAGTCTCATTAGTTGTTGGCAATTCTCAAAAGATCAGGCAAGAATACACCTGGTTATAGCAGTAGTAGTACAGTAGTAGTAGTAAGAAGTAGTGGTCTGTAGTGAGCAGTGGTGCGCAGGAGTGGTCTGTAGTAAACAGTAGAAAATAGTAGTGCGCAGTAGTGGTATATAGCAAGCAGTAGCGAGCAGCAGTGATCAGTAGTGTGCAGTTGTGGTCTGTAATGAGTAAGAAGTAAGCAATAGTGGATTGTAGTATGCAAAAGTGCGCAGTAATCGTTTGTAGTAAGTAGTAGTGGTCTAGTAATTAGCAGTAGTACATACATTACTGGTTTGTAGTGAGCAGTAGAGCGTATTTGTGATATGTACTGAGTAGAAGTTTGTAGCATAGAATACTATAATTACATACATAATAGAACGGGGGAGTGGGCGGAGCCCGTGTAGCCACTAAAATGTCTCTAACACGACAATTCACACGTATAAATGTCAACATGAGATGTATTTTGACGTTACAATCGTTTACAAATTTCGCATGCAAATTATTTAGAAAATGCCAAATTGCACGCTATTTACAAATAAATACGTTTTAAAATCTGTCTGTCAACACAGCGAATCGGGTTGGTAGGAGTGATAATACTACGTAATTGCTTGTATGTGTGTTCTTGGCGACGCCAATCGTCGTACAATATAAGGTTGACAGCCATTCTACTGTACATTATAGTATTCTATGGTTTGTAGTAAGCAGTAGTGCGCAGTTGCGGTCTGCAGTTAGCAGGCGTAAACAGTAATGCGTAATAGTGTGCAGTAGTGAGCGACACATAATACATACGCTGTTGGGTAGATGCGGTACGGTGGCGGGTGCGGGCAGCCCGCCCACGTAGAGCCGGGCGGAGCGCGCGAGCGGCGGCGCGCGAGCCGTGGCCGCCGCACCGCCGCTCTCTAGTATCAGCCGCGACCGCCCCACGCGCACAGACACCTGCACACACACCTCATTACGTATGCTGTGTATATCGGCTCCATGGCGCAGTGAATTAGCAACGTGCGGCTCACAGCAGTGCGCTGTGAGCCACAGGTTCGAATCCCCCAAGGAACAAGTGTTTCTATGCAAAATGCATGTATATACAAATAATCTCACCGGGTTTGGATGTTTGTCCTTGTGAAATTTATGTATGTAAATTGCCTCAACAATACAGGAGAATATCCTAGTATGGGGGGTATTTTTTTAATATAAAAAAACTGTTCCTGACGTTACATCGAAATACTATCCCCGGCTCGTAACGTCGGTCAGCAAACCTTAAACCAGTTCTAGTTTCGGTTAGATCGCTGTGCGGCTAGGGTTACCAGATCCGAATATGAGTTTTCCTGACAAATAGTCTTTTCAGTAAATTTCCTGATATTGATACGGAGGCACCAAATATATCTAATTGTAAAAACTCGCTCATGTGCTTGACATATGCGCAATATCCGGCAATAAAAGTTCGAACCAGATTAGATGTGTAAATATATAAAGTCATTTTAACTGACGAGGTTTGATTTATTTATTATTTCTTGTGATTAACATATTTAATAAATATTTTAATTTCTACTTCTGATATTTTTCTCTTTCTATTTAAAAATTCCTGACAATCTCAAATTTTTTGTTTCCCTGACAGAGAGCTAAAATTCCGGACTTGTCAAGAAAATTCCTGTCCGCGGTCCCACTACCATCGTGATCACATCGCAGCCCCACTGAGCTATTTACTCACTCATCTTGGCGAACGCTCGCATATTAGTTACGTCTTTCATCAGTACTATAAAGATCCCAACACTAAGACTAAATAAAACATCTTTTTCGAAGTTATGAAGTTCCATAAAGAAAATAACGTTACCATAAAACTCTTATTGTTTACACAGGTCTTACAAATTCTCTTTTCTTATAATATAAAGCCTTTTATAGTATAATACCTTCAAATACCCGACCTCTAGAACAAGAAGTGTTTTTGCAAAAAGACACTATAATTACATTGCCCCTTATTTATACAATAAGTTATACACGTACTTTAACTTAAATTTAAATAATTATACTAACTACATATCAGAATGAGATCTTAACGCTTGAGAACGTTGAATATGATAGCACAGAAGCACTTATGTCGTAGGTTTACCACACGCAACACTTATACGCGTCTATTACAATACATACTTACAAACACACAAACACACACACACACACACACACACACACACACACATACACACACACGAGCGCGCGCGCGCACGCTCACGCATGCACACACAGAAAAATAAGTGCTTAAAATATTTTTTTGTATTTAAAATTTATATTTCTAAAGATGTATAACTAACTAATAACTTTAAATTTTTATATACAAATTGTAGTCAAAAGGTCAACTCCCCTTCCTAGGGGAGGAACTGGTTCCTAAAACACCATATTATATATACTAGTTCAGTGGCCAGGGAATCAATCATTTCATGTAAAAAGGTTGTATAAGTTATATAAAGTAATAAGATCCTGACCCTGACCTGATTTATGGCCTTTATAGGTCATAAAGGAGAACACATTTCACATGGGTTGTAAAGGAGAGCCCCTGAGAACTAAAATAAAATGCCTCGAGTTAACGTGTCGTAACCCTGGAATCGGGCTGACATAGCAATTGAACATAACAATGAGCATATGTGGAACGCTTGTGCTGCGAAAAGTATCATCGTGGAAACAATGCAACTGTCTCGCGGTCTGACACCATCCACGCATAACTTAACTTCTTTTATAAATTTACAATTTGTTTGAATTAATTATTTTGTTACTTTTGTGAAATTAAATTAATTATATTTTTTAAAAAGTCTTTCGATCGCCGCCATATCGTAACTGGCGCAGTCGGTCTTTCGCGACAATTGGTAGAACCTTCGACCAATTGAACGGTTTCGATCGTATAAATCGCGACTTCGGATCTACGACGGCGGCACGGACGAAGACTTCACGCGAAGCTGACTCAGACCCGTGAGGAGATGCAGAAGGCGCTTTGGTGAGTGCTCTCGCTATTTCAAGTTCCTTTGCTCTATTTCTTTCCGTATTTAGTTTAAGTAGTATATGTAATTCTGTCTAAAAGCTAAAATCGCTATAGACATTTGGTTAGGAGATTAGGTATACGTCTTATAGCTCAAATAGATAGCATAGGATAAGTCTAATAGCTAAAATCGCTGTAGACTCTTAGTTGAGGTCCGATAGAGTATTTGTCTTATAGCTAAAATCGCAAATAGGCAGGCACAGAGCCCGAACTTTTTAAACTTATAAAGTGTTTAATTATTGATTTAAAAATGTCTTTTCTTAACGATGATGCAGCCAACGTTAAGATGATCGTTGAATTGATGCCAAAGTACGATGGCAATACAAAGAGATTGAATCATTACAACAGAGAAATCGAAAATATCCTTAATCTTTTGGATGATAATGCCAGGGTACATCCGGCAATTATATGTCTTATAAAGAGTAGATTAAGCGGTACCGCGATTGATGCGATAGCATACCAAGAATCTCTTAATTCTTGTGAAACAATTAAGAATGCGCTCGTACGTAGATTAAGGGAACCTAGAAATGAAATCCAGGTTATGCAAGAGCTAAGTAGGGTGCGGCGTAACAGAAACGAGGATGCCGAGACACTTGGTAGGCGGCTTCGAGAAATACTAGATACCTTATTTTCTGTAGGCACACATATTAATAAGTCGTATTACGAAAACATGGTAATAGAACAATACACAAGTAATTTAGATTTTCAAGTTTCTATAGCGGTTCGAATAGCACAACCCACTTCATTAGAATCAGCTATAGTAATAGCGAGACAAGCGGAAGCTAAACTCGCCTTTAATAAGACATTCCACAATAATAACTATAGTGCACCATCAACATCGGCTCAGGCAAAGTTTAGAGAACCAATACGAGCTGTAAATCAGCCTCAAAATTTAGTAACTCAGGCCCCATACAAAGCCAGACGAGTAATAAAGCATAAAATAAGGTTAACGCAGATATAGAGAAAGAATTACGCAACAATTTAAATAAAATACGTACAAATCATATGAACGAAGAAGAGGAACGCGAAATTACTAAGATTTGCTATCAGTATAGAGATATCTTCTACTCTGAAAATATCCCACTCTCTTTTACGCATGCAGTTAAACATCAGTTAAGAATAACCTACCAGACTCCGATATTTGTAAGAAGTTATAGACAAGCCCCACAACAACGCAAAGAAATACAGAATCAGGTAGACAATCTTTTAAAGCAAGGTATTATTCGTGAAAGTATATCCCCATGATCATGCCCTGTTCATATTGTCCCTAAAAAACCGGACGCACTAGGTAAGGTAAAATGGAGGTTAGTCATAGATTATCGAAGGCTTAACGATAGAATAATAAAAGACAACTACCCACTTCCCAACATGTACGACATCTTAGACAGACTTGGACATGCCCAGTACTTTACGACCCTAGATTTGGCGAGCGGATACCATCAAGTGGAGATGCACCCTGATGATATAGAGAAAACTGCATTCACAACAAAAAGAGGACATAACGAATTCCTTAGAATGCCATTTGGTTTAAAAAATGCACCCAGTACCTTTCAACGGCTCATGGACCACATCTTTACATCTTTACGACGTCATAATAATATCAACGTCATTGTAGGAGCATATGGTACGCTAAAACAAGTTTTCGAAAGATTTAAAATACATAATCTGAAAATCCAGTTGAACAAGTCTGAGTTTCTTCAAAAACACGTCACATTTTTAGGCCATGAACTAACTGATCAAGGACTAAAGCCTAATCAGGACAAAATTAAAGTGGTTCTGAACTTCCCACTACCAAAAACACAGAAGGAGATTAAAAGCTTTTTAGGACTCGTAGGATACTACTGAAAGTTCATTAAAGACTTTGGCAAACTTACGAAACCTTATGTCTTAAGAAAAATAGCAAAGTTATACACTCACCGGAATTTTTGGAATCCTTCAATAATTGCAAACAGATTTTAACCAATGCACCCATCTTGCAGTACACAAATTTTGACGAACCATTCGTACTGACAACAGATGCATCGGACGTAGCCCATGGTGCAGTACTGTCTCAAGGAAAGATAGGATTAGACAAACCGGTAGCATACGCATCGAGGACACTTTCGGATGCAGAAGCGAAGTAATCAACAATAGAAAATGAGTCTTAGCCATTGTTTGGGCAGTGAAATATTTTCGGCCTTATCTTTATGGACGAAAATTTGCTATATACACCGACCATAGACACGGTTAATGTCACTAAAAGACCCTAGCTCAAAATTGACTAGGTGGCGACTTAAAATCGCTGAGTATGACTACACGGTCGTTTACAAAAAAGGATGACAAAATACTAACGCAGATGCTCTCTCTCGAGTTAAAATTTATCATAAGAGCATTGATTCACTAGCAGTCAATCTAGATGACAATGAAGATGACGACATTATAAATAGAATTTTCGACAACGCACAACAAGAGGTAGATACGGAAACCGATGCAATAGAACAGCCTGAGGATAGTAATGATAACAACAGCGATAGCAATGACAATAACGTGACAGTTAGGCCTAACGTACAATATCCTCTAACAGATACAGAATCCGATAATATGAGTATCGTTACACTCGATCCTGATCACTTAGTATCAACAAACCATACGCAACCTGACAATGAAAACAACGGGATACCAATCTTATCGGACGCGATCGACAGACAACTAAAACAATTCCATATCAGGTCAACTCCAGGATCAACATACAGAGTAGAAAATAGGTCTACTAATTCTAAAAAAGTAATTAAAGATGTATTTATTCCGGTCAATAACACAGAGAAAGAAATTATCCAATTCTTAAAAGAACACACGATTGCTGATCGCGTATTTTATTGCTACTTCTATAACGAAGAACTGTACCTAGCATTTTCTAGAGTTTACACAAATGTATTTATTGATAGAGGCCCTAAGCTTTTTAGATGTACCTCACGCGTCACTCTTGTCGAAAACAAGACAGAAAAAAGAATAATTAAGAAATATCATGAAGGCAAAACTGTGCATCGTGGTATCCAGGAAACATATAAGCAAATTCATAGAAACTACCACTGGCCTCACATGCTACTCACAATCCAAACATTCATAAATCAATGTAGTATCTGCTTACAAGCTAAATATGAAAGAAACCCGCTTAGACCCTCATTAGCCTTAACGGAAACGCCTACAAAATCTATGCAACATATGTTTATGGATCTGTATTCGACAGGCGGTGCCACCATCCTTACTATAATAGACAATTTCGCCCAAGCAATACCGTTGAAGTAGTGTACTTATAGCTGAAGCTTTATTTCAGGTGTTCTCAGTTTTAGGAATTCCTCATAAAATTACAACGGATTCGGACAGTAAATTCGACAATGAAGTTATAAATTAATTTCCCTGATTTGAAAACCTCTTGGATTTGCGTTGAATGCTGTTGTAAAATACCCAAAGGCGATAACTCACACACACCAGTTCGTCAACAATTAACGCATGATATGAGTATTGTAAGTGATTGCCCCGATATATCTATGAATAACCCGGACAATGTTGCTGTTCGTACTGGGGCTCGCTATGTACCACTATCTTCCAGACAACACGGTACTTTGCTGGAAGAAATTCGGAATTCTGTTGTGCATGAATTAAAAGAGATGCAGGAGAGTTTTGAAAAAAGTTTGACTACTAAAATTAGTAATTTGATTAGTGAACAAGTTCTCACGTTTAATACAGAACTTCGTAATATGTTAACTGGGTTAACAGGTAGAATTATTGAATTAGAGAATAGAATTGAAATGATGACTAAATCGACCCAATATAAAAACAGTAGCGAGGAGACTAGTACAACTGCATCATTACCCGCAGTCCATCCGCTAAACCCCACCAATACCCCAATTAGCCAACAAAAAAAGAAGTGGAGTAATGCCAAGAAAGATATTAAGGTCTCCACTACGGCAGTTGTTGCTCCCGAGAGCCCGAGGGTCGATCAATCAACTAGTGCCGCCGTGAATGACAATGTAATGTGGATCAGGTAGGGGAATGGGTGGAAGTGAAAAAGACTAAAAGGTTGAGAGCTTCGTTGCCTGGAGTGCTTCGAGGTACTGCAGCGCTGGGTATTACATCTCTGCGCGCAGCAGAGAGATGGAGGTACGTGCACTTGTATTGTGTTCAGGAGGGTACAACCGTCGAACAAGTGCGGGCTCATCTTATCTCTATATGTGGAAGTGACGTTTGCACAGTGGAAGCGTTGAAATAACGTGGACGATACTCATCATTTAAGCTGGGAGTTCCGGCCAGGCAAGCTGAAAGTGTCATGTCACCGACGCATTGGGCAGAGGATATTTATGTTAAACCTTGGCGCCAGAACTTTCGTGCCAAAGAACATATTACGCAGCAATAGGCGCCAACGGTTTACGAAAACAACTCTGTGCTATCAAAATGTTCGTGGTTTGCGCTCAAAAATAAGAATGTTTCATAACAATGTGACTCAAGCTTATTTTGACATTATCGCCTTGACTGAGACGTTTTTGACTAGCTCTGTGTCTGATGGTGAACTTTTTTCCTCTAATTATGTTGTAGGTTAGGCGACGTTGGTTGGGGAGGAGTATTGTTGGCTGTGCGTGATAGCTACGACGTACGTGTGATCTCGGATATTGACGGTGTGACACCCGATAAAGAACTAGTATTGGCACTTATAAGCTGCAAAAATGTAAAGTTTTTATGTTGTGTGGTATACCTACCACCAAATTATCGTGATGATCAGTATATTGATGTTCTTACTTGCATAGAGAATGCTTTGTGTGCTTATTCAAATATGAACGTATTAATATTAGGTGATTTTAATCTTAATTCTTGTAGCAGTAATGTTAAAACTCAATTTAAATACTTCCTACAGCAACATAATAATGTATATAATACTCGCGGTGGGTTATTAGATCTCGTGTTGAGTGATTATAACCGTAACCAACTGGAGGTGTAGCCTGGATTAGATCCACTCGTACCAATAGATGAATATCACCCTTCGTTGGAAGTCAAAATCAACCTCTCATACGGGAAGTTCTTGCCTAGGCTGCAGTTTTCGCCAGATGGGAGTTCGCTGATTGGAATTGGCGTAAGGCGGACTTTCCAGGTCTGTATGCAGCGTTATCGGAATTAGATTGGTCTGATTTAATGACTTTTACAGACGTAAATGCAGCCGTAGATTTTTTTTAACAACAAATTGCAAGAAATTATTAATTTATATGTACCAAATAAAAAACTTTTTCTAAATCATCGTAAGTATATGTATACCAAATGGTTCACGCCTGAGATCATAGAAAATATTAAAAAAAATATTTCCATCTGAAGAGATTTAAGCAAGAAGGAAGGAAATTATTTAACAAAGAATTGTTTAACTTTTATCGATGGAGGGTTAAAGTTTTGATTGACAACGCATATCAGCAGCATCATAAGTTGATACAGGAAAGTATAATTGACGATCCGGTATTATTTTGGAAATATGTAAGTGATAAAAAAGAGAAAGACGACTGTATTTCATGATGAAAAGCCCCTATTAAATTATGCTGATGCCGAAAGTGCGGCTAATTTACAAGTTAATACAGTGTCCATCTCAGTCAGGCATGTAGACGAGAGTGATTTTAGATTGGCAATAAAACGCCTAAAGCCACGATCCGCTGGTGGCCCTGACCGCATTCCTGCTTTTCTTGTCAAGGATTGTGCGCCAGTTCTTAGATCACCGCTCTTATTCATTTTAATGTGTCTCTTAGACAGACTAAATATCCAGAACAATGGAATATATCTAGAGTGACTCCTGTTCCAAAGGGAGAACCTGGAAAGGATGTTTCTGCTTTTAGATCTATAGCGGTGCTTTCGGTTCTGGCGAAGGTATTTGAAACCATATTGAACTTCCGCATTAGCAAACAGTTAGATAACATTTTGCATGACAGTCAACATGGGTTTCGGAAAAATCGCTCAACGAATACTAACCTGATAGCACACGTTGACTATGTATGTACAGAGATGGATTTTAGAAGACAGGTAGATGCCGCATATTTCGACTTTAGGAAAGCTTTTGATCTGGTGAGTAATGACATACTGTTACAGAAGCTAGCTAAGTTGGGTTTTACTCCGAAGCTTCTTCAATTTTTTGCTAGCTATTTGGATAATCGTCGTCAATTCGTTAGAGTAAGTGGTTACGAATCCGCTTATTATTTTACTAGATCTGGTGTGAGTCAAGGTAGTACTCTTGGCCCTACGCTATTCTTAAGTTTTATAAATGACTTGCCTACCAAAGTTAAATCTGCGAAGTGCCTGTTATTCGCAGATGATCTGAAATTAAGCTTGGGAATTGGCAGTGCTGCTGATGCACAGGCTCTTCAACAGGACATAGATAGGGTATCGGAATGGAGTAAGGTGAAACATCTTCCTCTTAATGAGACTAAATGCAAGGTTATTTGATATGTATTGCGGGTGCGTGCTGCTCACCCGCAATACATATCAAATATAAGCAGCCAGTAATAAACTAGCCTCGCTACTAAACGGTTGTTTCCTTTGTTTAATACATCTCACTGGCGACGAGTTTTGTACATACCTACGCGTAAAAAAATATGTCGTATTTAGGTAATTTGCCTGTTTTCAATCACAAAACTAGTGGTCAATATTTTATGAGAAATTAACACAGTTCCTAAGGATAAATAATGTGACAAAAGAAGAAATTAAGAGTGGTATCCTGCTTACTCATCTCACCGATGAAGCCTACCGCTAGAAGCCGAACCGACAAGAAGTCCAGGAAAATCACTGGGAGACTGGGCGGCGCGATTAAGAGGACTAGCAAGCTATTGCGAATTCGGCGACGCCCTGGAAACGAATCTGAGAGATCGTTTTGTCCTAGGCCTGGGCTCTGGCCCGGAACACGACAAGCTGTTCGAGCAGAACCCGACAACACTTACGCTAACTAAGGCGATTGAAATAGGGGAACAAGCTGCTTGCGCAAGAGAGGTAAAGGTGATGCTGAATACGAGCGATTTTGGGCTCATCAAGGAAGAGCCTATGTATCGTGCAAAATCATCAGTTCGCTCGGGGAAGCGGAGGTGAGGGCAGTGGCAATGACAGTGTCGGCGCTAGGACATCGCGACGCGAAACTGGCTCCTGTTCAGTTTGTGGTATGAAAAATCATTACAGTGATAAATGCCGGTACAAAAGCTATAAGTGTCAAAAGTGCGGTATAAAAGGGCGTTTAAAGAAAGTTTGTGCTAAAAATAAAAATAACTCGTGTGCTTATCACATTCAATCAGAACAGGAATGCGGCGCTAATGAGGTCAAGGACACAGGTTGCATAGAATGCCAGAACTTTAACTTAAGGTACGTTGATGATAAACCAATTGAAATAAATTTAATTTTGGGCAATCACAACTTAACAATGGAACTAAATTCAGACACGAGCAGCTGTGTAATTTCTGAAAAATTGTATGCTGAAAAGTTTTCCGATTATTATTTAAATAACAGTAATATAAAAATGTGTCTGTATAATGGGCATAAAATCTCTCCACTTGGATATTTCTGGGTTGAAGCTTTTATAATAAAGTTAAACACAAAATAAAAATTTATGTTGTTAAAAATGGGGGCCCTCCCCTGGTGGGTAGAGATTTTATGTCCGCGTTTAATTTAATTATAACATTCACTTCACGACTCCATACAATCCAAATTCAAACTCACCCATAGAACGTTTTCATTCCACCATTGGAGAGATTATCAGAATCCAACGAATGACAAACAAAGAGGACCCCATACAATTAATCATGAAATTTTCAGTCATTGCTTATAATAACTCAATCCACTCAGCAACAGAATATACTCCACACGAGTTACTATTTGGACATACAGCTTCTAGAAATCAACTAGAGTTACATTATCCTGAGCAATTTTACCAGGACTATGTTATCAAGCACCAAATGCATGCAGAAGCTGTTCAGGAGTGTATGTCAGCGCACATGGCCAAAAACAAGGAACAGGTAATAGCAAAGCGAAACCAGGCAGCAGAGGAAATAACATTCAAGGAAGGTGAAACAGTTTATAAGCAGGTGGCCAAAACAGCGAGAAATGACAAAATTAAACCGGTATTTAAAGAGCCCTATAAGATTATTCACTTACATCCTAATAATGTAGCAGAGATAGTAGGAAATCATCCTAATTCTAAGTCCATTCGGGTACATTTCAAACTTCTACGAAGACCCCATCTTGTTCCAGGACAACCATCTTCGGAGCCTTGGAACATGTCCAGGCAAGATCCGACATAACATTTCAACCCGTAGACAATACGAACGGAGTTCTATAACTTAGACAAGATCATATTCTGAAACAAACTAATTCCTTCAACCTTGCTTGTGTGTATAATGTTACCCACTTGAATCTAGTATCGATAAAATTAATGGAATTATACGCAAGTGCTAAGGCAATTGAAATTAACACCACGTCGGAAGAATTACACAAAACATATAGGGACCAGATAGAACATAAGTTAGATTTAATTAGTAAGAAATTAATTTTTATTGCACTTAGTATTAGATTTAGACGCGGTATTATAAATGGACTAGGTTCCATAGTGAAATTAATAACTGGTAATTTAGATAACGAAGATGATATTCGATTTGAAAATGAAATCAACAAAATTCGTAATTCGGTCCATAAAACCCAAAGCTCACATAAGCGAACGCTATCTTTGGCTGAAAATACCATAAAGGAATTTTCGAAACAACTAAGCAAGATAGATGATAATCAAAAAAGATTAACATCTATACTGAAAAACATTACAATTAATTCCGATACAGTAAGAAACCAGCTGCACTTTTTAGAGATATACGTTCAAATAAGTTTTAGTTTACAGATTATTTTAGATAAGTTAATGCTGCTCGAAGATGCTATGGCATTCGCGCAATTAGGTATAATGCACCCTAGTATTATAAGCACACGTAATTTAATTTCGGAACTTAGTAATTTGCAGAATAACTTTTCACTATATCCAGTCGAGGAGATTAGTATTGAAAATATTCATAAGACAGAAAAGTCTATTAGCTTGAAAGTCTATAGCACAGAACATTCTTTAACATTTATATTAGAAATCCTATCCATCCAACCTACATTATATGATTATATACATATATATTCCTTGCCAAATAACCTAAACCTAACCATTATACCCAAATCCAAATTCCTCTCACTTGGAAGCGATGAGTACGCCTACCTGGAAGAAGATTGCAAGAAGCTATCAGAAGACACCTGGCTCTGCAAATCACTGGATACTAGAGCCATAGAGAAATCTGAAGATTGCATCATCTCACTCATCAAGCATAAAGATGGTAACTGCACTCGGGCACGTATGAATCTGAAGCGAGGAAAATTGCAGAAGATTAAAGAAAATAAGTGGTTGGTAGTATCAACGGAACCAGAAATTATAAAAACCCAATGCGGACAGAAAACAGTGACTGTCAAGTTAATATCATGAATACAACGATAAGAACACACACTAGCAGCGTCTCTATGGACGAAGTCATCACTTTACCCAACGAGAACTTAATACACCAGGAAGAAGTCCAGTACGAGATACATCTGGAAGACATCTCACTAGATAGTGTCCATGATCTTATGAACAAGGTTGAAGATATTCAAGAAATAGAAGCCTGGAACTGGTCATATATGATGGCAATTCCCAGCTGGTCTACAGTGCTCCTATACATACTAGCAGCATCTGTTGTAATCTGGAAGATATACAATTGGAACAAGCGTCCAAGCAAAGCAAGTCGCGAGGACGCTCCTGGAAGCTGCAAAACCAGCTTCCAACTTAAGGAGAGAAGAGTTAACGTGTCGTAACCCTGGAATCGGGCTGACATAGCAGTTGAACATAACAATGAACATATGTGGAACGCTTGCGCTGCGAAAAGTATCATCGTGGAAACAATGCAACTATCTCGCAGTCTGACACCATCCACGCATAACTTAACTTCTTTTATAAATTTACAATCTGTTTGAATTAATTATTTTGTTAATTTTATGAAATTAAATTAATTATATTTTTTAAAAAGTCTTTCGATCGCCGCCATATCGTAACTCTCGTTACCACCAAAAAGTGTCTCCGGCTCTCTATACTAACCACACGAAACACAGCGGCAATGCTGCTGCTATTTCCCGTCGGTGTTCTGCGAGAACGTGGTGCTTTCCCGAGTTGACCCATTCGTGCTACAGAATGGCTCTACCTCGTATGACTATATATTATATCTGGGTTCGCACGGGTGATTTCTGGATCTTGACTACAGAACCACCTAACGGATACAATTATGTATCTAAACTATTCCCACACACTCATAAACACGAAAAAACTCATCGAAATCGGTTCGTATTTCTGTAACAAACCCACGTACAGAAGAATTATGTTATATATTAAAGATAATAAAAAAACGAGTGTGCTTAATTTAAATTTATTATGGGCTACCTTCCGTAATTTGTTATTATACACCCGAAAATTTACCTTTTTTATATTATTATTTTTTATATTATTTAACTTTAAAATTAATTTACAATTTTTATTCACTTTAAACATAGAATAATTAATGTTCGAACAAAATATTAATTCATAAAATTGTTCAAAACGAAAGAAAATAACTGACTATGAGAGAAAGTGAGAACGAAAATGTGTGCGCGCACTGCTCTCTCTTGCTTATATCCCTTTACACTTTTTGTAACGCTTTCGTCACGCGTTCGCCAGCTTACTCTCCAAGTCAAGCGTGCGTAAAGAAGTTTTACTTCAAACATACAAAGTTTGCGAATATATACTCACAGCTCTCCAGGTGCCGTCAGCCACGAACGCGGCGAGGTTCAGTTCGCGTCGTCTTCTGCCGCGAACTATTAGCTTCAGTTTACCCTCGCGAATCATCAGCGCCATGTAATGCTTTGGTTTAGTTTTCGAACCCTAAAATTGTGAACGTGTGTGTTAAAATTCATATAAATAGCATCACGTCTGTAATCCCAGAAGGACTGCAGTTACACTTTTTGGGGAGGAGGTAATTTGTTAATCACTTTAGCAGTGGTTATTTCTGATGGTTTTAAATAACGATCATAATGTTAAATGTAGATAAAACCAGGTATATATATAATAAAAAAGGACCCAGAGATTCTGTTGGTCTCTTTCTCCTAAAAACCTTTGAGCGTCGATGGTAGAATTTGATACATATAAGCGTTTATATTAAATAAGGTGTTTTGACGGGAATGTTAATGGTGGCAGATTGTCGCTCTTGTATTATTGTTTAAATAATGGTTTGGAGTAAATTTTGATATGTAAATTGAAACGTTGATACGTAAAAGTGGTGCGATTTTATGTATTAAATGTCTGCACATGTAAACTGTTAGTGGAGACAATCATATAAGAGCTCCGATCGTAATGTGAATCTCAAAATAAGTTGTGATTTACTTAGACGTCTTGCTAATACTATCTCGTCTGCTGTCTCGAGCTGTCGGTAAAATATATCAAAACATTCGCTATGTGATGCACCAAAATATTGTTACGAAGTTTTGGAACAAATAATTATAAAAGATATTTTCTTAATTCATTTGACACCGGCAAAATAACAAGCGTATTTTGGATTTGTATTATACCACCTTCCACATCTCGCTGTTTCATCTATTTCCTAGTCCATTCATTGTTTTCCACCGTGCCTTATCTACTCTACTGTTTTCAGTTTCTCCTTCAATTCTTTATCCACTGTCATCTAAATTCCCTCATCTAATTCCACTTTCATAGCGCACCCCGCCCGCACGCACTAACCGGCAGCAACAGCAGCAGGCCGTCGTGCGCGAAGGTGCGGAAGTGCAACGCCAGCATCAGCTCGCGCTTCGACGGCAGCTTGAGCGTGGCGTGGCTGCCCGCCACGTCGCCGAACTTCACCGCGCCCGCCTCCACCGTGTACGACGATGTCTGTTCGTTGATTTGAATATTTATACAAATAGGAAGACTAACCAGCACACAATCCATAGTATAAATAAATATTTTTTTCGATGTAAGATTTTTTTATGGAATAAGGGTGACAAATGAGCACACAGTCCACCTGATTGTAAGTGAATGCTAAAAACATAAACATAAACACTCACGCCTGTCACCCAGAGGGGTAGGCAGAGACTACGGACTTCCATTTGGCACGATCCTGACATACCTCGTTCGCCTCCTTTACATCCGTATATCTACGCATACATGCTCGTCGGTTAAGGGTACTTCTAACGTGGCCCCTTTTCAAAATATCGCCAATTTGGTCGATAAACTTTTTTCTAGGGCGTCCCTTCCCGACTCGGCCGTTCACATCTGCCATATAAATTTGCTTTGTCACTCTTTCCTCATTCATTCTTTCTACATGACCAAACCACCGAAGCATTCCTTTCTTAATCCTGGTCACAACATCATCTTGCATACCATATTATCTCTTATCACGCAATTTCTCACCCTGTCATTCAGATTCAACCCTAGCATACTCCTTAAAGACCGCATTTCTACTACTTTTATTCTACTTTCGTGCTTCTTCTGCCACACCCGGCTTTCAATACATCATTATGAATTACCATACGTGCCTTTTTTGACACATTCTGGTTCTTCATAATAGAGTTTAGTGCCCCATTCACTCTATTCCCTGCATTTACTCGTCGTTCTATATCCCTATCATATCTACCATCCCTGCTAAATACACATCCCAAATACACAAACTCATCCACTTGCTCAATTAACTCTCCTTCTATTCTTATTTCACATACCGTTTTGCTTTCCTCTCTTTTAAAAACCATCACTTTCGTCTTACTTGCGTTCACTTTCATTCTCCTTTATTTTAATTCCCAGTTCATTAATGTAACCATCATTTGCAACTCAGCCGCCGATGACGCAAATATGACTTGATCATCGGCATATAAAAGGCATTTGACGGTTAACTCGCCCATTCTTAACCCACATGCTTCATCTTTCAAAGTTTGCAAACACCTGTCCATAAATAGGTTGAACAGCCAAGGGGAAGCTACACAGCCCTGTCTGACACCTTTTTGGATGCCAAACCAGTCCGAGTAGACCCCATTGGACCTGACACAAGTTCCTATAAAGAGACCTTAATGCCTGTATCAAACCAGCGCTCAACCCATATGAGTTCAGTGTTTGCCATAACACATTCCTGTCCACTCTGTCATAAGCCTTTTCCAAGTCCATGAACGCACAAAAAAACTTTCTGGTTTTTGGCCAAAAACTTCTCCGCAATCATGCGCATGGAAAAGACTTGATCTGTACACCCCATTCCCTTTCTAAAACCCGCTTGCACATCTGCAGCGTGGCTCTGCCACTACTAGATTTAAATATGATTAATCAACCGGGATTAAGGCAGGAATTAAGGTATTTAAAGGTACTCTTGTGTGAAACCCTCGTGTAGAAATGTGTCCCTGAGAAATGTGATTTGGTAGATACCTTAGCGCAGCCGACTTGTTCGGGCTGTGTGTGCAGTGCGTGCGGCTCCACGGACTGTGCGCGCGGCTCGCTCTCCGCGCGGCCCAGCTGAGCGCCGCGCCAAGACACCGCGCTCTCTAGACCGATCAGTCTGCAATGCGGACACAAACCAATTGCATTTTTGTCGACGGTCTACGTATCGGACTAAACGTATTGCTTCGTAGTCGTAATGCGTTAAGCAAAGAAATGAAATTATTTGACAGTATCTCTCTTTATAAAAATCTCTTTAATTAAATTACAAGAATAAGGAGAGTTTTGCAATAATTGAAATTTTAGCCCGTTTATAGATTAGTAATTAAACTAAAAACGATCTCAGATTTTATAACCTTTGATGATGTTACTATTATCTATTTAAATAATTACACTATTAAATAAGGCCAAAAATAATAATATTAGAATTTTTGGATCATTTTGTAAATATTATTATTTAAATATATAACTATATGTTATTTAATTTATCAGTAATTGGAGGTAAAGTATATATACTATTCTTTGAAAAAGTAAAACGTAGATTGTCGGCGTAGTTTAAAATTATTTGACCGTTGCGTAATAATTTATAACTACGCTGACATTTTGAAAATATTAACTTTATTTATAAATATAGTATATGATATTTATTAACAGCAATCATATATAATAGAACATCTTAAAGAAGGAAAATCCTCTTTCTAAAGTTTCGTAATCAGATAAAAAGTGGCCTCGGATCCGGAAATCTGACTAGTAGTTTTGCGTAAATTGTTAATAGATTTCTTAAAGAAAATAAGAGAGAAATTCTTAAAACCACTAATTTGACTTCCCCTAAACCTGTTTATCAGATAATATTAGAATTACAGACATGATTTTTTACCACATTTATTATTATGTATTGATTTAATACATTTATATAATCCAAGCGATACTAAAATATAATATTTAATAGAATATATAATATTGCATTGAAATAATTTACATGAAATATTCCTAAACGGGTGTAAGTATTCAGAAATTTTGAATTAAAATAATTTATATAAGGAGTTACGCGCAAAATTGAGCGTAACTTGTGCGCAATGCATTAAGACCGCAGAGCCTATCTAGTACTATACACAGACGTCTTTGAATTTTTATACATAGAATAAAGGTTGTAAACGGGCACACAGTTCACCTTACGGTAAGTAGATGCTGTGACCCGTAAACATTTTGTCACGTTGTCATTCTTGAGGACTAAGATGGAATGCCTTGTTTCCAGTAAAAAAAGCTCTTCGGTTCTCTACATTCACAATACTACTAAGCTACTATTTTACTATAGTGTTCTGTGAGAGCGTGGTATAGATGCAGCGTGACTCTACCTCGTATAGAATAGATTGAAAAAATACTACGAAGTAAGCAAAATATCCATATAATAGCTTGGCTGGCGGTGTAAGAACATTTCCTACCCCATATCGTCCCGTGGATGTCGTAAGAGGCGACAGAGGGAAACTGAAACAGGAGATGGGCAGCAGCATCTTCCTGATGACAACGCAAAATTATATTTAAAAAGAACTGCGGTTGCTAACCCGTCAGCCAAGCGTGGCAACTATGGTGAAATTGCTTCCATGAGGCAATTTATGGGGGAGGCCTATGTTCAGCAGTGGACTATTACAGGTTGTGATGAAGTATGCAAACTAACAGTGGTAGAGCCACGCTGCAGCTATATTATGGTTGTAGCATGAATGGGTCGGATCGACCGTAAAATAACAACTTATAGTTGCTGTGTTTCGTATAGTGAGTGTGCGAAACCAAACACCCTTTTTACTGGAAACGAGTCATTCCATCTTAATCCTCAGGGGTGACAATGCACCTGCGTTTTGATTCTTAATCTAGGATAAATGTAGATGTGTATGGGCCACAGCATCCACTTACCATGAGGTGGAGTGTGTGTTCGTTTGTCACCCTTATTCTATAGAAAAAATACCGAGCTTTTTAATATAAAATGCATTAGTTTAGTAAACTATAAGACTCACTCAGAGTCGACGATGAAGTCGGCGACCGTGCCGGCGAGCCCAGTGGTGGGCAGTGCACTGGGCTTCCGTAGCGCGTGCGGCGCGCCGGCCAGGTACAGGCCACGCGCGCGCGCCGCCAGCCCACCGCCCGACAGCGCGCCCGCGCCCAACCGCCGCGCGTCCGCCCAGACCTCCACCTGCAATCGCATATAAGTTTTGGTGGTCGTGACAGTAAAAACTGCCGATTGAATTACCAAAATTGACACTTTAATTACAGAATACTAATTATAACTTATAATAATAACATCACTTTAAAAGAAGTATTTGCTTGCACGCCAATTCAATCCTGACTCGGGTTGCGGTCTATACCGGCCTTATATAGGGCCTTTTCTAATGAAACATCTAGAATGTTCCAGTACAAACCGGCCCGACTGACAGGTGTAGAAAGTTCTAGCATGGACATTTCTAGAAGAATCTTGACTCTCCTAGTTCTACTACTCGATACTAGAGGACGCTAGTGGTAACTAATGTCGCCATGTACCAGGCATTAATGTGGCTTATAACAATATGTACGGACCGTGTAGGGTGTAACAATATCCACTAACCCATATTATCCCTTGGATGTCATAAGACACGACAGAAGGAAACGAACCAGAAGATGGGCAGATCAGAAAGGCGCTGCTCTTTCTGATAACGACAAAATAAAAACTGCGAATGCCAACCCGCTTGCCAAGCGTGGGAACTATGGCAAAGATGCTTCGCCCCCTGTGAGGTAATCTATTAGGGAGGCCTATGTACAGCGATGGACCTTAATAGACTGTTATGGTATATTTACGTAGTAGAGCCACGCTTCAACTATATTATAGGTCAACTATTTGCGTTTATTAACGTTTGCACAAAATACTAGCGTGACACAGAAGCATAGAGCTGCTATGTTTCGTATGATGACGAGAATGGGAGGCCCTTTTCACTAATAATGAAGGACTCAATATTAGTCATCAGGGGTGACAACGCATTTTAATTCTTAGTCGAAGTGAATCTGTGTTAATTTACTCTAAAATAAACTCTATATGGGATAATGTTACCTGTTTATGAGCGCGTACGATCCGCACCGTGTGCGTTCTTCCATCATTGAACTTCGTACCATTGAAGCGCAGTCTGAGTTCGCCCTTACCAGCCGCCGCTATCACCTCCAGTTCTCCTGAAATAAATTATTTAGCATATTTCTTCCGATACTTCACGTTCAGGTTTTACATTTATATTTTATCAGTCCATGGCCCAAGCTGTTAGGTTTTTACATTAATTTATGTATCGAAAGAAGCAACTATGGGAAACCACAAAAATATCTCGTTAATGTCAAAGATAAAATATCTAGACAGGTGACAGGGAACAGTGTTAAATCCAGCAGTTGATTCTGGGCTAATGAAAAACAGGGGCGTTATAACAACTTTACATCTAAAAGGCGCTGTTAATTGACGGGTGAATTTCTGCAAACGATTAAAGTTGTGTGGATGTGCTGCTTTGCGTTAGTACGCATGTGTGCGTTTACATAAATTTCTTTGTTTATTTGGTCATGAACTCGTACTGTTGTGCTTTTGCCAGTGTCAAGCATTTAATAAATTATCCTTTATAATATTTTGTTTAACAACTTCTTCACAATGTATGTTTATGCGTCACATTGTTAAGTTTTTAAAAGATTTTGACGGCTGCTTGAGCCAGCAGACAGATGACGATAGCGTCTCAAGGCAACTAAGCAGACATATTATCTTGAGGTTCACACCACCATCGGAACACTTTTTTATTGTTTCCACTATTAGTTCACATGTGCAAACATTTAACACACAAAAGTGCACCACTTATATACATATATTTAAGTAAAATGATAAGTGATACCTTCTACCATCGCCAGCGCGAGGTAATGATCGTCGTCGGGATCCACATCATCATTGTCGTCGGTGTTGTCGGTGTGCGCGGGCGCGCGGCACAGCAGCAATGCGTTACCGGCACGACTTCGGAACGACAGGCCCAGTGCACTGCGCCGCCGCAGCGCCGGTGCCGCCAGCTCGATGTACCCCGCATCACTCACTATCGCCGACCGCAGCGTCTGCCAACATAACCCATCCTCTCATATTTTCTGTCATAGAATAAGCGTGACAAACGAGCACATACTCCACCTGATGATATCCAAGTGAATGCTATGGCCCATATACATACAGCACCTCCCTTTGTAAGAAGGATTTGCCTTAATCATAACTCTTATTGGATTCACGCAGTACTGATCGTCTCATTTAAAACTGCACACGTCTTTCTAGTAGTTTTGGTAGATATTGTCACGTAATAAGTATAATATTAAGATCTAAATCTGCACGCCCCTTCTTTGTTTTTTAGTAGATTTTAGCTTTTTGAATATATTTCCCAGGATAAAAGTGATCAAATCTATCTGAAGCCTTTTCCTCTTACAAAACCCACAAAAATCAGCGATGTATTCTCTTAAGCCACCACAAAACGACAGTGAGTGTAACAAATGTAGGACTCCTTTTGAAAAGATAGATAGATAGCTCGATGTACCCTCGAGGTGGCGAGAAGAAAATGAGCACAATAGTACAATTAGAAAAAAATAAAGAAAAAACTATTTTTTTACGTTAATATTATTGTAGTGTAATTATGTCTGAAAGAAGTGTCCTTTCAGCTCTATGATTTATATCTTAGGTTTAATTTAGTAAAAAATTACGGAAAAAATGTGTAAGACTGCGTACCCAATTAAGGCGTTAGTAAAAGAAAAAAGAAAAATAAAATGCCATGGTTTACAGCTGGCAAACGAAGTGTTTGGGAATACCTTATTTTTGTTTATCTAGAAGATATGTTTTGAATTTATTTTTAAACTTTGGTTGGTGTTAAGATTTGTTATTGGCGGTGGGATGTCAATCCAACACTTCGTTGTCATATATCGAATCGCCAGTAAATGCCGCTGTTTTATGACTGTAATATAAGAGTGCCGATTTTATGGACCTCAATTGTTTTCCAGAATTTTGCTTAGCAAACTATATCTTTGCATGCAAGTACTCTGGTTTCTTAAACTTAATAACACTAAAGACAAGTCGCCCTAAATGTAGCTCTCTACGTGAGTCCATATTGAGCATGGAAGCATTGTTCAGAAAGGGTGTAATATAATTTCTATGAGGTACATCAAAACAGAACCGACAACATGCATTTTGCACGCGTTGTATTAGTCGCTTTGTTTTGCTGAAAATCCGGGGTCCGTAAACAACATCCCCGTAGTTGAGTCTAGACAAAACCAATGACTCGCAAAGAGTAATGCGTCATGGTACAGAAAGTTGGTCGCGGATTTGGTATAAAACCTTTAAGCGATAAAAACAGTTTTTTACCATATTAAGGACATGATTTTCAAATCTGAGATTAGTGTCGAGGGTAATGCCAAGGTTTATGGCTTCATCCACGCGCATTATGTGTTTACCATGAATCTTAACGTCTAGGTCACCACAAATTCTATTTATTTGCGTCTTTGTGCCCATGACCATATATTTTAACTTTGAAGGGTTTAAAACAAGGGCATTTCTTTTTGACCAGTCAGCAATTCTGTCCAAGTTCTCATTAAACCGTGTGACAGCTTGTGGTAACTTATCTGGTGAGTCCGACACGTATATTTGCACATCATCAGCGTAGCAGTGGTACATAGAATATTTTATAACTTTGACAAGATCAGCGCAGTAAAGTATAAAAAGAAGTGGACCAGGTATTGAATCCTGAGGAACACCACGATTAATAAGCCTTGGGTGAGAACGTACTATAGACCCATCACTTTTTACCAATTTTACTGATTGGTACCGATTATTCAAGTAACTACTGAACCACTTGACCGAATTTTTGTCTAAACCAAATATGACAGTTTAACAAGCATCATAGGTGCTAATATTTAGGCAGTTGAAAGCGCCTGAATAGTCTAATAGCGTTAGAATCGTATTGTGTCCGGAATCTTGTTCAGGTAATACATTGCCTGTGATATCGAGTAAGGCAGTCGATGTGCCAAGTCCTTTGCGAAACCCAGATTGTACATGAGGCAAGATGTTGGTGGTTTCAACAAATTTTGACAACTATTCGCAAATAGCTTTCTCCAGCAGTTTCGCAAGGAATGGCAAAATGCTGATGGGCCTAAGATGTTTTAATTCGATCGGGTTTTCATTTTTGGGTATTGGGATCACTGTTGGCTCTTTCCACTTATCAGGAACTATACCTGTCATAATTGACTTATTAATTATAGCCGTGATTGTATCCAGAGTGCAAGGAAGAGAGAGTAATATCGTATCTCTGCTAATTCCATCGTGTCCAACAGCATTCGATTTTATGGACATTATATATTTAGAAATATCTGTTGATTCTACGGGAGCTAATTTAAATACCTCTGTATGTAATTTGTTATGTTCAAAAAATATTATATCTGCTTTGGAAACTACACTGTCTCCCGGAATATTCAAGAAATGATCATTAATTTTGTTTGGGTCATTAAAATAGGGAGGCAAGGATTTGTCTTTCGAGGTGGTTGACCCAAAATGTTTTTCTTAAAATTTTTCCAAAATGTTTTGCTATTTTTAGCTTGAGAATTAACTAAACTATTGAAGTAGGCCCGCTTTTCTCCCGAAATACTTGTTAACACTAGACTTTTGAGCTCCTTGTAATATTTTTTATGTTCGTCTGATCCGGATTTTCTTTAGACATCATGAGCCATATTACGCTCATCGATCATCATTTTACAGACATCGGTTACCCACGGCAGTGAATAATTTGACTTTAGAGTTATTGTTTTCAATGCTGCAAGCTAAATCAAAGAGAGAGAGAGAGAAAAGAGAGCATCATTGAATTAAATTTTTCCACCATCATATCCACTGAAGGTAACTCAATTACATCGTCCCAGTTGATTGCATATAAATCATTATTAAATTCATTTAGATTTATTTTATTAATTGGCCTGAAACTGAAAGTTCTAGTTGGTTTTTTAACCTTTTTTTAACCATAAGGTAACATTAACCATTGCGTGTTCATTGGAATCCATTATATTGTTGACAGTGAGATCACGAACTGGTGCATTCGTACAAACAAGATCTATCAGAGTCTCAGTATACGATGTGTAATGAGTCGCCTCACTAACAACCTGACGGAGGTTCATTTAATCAAGGAATTGAGTAAGTTTGACAGTACTACTATTACTTTCCACAAGCATGTTAATGTTAAAATCTCCCAACAAAACAATAAAATCATACTTTGAAAAATAATTAATGGAGTCTTAAAGCGTCAATAAATATATCTATATTGATCCATTGTGGTATGTACGCAGTCCCTATAGCAACACTATAACCATTGACCCGAGTCGATAACCACATCTGCTCAATTTGCACATCAGGCCTAATCAAATATCTCACGTTAACGTCGCGTTTAATATAAAAAGCAAGTCCCCCCCCCCCCGGCCACCGCACATATGTAGCGGGCGCGGAGTTACTCGGAGTCGATTGCCGGGCACGGCCGGCGCACGAGCCTCTTGCCCACTTTGGATCCATGATTCGTTAATCGCAACTATATCTGGACTATAACGGTCCGTAGCAATAAGAAAATGATCATGTCCTGTATTGAGTGATCCCGCATTATAAAGACCTAACTTAAATAGCTTTGACTGTGGTTTTATTATAACGTAAAAGAATAAAATAAATTATTGTTACAAGAACACCGCCCACTAAATGAGCAGGACGCAGGATAAGTGTAATAAGAATTTTTGAGATGGACATGTCATATTGTGCTGCATTTTTTCTCGATTTTGGTTAATTATTGTCACTGCAAGAACGCTCACACAACACCCGTATATTATTAACAAATAAGGCACATATATTAATACAAAGTTAAGATAAAAGGAAGTTGAAAATGTCATGAACTTCATCAACTAAGTTATACAAATCATTTAACAAAGTATATGTTACATTCCATTGCCTTTCATTCATATTTGATGATTTTAAAATGCTAAGATTATTATACAAAACTGATGAAAATGCATTGACTAAAATATTAAACCTATTAGAAAACAACCAGTAGAAGAAACAGCTAACAAGTAGCAAGTGGGTACTACATAAATGATATTGTTTAACAAATGGTATAAAAATGTCCCGAAAAACGCGGCTCAAGTCCCTCTCCGTACGAATACGCTGACGCGGGGACTCTGCTCCCTGGTGCCGGCGTGCGTATATCCTACCTTTCCTTGTCCATATGAAACGCCAGCCCAGTTTAGTTCCGAGTTCACGAGCTTGCCAAAAAAGTCGCCGGTTGACTTTCGTCAATCTCTCATTGACGTAGAATCGACGGTGCGGAGCCGGTAAACCGGTGCCTTCGGTAGTGATGCCGCGACGAACGCGAGTCGCCATCAACACTTGATCCTTAATAGCGCGTCTGCCGAGCTTCACAACTATAGGCCTCGAACGTGACTCCGGCACAGTTTCCGAGGACACATTTACCATTCCCACGCGTGTGGCGCTGATTAAATCATTCTCAGAAAGCTTGACACCCAACTTCACGGCCAAAGTGGTGACAATGTGTATTAAGTTTTCACCCTTCTCTTCAGGGATGCTAGTTATCTCTATATAATTACACAATAGTTCCTGATCACGCTCGTTCAAATCGCACTTAAGTTGCTCAATTGTATCCAGCAAAGAACCAACATCGGTCGACGTACTACTATTAGCATGACGATCTTCCAGAAGACCCACACGGGCTACTAGCTTTTCAATTTTTCTATCGGATTCATCAATTCTGAGCGCCAGAGCAGCCAAAGTACCATTCAGCAATTCCATTTGCAGACGTGTGGCTCTCATTTCTTCTTTGAATTGACGTACCTCCACTATAAGCAGTTGCAGATCTTTTGCTGGCATAGTTTCACTCTGCGCTCTGTTGTCGTCTAATAAGTCCTGAGGAGTCAGCGCTGCTGCACCTCTATTTCTATTGACCCCTTCTACGCCCACACGCACCGGGGTATCTGTGTTATCGGTTTTCGGCTGTTTACTACTACATACCACACATTTCCATTTAGCCCTTTGATCTTCCGCCATGCTATTAAATTGGCTTAATTTAATGTTTGCGCGTTGGAGGTCGTAGGGCTGTTGAAACCTACTGCATTGAAGATGTTTCTTTGCCACTATGTAAAATAATTATGTTTTTTTATGTTTTTGTATTTTATTGTAGGTTATGCAAACATTACTGTAGTTACTATGAATTCTAAATAGGTATTTACTTACCATAGCTAGTTAGCTATAATAGCCCACAGCCCACAGGCAACTCCCCGAAGTATATGCCAGCCAGTGTCAGGATAACTGCTTTTTCGACAGCGCGACTGATGTGAGTGGGGCTTTTATGTAGGTTAATTAAATAAATAAAAATGTTAGTTTGTAAATTGTTTATTGATTGTTTGTGTTCAATAGCGGTTTGCAATATTCTCTTAGTACTTAGAAAGTTATCAACAATAGGAATTGTGTCACTGCAGGGACAAGCACAAACGTCTATCAAAATAGTAACGTACCTAAACGGAATAGGACTAACAGCACAGACTTCCTTACAGAAGTCCAAAGAACACGTCTAGACAAGGTAAGTAATTAGAAGAAAACTACAATTTAGAGATCGATTGTAAATCATATTCACAGTACAGACACAATTAGCGAAATATAAATAAAATTTTGAATTATTTTATGATAGTATATAACGCTAGTTGATAACCAAAACACTGTATGGGAATGACATCACTGAACTAGTCAGGTGGTCGGTCCAAACAAATAAAATGCGCGATTGTAGAAAGAGATTCGTTACGAAACGTTTGTAGGCTAGAGGGCTTGGCCTGTTTATGCTATTGATAATGAAGGCTATAAAGTATGTATAAATTGGAAACTAAATCCTTTGTGTACTTATCTGTACTCATAACCCAATATCTGAGGTAGGTTGATGCGCTCCTTAATTTTTATATAGTTCGTATTATTCTGTAATAAATTAAATCTAAACCAAATATATATACTATAATACCATAGCAAAGCTACTACTATTTTATTTAGTAGTAGCTTATATAGTGGTATAGTAAATTATATATAAAAAATATGAGTATGTCCGAGGTAAGGTTAAATATAAACAAATATTTGCCAAGTGAGAATCCGACTTCCGAGCTTCCGTACCATGTTACAAGATTTAATATACATAGGTATTACTATCTATCAAAAAAAGCCAAAAATACACGTTTCTTTTTCTAGTAGGAAACCCTTTAATTTCAAATTTATTTTTACTATTTGCTGTTATAGCGGCAACAGAAATACACGTTCTGTGAAAATTACAACCATCTACCTATTACGGATCATGAGATACAGCCCGCTGGCAGACAGACACACGGACAGCGGAGGATTCGTAATAGGGTCCTGTTGGTTACCCTTCGGGTATGCAATCCTAAAAAGTACTTAGTTGTTCACTCACATCTGTATGGTTCTTTCTTCAAAGGACCATTAGCCACCTGCCTGGTTCTCGTATGACATGACCAATGTAATACCTGGACTGACCTCTCTGAGTTTGTTTCGGCAGATCGGGTGCTTCTTCTCATTTTCATGTTTTTGTTATGTTAAAGTGTTTTTTAATAAAACAACTTAGAAAACAAATTTTATTTATCATTGACTGCCCTTCTTAGATTCTTATGTACTTATATAAATTACATTAGGTATATTAGGATATGAGATTCCCATACGTAAGTACGATTATCGAAAATCTAAAAATTACCTATCCTAATTAAATTTATAGATAATTTTAAGATTTTCGACAATCGTGCTTATCAATGAGATGTTTTCGTTAGTTGGCAAATTAAAGTAGTTAGGTACCTAATGTACCACCTGTATCGAAAGTTCATTATTATGTATCTACCTGTTAATGATTTCTTAAATTTACGCGAACACTACACATTGAATAAAACTAAATTTACGGATTTTATCGCGTTTATTTCACTACTTTTACTTATTTTTAATTCCCGACGTTTCGGGTGCTTTACAGCAACCATGGTCACGGGGGGGACTGAGATGTTTTACGTCCCAATGTCATAGTTAGTCCGGCTACCTTCAGTTTTTGAATATTAATTTTTGGTCCGATTTACGCAAAACGAGCTTATAGTATCATGAAGTCTTGCAGTGGTATGCTTAGGTTTGGGTTTAATTTTGTTAATTATAGGATCCCAAGCAGGTGGCAGCACCCATCCATCTTCTCTATTGAAATTTGGATGTTTTTTAATTTCAATAGCCTCGCGTATCATCCTTGGTAGGAATCGGTGTTCTTTTGCGAGAATTTGTGGTTTATCAAATCGAATGTAATGGTGGGGACGATCTTGAACATGTTCGCGAAGATAGAGAAGATGGATGGATGCTGCCACCTGCTTGGGATCCTATAATTAACAAAATTAAACCCAAACCTAAGCATACCACTCTGCAAGACTTCATGATACTATTAGCTCGTTTTGCGTAAATCGGACCAAAAATTAATATTCAAAAACTGAAGGTAGCCGGACTAACTATGACATTGGGACGTCAAACATCTCAGTCCCCCCCGTGACCATGGTTGCTGTAAAGCACCCGAAACGTCGGGAATTAAAAATAAGTAAAAGTAGTGAAATAAACGCGATAAAATCCGTAAATTTAGTTTTATTCAATATCTACCTGTTTTCAATTTTAACTACATGTGCTTCAACAAACTTATGGGTACATTTTATCAGCTATATTCATCTCGGCTTCAGCAAGTAGACATGAACAAAAGGAAGCAATTTTTCTTAATAAAGATGTAAATATGTAAGTACATTGATTTATATATTACACTAGATCCGTAATAACCGCGCCAAAGCGTTGCCACTGCAAAAATGGCCACAGCCATATGCCTAGCTAACGTCAGTTCAGTGTTCAACGTGACGCCGACAGAGTTGAGCCGCGACAAAAAATGAGTAAATGCGTAGTGAAAAAATGCTATTCAAGGTCACAAAAACGTAATAAATCAAGCGCACGCACTTTCAACACATAGTTTATATATAATTCTTGTTTTCATATAAACGTAAAACACCTCAAATAATTGATAATTATCTGATGCAACGGGAGATTATATAATTAATGGGAGACTATATAATTAATGGAGTAAGTTAATTTGTTACCTCTGATTTTAAATATTTTGGAAATTATAATAAAAACTACGTTTTAACTTTCATACAAAATAATTAATTACTCTTATTTTAGTTTTATCATGAATTATCTATTAAATGTATTTTATTACTTACTTATTTCATAACAATAATTTTATATTAATTATATTTTATTACCTATTTTATATTGTTTGATTTATTAGTACAATAAAAATACTTACAAAAATATGTTTTATTTCATCATTATGTTTACTTCTATTCATCTGATAAGCTTTGTATCCTTTTTTTCTAAGGGGACGCAATAAAGATTTTAAATTAAAATATACTTTTTTTTTAATATAAAAACAATTAACTGCAGCTAAAAAAACTCATTGTTATTGCGTATTTTAGGTAAAATTTCATATAGTAAGCCACACCAACCCGCCATTGCGTGTTTGTGTGTCTATCTTTATCTAATCTTAGCGACGATATTGTTTTCGCAACTTGTGTAAGTGAGATAGATATATGTTTATTTAAAATTGCTATTAGTTTCAAAACTACGTCGTCGCGTTTGGTTAGTGGTTACACTTTTTTCGACGCGCGGTAATATGGTTTGGTCCTCTAGTGTTGTACAACCCAATGTGTAGGTATTACAACCAAAAATAGATAGCAGCGGCTAACCTAGTGAGCATGTGTGGGTGCGCGCTGCGCCCCCCTCCGTCCGTCCTTCTGATCGGGGAAATAATTTGTAGCGAAAGGCAAGATGATTTACAACAAAAAGGAGCGCGCGAAATTTTATAAACAGACCTTTGGGAGTCTGGATGTCATGAAAAATCTTTTGAATGTATCTGTTCAAAACAAAATTATTTTCATTTTTGAACAACTAATCTATCCATTTATGGTAACTATTTTGCAATTTTCGTTCTTCTTATGGTATTTATTTCCGCCCAAAGATGTGTTAAAAATAGTGTTGAAATTCGGAATTTTCGACACTTATAACTTTTACACATAATCTTTTTTTAATTTTTTGTTTCCATACAGGGCTAGATAATGATGAGACAAATTGAAATCATTTTTTATTTTGAACGGAAACCATCAAACAGTGGAGTAATCGCCAGACTACGTTTGTATGGAAGAACGAGTGACTAGTGTACCCTTAAAGCACAGAAACACAATTGTTGGAGTTATCTAACGTTTATTTCCGCACTATCTCTTGGAATTCTGAACTGTCACATACACAAATCGATAGATAATTTTGTAAGGATCACACCGATAAGTATATAGTTTACTGCATAAATACTGTTACTACTGTATGATATGATTTGTTGATTGACACGTGCGGTCGGTAACTCATTTAACTCGCCACTCTAAAAAAGCACCTTTTCTGCCTAAAAGTCCGTCTGGGTGGGTATCATCTTCTTACTCGCCACAGGGCTGTGCTGTTTTTTGGTCTAAAGGCTATAGAGAGCCAATATAGTTACAGGCTATGAGGCATTCCATCTTATTTCTCAGATATGACAACTTTAATACAACGTTTACATAATCCAGCTAATTAGAATTTTTAAAGATACTACAATCACAGGCAAATCAAAAAGCTTCAGTTTCAGTCCCCTTCTGGTATGGGTTTATTATTGCCACAGTAAAGAGAGGACTTGTCATACTTGAGATGTTTCGCGACAGAGACATGATTTGGGAGCTCTAATTTGTAGATTCTATTGAATATCGACCATCGAAAAAAATATTTTAAGTTACAAATATCCTATACTTTAATATTTATTAAATACATTTTCGTTTGCCTTTCACGTAAGGGAAAAAATGACATAATTCAATTATAAATTAAAAAGCTTCGATACAAGCCCCAATATCTCCAAAGTTTTACATCATTTTGACGTAAAATTTTTACCAAAATAATCATCAACATTTGCCTAAACTCTACCATAATTTTTACTTTTTAAATCGTTACTATTATTTTTTAATTAACTAAATAAAAGTACCATATATTCCACTGCGCCGGCCATCTGTGTGCAATAGAGTGCGAGTTCTCTAGTACATAGTCAGTAATCTATGGTGCGAGTGCTCGTCGAGGTCGGACTTGTATTAATTTATTTCGCGCGCTCCGTCTCGATATTACTGTAGTGGGCGTCGAAGGCGGTGGCTAGTGTTGCCAGGCGTCCGGATAAAGCGGGAAACAGTCAGGCTTTTTGGTTGCGTGTCCGGCCAAATTAGACGGTGTCTTGCTTTTGTTAGGCTTTTTAAAGAGACAATAGTTTTTGGATCACATGGATATTTTAACGTAACTTAACTATAAAAAGATACCAATTTACTATAGTAAACTGGCTAAAGATTTTATGAAAATCTAGCCGGTATCATGATAAATAATACAATTAAGAATTAATAGCTACATATAAATTACCGCAGTATGTTTATTCGTGAAATGTTTTTTCACCTAGTATTTAATATTCTGAAGAACCTACAACTTTCTTATACTTATTATTATTAACACAGCACTATTATAACATACTCGTAGAATATCGATAAAAACTACTCCACAGTCGCCACATATAAGTTTTAGAATATAATGAGATTGTCGTTTGATTGTTAATTTCTCAATATTCCCTTTAGATGCGGTCAAACTAATATAGCTAGTATAGTACGCCACAATTTTTGGTGAGCCCATTTTCAATACAAAAAGAAATTGTCTTTTTCACGTACTTAACATACATAATATTGCAATTATTCAAATTATTACTTTAATGAATATTGAATGATTAATTGATTTAAGACTGATTTATTCAATTTTATTGTTATTTCATTAGAATTTGAGAATATTTTATGGTAAATAATAAAAAGCATTGTTTTACTTTAAAAAAAATTGTCATGTTATAATAAGACTAAAAAATTAAGGGTGTCCGGCCTTTTTACCAAAATGCTCGGCTAAGTTCGTTGGTCTGTCCGGCTTTTCGGTCTTAAGACCTGTCAACCCTACCTGTGGCGCTGAATTTTTGTGCCAGAGCATCGTTGGAAATATTTACTATAAATACAGTATATTTCAATTAAATAAAGTTCGCACATTATTATTATACCAGATAGTTAACTCATTATAGTTATTTTGATTATAGCTGAGGTTACTTAGCAGTCCGAATGGGGAAAAATAAATACAAGTATCAATGTGTCATTTAACGTAAAAAAAGAAATATCCTATCTCTGGAGAAAAAATAACGGGGAATAAAAATGTCTGTATGCTTGCCATATGGACTGGCCTAGATTATGCAGTAAAAGTACTAAAAATCTACAAAGACGACAAGTTTTGGATTTTGAATATGTTAGCCAAATTACAAGCGTTTTATCAAAAGTGTGTACTGGCTGAAATTATTAACTCGAGATAAGCTCGGTGAATGCCGTTGCGGCCAATATTTTTATAATAAAAAATATGGTAATTGAATGTAAGTACCGATTTAAAAAATATTAGTTGCAGTTGGTTATTTTATTTATTAAAACAGGTTGCAACCGTACTATTAATTTATTTATACCACTATGCGACCGTTAGTAGATATAATCGATTATTACCCAACATCTGTTATCAATCGATTACTGTGAAACAATTAAAATATTTATGTGTACTTATTTCAAAACTAAGGTTCATAAATAATGAAAAATATATCAAATAGATTATAATAAATTAATTAGATAACATAAAAATGACACACCAAAAATTTTTCATCCACTGAACTCCATCCTAAGAAAACTTGTATAATGAAAGATCAAGATTGTTTAGTCGCTATACTCACAGTACCGTAGTGCAAGCGATTGAAGATATGAAATAAAGTGTCGCTCGCGTAGGTCATAGCCCGCTGGGGGCGTAAATACCTAATAAGTTTGCGTAACGCCGAAATGTAAGAGGGCTCTTAAGTCCTTATCTTATATGCAATATATCTATTGTCTAAAATCGTGATAGGTGCTAAAGGTAAGAAAAGTTATTGTTCTTCCTAATATGATTTGTGCCATAATGTGATGTTAAGCGGTTCTTTTCTGGTGTTTATAGGATGAAAAAAAAAACTAGAATACAATCAAAGTTGAACCAATACAATTTGGTATAGATAGCAGAAATCCACCCATGCTTAATATATCCAGTCATATTATAGGTTTATCATGTTTTAATTTTTATTTGATCATTTAACATCACTAAAAATCAATAATAATTCTTCAGTGAAACGTAATTATAAATTACCATATACCTTAGCACCGCAAGAGCGTTCCACGTCGTGTCGGTAGGGCGTGTCCATGAGGTCGTAGCCCTGGCGGTCGACAGTGAGCGCGCCGAGGCAGCCCAGCAGCGGGCGCGCGGCGAGCGGGGCGGCGAGCGGGGCGCCGGGCGGCGCGCCGCCCACGAAGAAGCGCGCCGCCGGCTCGGGCAGCGCCGCCGCCTCCTGCACGGGCGGCGAGGGCGAGCCCAGCGTCTCCTCGCCGTTCACGCGCAGGCTGCCTGGGGACAGGCCGCGCTCAATCACCAACGGGAACACTTATCATTACTTATATTTTTCTTAGTTTTAACATCTTTAAAAGCAAATTAAAACAACATATAAAAATAAATTTTAAATCCGACCCTGTCCATATGCCGACCGCTAATCAGTTTTTATTACAAAAATACCTTACTTACTACCCATTTTATTAACCTGTATTCTAAAAGATTGGTAACTTGTACATCAATACACAAAAAGATGATATAAAAAGTATTAAGTTGTATGCCTAAACTAGTAAGAAGTTGTATGTCACGAAACTCTTTCCTTCCTTTTTAATGTTAATATATATTTATTGATTTTTTGCAATTTGTATGCTCATAACCATTTATAACTTGAATATTGTAACTTCTCATTAAGTGAAATATATATTTCTTTTGTGAATAAAATATCTTTAACCATTTTTAGCCCTCAACTTACTATAAGCTTTTAGTGTGTATGTCTGCATCAGTGCATCTGTGTCTCTGTAGCATCATCTCCTGAACGGATGAACTGGTTTTGATTAAGTTTCTAAGTGTTCTTAGTTATGTTGTAAGGAAATTTGTTCAGCTGTTTGAAAGTCATCACTTCTTTTTGTTTCGGGAGTTTTTTTAAGTTTTTAATTTAAGTTATACATTCCTAAGTCCACACTAGGAATAAGCATACATTTGTAGCTTGTTCCTTAAGTCTAAAGGTAACTCCTTTGCAGGACAATACACTTCTTCAATAAGATATCAAGATAAATAGTAAACTTACACTTAAATATTTAAAAATTTTTAATAAAAAAATAATTAAAAAAAAATACATAAAAGAATACCTTACAAAGAAAGCATGTTAGATATTACAGTCAATGACTATCTTGAAAATAAAAATGATTGAAAATTATTCATTAATCAGCACTAAATTTAATAGCTATTAAAACAAAAATGGTTGTGGATAACACTTGTCTGAAGCAAGTAATTAACACTTGAGTTACAGGTCACCAGGCTTCCATTTAATAGATAAAAATGCTTGGTGGCAAGCAGTTACGGCTCTTACTTTAATACTTAAGAAAGAAATGACATATTTATTTATGTAACGGTAACGGAAAGACAATGAGAGTGAGGAAATAAAGTTACGTCGTGTAGGTACTTGCGCTTATGCGTCGACACTATAATTCTATCTTGTACACTAGTCTCCGTTGAAACTGGCCGCCGTGACCAAAATTCGGTTTGTTGTTAGAATATTATTATAATACTATGGCTTATTATAAGATTTTCGTTGTCGGAATGAGGTTACCTTTCTCAAGTTTGTTGGCAGCGAAGACGCGTATGGCCTGCACGTGCGCCGGCCGGCCGTCGCAGTGGCGGCCGCCCGTCGCGATCTCCAGCCGCGCGCGCGAGTACACCACGCGGAACACCACGCGGCACGACACCAGCTCCACCGACACTGACCGGTTCTGTCGCAACGTGCCGTTTTATATTAAGTGTCTTCTGACTTAAATAGATAGAGAATATCCTAGCTTACTGATACAATTAATTTTTTTATTGAGGATTAGAATTATTAGCGCTTCATTACCATAAAAACTAAAACTTTTGCAGCATAGTTGAACGGACTCCTTAATCGTACATATTATGTGATTTTTTGACGTGAATACGTCTTTAAATTTGCTCGCATAGTTGGAGGCAATTCAGAAAACTGAAGACAACTAATAAGGGAAACAGTTCGGTGTTGCAGTTAAATAACTGTCAACTACATTCAATACTTAATTAAACTGTAAAGACTGTGACGTATTTGCGGCAGAGGGGGGTGAGCCGCCATTTTGGAGTCTTTTTGTTACGAATACGTATCCACGTAAAACACAGCTGTGTCTACAACACAGCTATACCCCAATTATTTCTCAATATTCATTTAGACTTTAGAGGGTTCTTCTCTCTCGAACGGATATCATTTCTTTTAGGAAAAAGTGAATAGAATAAGGATGATAAACGGTGACATAGTCCACCTGATTGTAAGTGAATGCTGTGGCCCATTGTCACCTACAACTACCCACGATTAAGAATAAAAATACAGATGCGTCGTTACCCCTGAGAACTTAGATGGGATGCCTCGTATCCAGTGAAAAACGTCTCCGATTCTCTACACTCACTATATGAAACACCGCAGTATTAAGCTACAATGTTATGCTGGTATTCTGTCTGAGCGTGCCCCTTTTTATATAGAGGATAAAACGAGCATGCGGCACGTCTGATGGTAGGTAAGTGACTACGGACCATGAACAGCTACAACACCAGAGAGTAAGCTCTATTTTTGAAGGTACCTAAGCGATATCGGCCAAGTATCCAGATAGTGAGGACGATATCGTGAATTTTGACGCGATGTGCATTCGTGAAATTTGGCGGCTGGAATCAATCATTAGAGCACTCCCAGTGGTAGATGAAGTGATAGAAAATGTAAATGGATGCAATGTCTCTACGCAGCGCCAGTGAATCGAGCCGATCAGAAAGAACGCGGTCGTTGACGATTCAAACCACTCTGCGCTGGATGCGCTCAAGGGAAGGAGTTGGCACTGGGGTGCCCCAGCCCAGAGATGAGAATAGTATTCCATGTGAGGTCGAACTTGCGCTATGTAAAGTTGCAAGCGATGTGCAGACATGAAATACTGTCGTTCTCTGCTAAGCATGCCAAGCCTTTTAGAGGCCAATTTGGCTTTCCCTTCCAAGTTACCACAAAACTGCACGCTATTAGATATGTCGACGCTGAGGATTCCGATGCTAGCTGAAGCAGCAAGGAGAGTACCTTGAAACTGAGGAGATACCACAAAGGGGTTCTTTTTATTGGTAAACGCGCAAACTTGTTCCTTCTAGGGATTGAACTGGACTAGATTTAGTCGTTTAGTATCCGAGACTCTGTTCAGCAAAGACTTGTCTTCAGACGCAAGTTTGTTCCGGTACTTGGCGAAGATTCCCGAGTAATATTGGCACGGCTGGTGAATAAAGCCTTACCAGTGCTGTCTTCCGCAAAGCAATGAATGTTACCAGTTTGCAACATATCACTAATATGCAGAAGGAACAGCGTTGGTGACAGCACACAGCCTTGTACAAAACCAGCGTTGATAGGCTTGTAATCAGAACATGTACCGTTTACTACGACCTTGATTCTCTGATCAGCAAGGAAACTGGTGATCCAATTGCACGATTTTTCGGGATGCCCGAAATTCTCTCGAAGCTCCCTTTCTATAAAGGGAGTTTCGAAAGAAGCGCTTTGAGCCAGACCCGATCGAAGCCAATCGTTATGTCCAAGCTAACGGTCAATGCCCCTTTGGACTCTTCTGCCTTTGCCCATTTATGAGTTGGGTAGACTAGACGATTACCAGATGATCGACTTCGACGAAAACCGTATTGGCGTTCACTAATCAGCTTGTGATCCTCAAGGTACCTCATGAGCTGGCATTTCATAATGGATTCCATTAATTTAGAGAACAAGAAAGTTATGGCGATGGACCTGTAGTAGGACGGGTCTAACGGGCGCCTTTTTTAGGGATCAGGTGGACTAAAGCTGTCTTCCATGAATTCGGGGCTACGACTTGGGAGTAGGAGTTCCCTTCTCCGATGGAGTCCACTCAACATCGTGTTGTAGCAATAACACGCTGTAGCATGACTGGTCCACGTACATAAGCATATTATTGACTCGGTGAGTGACTCACGTTAGCCTCATCGAGCGCCATGAAGAGCAGTGCGTCCTCGTCGCGCGTACGGAACGTGAAGGAGAGGCTGAAGTGTCGTCGCTCGGCGGCGCGCGCGCCGGCGCGGCGCAGCTCGGCGTACCCGGCGCCGCCGAACCACGCCATGCCCGGCTCGCCGCGAGCACCCGCGCTGTACCACCTGCAGGACACCACACCACTCTAACAAGGGATTTTTCTCGTCATAGTCGCGGAGGCAACAAAATGGTTATGCCGGTCATAAACAGGCTACCTTTACTTTTACAATTGTTCAGATAAATTATATGTGTATGCAATTATATTTATAATATATTGGTAATTGGCATCCTATATCATACCGTGGGTGTCGTAAGAGGCGATAGGGGCAGGGAAAGAAGGCAGCAGGGTCTTGTTAATAACGACTAAAAATAAAAAATAAACTGCGGTTCCTAATCTGCTTTTTTATAGGATGGGGTGACAAACGAGCACACAGTCAACCCGATGGTAAGTGGTTGCTGCGGCCCATAGACATCTACATCCATCTTCGATTACAAATCAAAATGCAGATGCGTTGTCACCCGTGAGGACTGAGATGGAATGCTTCGTTTACAGTGAAAAGGGTCTCCGGTTTTGTACACTCACCATACGAAACACAGCAGCATTAAGCTACTATTTCACGCTGGTATTCTGTGAGAGCGTGGTCCTTCCCCGGTTGAACCGACCCATTCGTGCAACATCTATACTACTAATATAACTGCAGCATGGCTCTACCACATATGCTTGCCAAACGTGGCAACTATGTTAAAACGGAGGCAATGTATGGGGAAGGCCTATGTTCAGCAATGGAATTTTTTATAAGTTGTAATGGATATATGGACAATATAGGTCAAAGTACAACGGTGCAAGTTCACGCTCACGGGATGTCGCTAGATGGCATTAAAGGTAGGACCGCACTTGGCGGAACTGAGCGACACGTGTTGGTCAGTTGATCAACTTAGCCGCGCAGTTCTGCTGCAGTGTAGTTCCGTTGCCGCTTAGTACGTGTTGTCTCGTATAATTTCATATAAATAATATTTTGTCGCTCAGTTCCGCTGCGGTGCAGTTCCGCCTAGTGCGGTCCTACCTTAAGGTGAACTTATTTGTTACGCAGTTGATCAACACAAAACACAATGTCATCATTATTTAAAAGTAAGCATAAAAATAAAACGATTTTTAATATATGGATTAAACACAAAACAATACCTTAGTGCTGTTTTTTTATTTTTTTAAATTTTTTGACTTTTTAAATTCTTAGACTTTTAGGAATGCCCCTAGTTTGATTTATTCGTTTCTAGTTTTAGTCATATAAAAATACAATTAATATTTATTAAATAAAATAAAAATTATAATAATTGTTTATCGACTACTTTGATTCTTAATAGAGGATAAATGTAGATATCTATGGGCCACAGCAACTATTTATCATCAGGTGGACTGTGTTTTTTTTTTTTTCGTGCACCAGCGTGGTTCTTCCCCGGTCGAGTCTAACCATTCGTGCTACAGCCATAATATAGCTGCAGCGTGGCTCTACCAGGTATGAAACTGTAGTGCCCGTCTGGTAGTACACGATGCGATTCAAATAAGAATAGGAACGTCATTGACCTCGAATGACCGCGATTTGCCGAATGTAATTTGTTTGTTGTGTGTCAATGTCGTTTTATTTTCGCTTTACTTGACCTAGTTTTAGTACTACCAAATGTATTGAACTCATAACCATTTTAAATAATATAATTATTTAAAATGGATATTATATACCTATACGAATGTAAGTTCTATTTTTATAAGAGAAAGCAGAAGTGATGATAATGATGACAATGATGACTAAACAGACAGTGATGTAGAGATGAGCGAAATTGAAATGCTAGAATCAGATTCATACTTTTTGGTTCAAGGTTCTTTTGTATACAAATAATATTTCAAAATTATCTACTTTGTTCAACCTACCCAACTGGTTTGAATTGCCAGCAATGACGTCACAATATGGCGGCAGTCCTATTCTTATTTGAATCGCATAGTAGGTACATAAAAGTGTTTGTTGCGAGGGTACCTGTGCGTGCAGGCGACGCAGCGCGCGGCCGGCGGCTGGCGCGCGAACGCCCACAGGCCGAGCGCGCGCTCGTCCGCGTGCAACGCGTGCACGCAGCCCGCCAGCGGCGCCGCCTCTTCGCCCAGCCACAGCGCGCCCGCCGCCAGCGCGCCCGCGCCCGCACCCGCGCCCGCGCCCGTGCTGTTGCTGCTCATGACCGCGCTCGCTCCCGCGCGCTCTACTCTCAAACGTACCGTGCTCCACACTCTGCAATTCAACGATTTCAAGCATTTTTAATAGAATAAATTGACAAACAAATACACATTCCACCTGAATGTAAAGCTCCGGCTCATATACATCTACATCTATCATCGATTAAGAATCAAAATGCTGACGCTTTGTCACCCCTGAGGACTATGAGGGTCGACCTAACCGTACCACAACCACACCACATCGCAGCGACAAATATGGTCATGTGGTTGCGTTGCAACCCTAGTCGTGGCGTCGCACGCAATGTCGTGTTCGCGATGAAGCCGGCCGCTAGTTCCGTGTGGTTTCGTATAGTGGTTGCGTCGTAGTCGGTGTCGCTCACGTAGTCGATAATGAAGGCAAAATGTAATACATATAAATTTATTATTTATTTATTTAATGACATTTACAGGAAAAAATATTACATAAGTTCATAACTTCGCCAAACTGTAAAGACAGTTTGTTGGCGAATAAATCCACTCTTATATCCTATTACATAATTAAATTAAATAAGTACTCAACTCACGTAATATTACAAACAACTAGAAATTTAAAACATGAACACTATAAATTCCACACTCTATCAATTCCAAATACAACACCCCACCCACATATAATTATAATAATAATGTTATATAAATGTTAGTTTGTCCCAGCCGGATATAATGCAAAAACTGACGGAGCGCATAGACGACCTGAAGCAAAGAATAGCTGCTTGGGGAAAGCGGATTCGGCGATATACCGAGAGGTCGACACGGTTCAACCAGAATCGTCTCTTCCAGAGTGATCAGAAGAGGCTCTATAAATCATTGGAGCGACCAATAGTAAGTGGAACGGGCCCTGCACCAAATCAGGCCGACATGGTCGCATTCTGGCGCAGCCTGTGGTCAGAGCCCGTAAACCACAACGAGGGCCCTTGGACGGAAGTTGTGGCGAGTCAGTGTGCGAGTATTACGCCCATGGACCCCGTCATCATAACGCCGGATGACGTAGCTGAGGCGGTCCGTAGGGCCCCGAACTGGAAAAGTCCGGGGCTTGACGGGCTGCATCACTACTGGCTGAAGGGGTTCATGGTGTGTCACTCTGTGCTCGCCCGACAGTTTCAAGAGGCTCTCAACCAGAAGTCGCTCCCAAGCTTCTTCACTACTGGGATCACTCATTTGGTTCCTAAAGATCAGGGTGCCACAGACCCGAGCAAATACCGCCCCATCACGTGTCTACCGACCACATACAAGACACTAACATCCATTTTGAGCGTAAGAATCGCTCGTCACCTGGACTTAAATCAGGTGATGTCGCGCGCTCAAAATGGATGTCGGGGCGGCGGTCGTGGAACCAAGGAACCACTCCTCATTGACGCGGTCATTGGCAAAGTGGTGAAACGCAACCGTCGGAACTTCTCCGCCGCCTGGATAGATTACAGAAAGGCATTTGACTCGGTGCCCCATACATGGCTAAAGAGGGTCCTCGAGCTGTACAAGATTGACTGTACAGTTCGAGACTTCCTCGAGCAGTGTATGGGGCAGTGGAGTACGATCCTCTGTCATCTAGGCGAGCGGATGACGGCTGCGGAAAGCCGCATAAGGATAAGAAGGGGTATATTCCAGGGCGACTGTCTGAGTCCAATCTGGTTCTGCCTCTCTCTGAACCCTCTCAGTACTTTACTGGGGGGGCTCCGGGAGGGGATTTCAGCTTCGGAAAGGAGGTACAAAAGTGACCCACCTTTTCTATATGGATGACCTCAAATTATTCGCCTCCAGTCGCTCCCATCTTATGGAATTGCTAAACATCACGTGTGAATTTGGCAATTCTATTAGAATGGAGCTGGGGACGGATAAGTGTGCGGTCCTCCATGTTGAAAGGGGAAGGGTTGCTAACTCTGAGGGCATAGACTTATCTATGCCCGTCAACTTAAGAACCCTTTCCGAGGCTGAAACATACCGATACCTGGGTATGTCACAGAACATCGGTATCGATGAGGCTGGTATGAAACAGTCAGTTTGCGACGTGTTTTATGCACGCTTGACCAAAGTGCTTAACAGCCTTTTGTCCGGTGTGAATAAGGCACACGGATATAACGGTTGGGTCATGCCTGTTCTCATGTATACCTTTGGCATACTCAGGTGGACTCAGACTGAACTTAACGCCCTGGATAGAAAAGTCCGCACTACCATGACGTCCCATAGGATGCATCATCCGAGATCGTCAGTAATGAGGCTGTACTTGCCGCGGAAGCATGGTGGTCGTGGCTTCTTGAGCGCGCTCACCATGCATAATCGCGAAGTGTGCAGCCTCTGTGATTACTTCCTGGCGAGATCGGATGATCCATTCTATAAGGACGTCATTTCTTGTGATAAAGGACTTACCCCTCTATCCTTAGCCAACGAGCAATGGCAAGACCCGGCAGTGCAGAGCATTTCCGACCGGGAGACCGTATGGAAGGAGAAGGAGCTCCACGGGAGGTTCTACAAGGCTCTACATGAGCCTTTCGTAGACACAGTAGCCTCCCTCTACTGGCTACGCTTTGATGATCTCTTCGGGGGAAACCGAGGGTTTTGTCTGTGCAATACAGGATCAGGTTGTTAAGACCAACAACTATCGGAGATACATCCTAAAGGATGGCACCGTCGACATCTGTCGAGCTTGTCGCCATCCCGGTGAGTCACTTAGGCATGTTATCTCCGGTTGTTCGGCGCTTTCTAACTCTGAGTACTTGCACAGGCACAACCTAGTAGCCAGAATTCTACACCAGGAGCTCGCTCTGAAATACGGTCTCGTGGATCGGAAATTGCCGTATTACAAGTACTTGCCGGAAGCCGTGCTCGAAAATGATCGCGCCAGGCTCTATTGGGACCGGGCCACCATCACAGACAGGACTATTCTTGCGAATAAGCCTGATATTGTGCTGATGGACCGGGCACAGTAAGGGATATTTTTGGTCGACATTACCATTCCGTATGACGAGAACCTCGTGAAAGCCGAAACAGACAAGCAAACAAAATATCTGGACCAGGCTCACGAGGTGACCGACATGTGGGGTGGTCTGCCGACCGAAATTATTCCTGTAGTCGTCTCTGCAAACGGGCTAATCCCAGTCAGCCTCTCGGGTCATCTGAGGCGGCTGGGACTACGTGGCGGACCGCTCCAGGTTCAAATGCAGAAGGCGGTGCTCCTCGATACCGCCCGCATCGTCCGCCGGTTTCTTTCCCTTTCTCCCTAACCCTTGGCCGTTTGGTCTCCCCTGCCGAGGGCTTCCATCTGGTTGGGCTTTTATTTATTTATGTATTTTGTATTTATTTTATTTTATTGATATTTATGTATATTTATCCTTTCATTTTCGTTTATAATTATATATTTATACATCCCAACCAGATGAGAAAACTATATAGATACCCCACACATAATAATAATAGCCTTTTATTCCTAAACATAGGTTTACAAGAAGTCCCTAAGTTCGGTGTGCCTTTTGGCATAGGCCTCCTCCAATTCCTTCCAATAGTTCCTGTCGCTTCCTACTCTCAGCCAGAATGGTCCCGCTGTCTGTTTCAAGTCGTCTTCCCATCTCCTGAATCGACGACCCCTGCCTCTTTTGCCATCTTTTGGTTGCCAGAGAGTGACTTGCTTGCTCCATTTGTTAATGTGGTGGCGTAGCAAATGTCCAGCCCATCTCCATTTTTGGACATCTATCCGGGTAAGAATGTCTGTGAGTTTTGTTCTTGTTCTAATGTCTACGTTCCTGACTCTGTCTTTGATTTTTAACCCTAGCACTTTCCATGGCACGTTGGCATTTTGTTAGCCTTCCCCTATGGTGAAGTGTTGTTGACCAAGTTTCACAGCCATAAGTAAGAACTGGTAGAATGCAGGTCTCGAATGTTTTCTTTTTTATGTGATTGCCTAGATCCTTACTTTTCAATATTTCCTTCAGTGACCAGTATTTTCTCCATCCTTGGGCTATTCGCCTGTTTATTTCCTTTGTCATTTCATCTGAAAGGGATATTATATGTCCTAAGTAAATATATTCTTTGACATATTCGATCTTGTTGCCATCTACCATAATGTCTATTTCCCTTGAGTTTGACATTAATTTTGTTTTACTGGCATTGATTTCCAGACCAACTTAACTACTTATATTTGCTAGGCTCTGCATCATTTGTTCTATTGCTGCTGGATTCTCTTCAAGAAGCACCAGATCATCGGCAAATCTTAGATGGTTTAAGCGAGCTCCGTTAATGTTCAAACCTAGGTGGTCCCAGTTTAGCTGTCTAAAGATGTGCTCGAGTACGGCGTTAAATAGTGCAGGGGAGAGAGGATCGCCTTGGCGCATGCCCTTTTTGATAGGAAATGGTTCTCCTGTTGATTCTAGTTTAATACTGGCCTTGCTCGATTTGTATATACTCTTAAGTATTTCTATATAGTTGCTCTGGACCCCTTGTTGTTCAAGGCTCCGCCATATATATTGGTGCCTGAGGCTGTCGAATGCCTTTGAGTAATCTATAAACGCCAGGTAGATTTGTTTATTGTATTCGTTATACTTCTGTATCAACTGTTTTATTGTGTGAATGTGATCTATTGTGCTGAAGTCCTTTCTGAATCCTGCCTGCTCTACAGGTTGGCTTTCGTTGAGTGTTAATGATATTCTTTCCAGGATCACTTTAGCAAATACTTTATATATATTTGATATAAGAGAAATCGGCCTATAGTTCCCAATCTCGTCTCTATGGCCTTTTTTATGTAGTAGAATTATGTGACACTCGGTCCATTCTTCTGGAATTTGCCTTGTTTGTAAGATTTCATTGAAAAGTTTTGCCAGCACGGGACTGATTTCCTCTAAGGATCCCTTGAGCATTTCATTAGGTATCTTGTCCGGCCCTGGGGCTTTCTCGAGTTTTTGGGATTTTATTGCATTGATTACCTCTGATTTAAGGATTTCTGGCACTTCATCTACTTTATTTTCTTTTACTTCCGGAATTGTGGCCATCCCTGAATCGAAATTATCAGAATACAATAGGCGGTAATAGTTCGCAGCTAGTTTCTGTATTGAGAGTCGATAGTTAAGTAAGATTCGCGTTGATTTAGTTTCGCTATCCATTCTTTCCCATTTTCGCTTAGTTGTTTCATAGCCTTTTTTGTTCCTCCCGTTCTTTTTATATTTTCTTCCAAAACTCTATTTCTTTTCTCCTTACGATCTTTCCTCATATTCTCCTTAATTTCCTTGCTAAGGGTTGCAATTTTGTGTAAGTAAGGTTATTTTCCATCATGAATTCTACTAATTTCTGTCCATTTTGGCTTCTTTTGCCATGCCCAAACTTCCCGATTGAGGATTCATCTCCAGTTTGCCTTTCTCCAACCTGTGCGTTAAAGTCGCCCATGATTATTATGTTGTTGTTGTAATGCGGTTTTATTGCTTCTGAGATACTCACATAGAAATATTCTATTTCTGATTTCCCTGCTTGTTCTGTTGGGGCGTATATTTGAAAGATGGCCCAGTTTTTCTTGTAGCCCGGAAATTTTAAATGAACTACAGCAATTCTCTCAGAAACTCCTTCAAATCCCATAATGTTCTTCTTCAGTTTAGACTTGATGAGGAAACCTACTCCTTTTTGTCTGGTGTATTCTCCTTTGTGAAACATGATATAGTCGTTCCTTTCTTCTATCCCTTCTCCTGGACTTCTCATCTCGCAGATGCCAATAATGTCCCATTTTATGTTAGATATGGCTATTTCTAGTTCTTTTAAGCTCTCTTCTGTTCTTAGTGTCCGAGTATTCAGTGTGCAGACATTTATATGTTCGGTGATCTTTTTACCTTGTTCTATCTGTATTGTTTTCTTATTAAATATGTTTGCTTTAGGGTGTTTCGAAATATAGTGTTTTAATTTAGATGGAGGGTGTTTGTCTTCTTCCCCCACGGTGACAAGCCGGCTTGGGGTGCAATTTATGAGTATTGTGTTTGGTAATGTGGTTGTTAGGGTTGTTTGGATCCGGGTGTCGCTTATTAGTTTTTTGAGAGATTTGATAATGAAGCTGATCTTCCACGCTCTACATAGTTCAGTATATTTGGTCTGATGATATTATTTGTCGCAGTTTTAGAGGTGGCGTTGTTCAAGGTGGTCAATGTACTTTCGGTGCTACCTGCATTGACTTTCTTTTGTGATGGTATTTTCGGTAATCTTGAAGTCTCTCTTTTCCTTTTTTCTCTGTTGCTTTCGTGTGTTTTCCTTATTATCAGTTTGTCGTATTTTATGTAGGCTATATTCCCTTTTTTCTTTTCCTCTTCAACTTGCAGCTGCAGTTGTTTACGTTTTTCTAAGGGTTATCCTCTTTGATATTTACACCTTTTGTAGGTTAGCTCTGTTTCGCAGAATCATATGTTTTTTCCATGTAGTTGTGAATGAGACTACAACTGGGCGATTTTTATCTAGCTCTTTTTTACCGATTCTGTAAACATTATTAATTTCGAAGACTTCTAAGTGTACTCCCATTTCTATTATAATGTCTTTTATGTAGTCTACTAGCTCTGGTTCTGTTGTTGCTTTTCCTTCCTCGATGCCAAAAAAGACAAGGTTATTTTTGCGCCTTTCCTTATCAGCGAATTTAAGTTTTAACTCTAGCTCGCTTACTTTATTTTTGAGTTGGGCGTTTTCTTCGGTGACCACTTTAAGCTTTTCGTCTAGTGCTGCCATGACATTTTGTGTTACTAAAGTTGTTATAAGTTTAGTTTTTTGGTCTAACTTTTCGTCTTTGTCATTTCAAAGACGAAAAGTTAGACTATATATAAAGTTAGACATCACTAATTTTGCCAATAGGATTTCCATACTTTTTTTCCATCTTTGGTAATTTTTTATATTGCTATGGCAACACTTGATTCACTGTGGTAACACTCGTTTCGTTGTGGCAACACTTGTTTTGCTATGGCAACTATGCTATGGTACTGTAGTTTCCACTCTATAGTCTATGTTTAATTTGCATCAGCTGACTCTTGACGGTTTTTTTGTAGGTTAGAATAATTACAATTACGGTTGATTAGTTCTCGCAATTTAACACTTTTTCTGTAATTTTTTCACTGATCACGTATTTTGTACTTTGTTGTAATCAATAGTTTGTATGACACACTTTGTTGGCACTTTTTTTACACTGTTTATTTTTTAATTTTCGCTGAGCCCTGTGACGTGCGTATTGACTGATCAACGACCGGAACCGGAACCCCCCCCCGCCCCCACCCACATAACATTGCAACAAATAAAATTTGTAAATGAAACCTGGATATATTTTTTTAAATATTACAAACAAATAATAGTTTTTTGAATGGTCATACATCTAGCATTTTATCCAAAAAATAATTCCCAAGTTTCTTTTTTAATTGTTAATTTGCAATTAGGTCTACTTTTTATAATTTTAGTTATCTCGATTCCCGGGACTTTCGGGTCGAGACTCGAGACGAGACAAGATTGTCGAATTTGTTATGTTATCATTTTTATTTTCAAATAATTGAAGGAGTCTAACGCCATCTGTTAGTTAAATTAAAAAAGCAGTTTCAGTTGTTCAAATTTGAAAAAGCACAGGAAGTTTGGAACTACTGTATGAAGCCTTAAACACGATTAAACTGACATCTGTAGAAAACGAGAGTGTGTGTTCTCCTTGTCCGGTGGCATTATTACAAAAATCAGAAACAGATTGTCGGAGAAAGCTGTTGACGCTTTGATTTTTTTAAAAGCCTATTTTATTAAATAAGCAAGGAAGTCTAATTAATGTGTTAGTTAATTATTTGAAAGTCTGATTTATAAGTAAGTGTTTTATGATTTTTATTAAAATTATTAAATATGAAACAATTCTGTGATAAGGAGAATTAACAATGTTGTGATTATGACCAATGATAAGATACTAGAGTTACTAGATAATAGTAAAGTTATTAAGAATTTGTATGATTTTTAACTAAGTTCGTTTTGTAACTATAAGATTTAACTGCTTAAAAGTGAATCTGTGTCTGATTAAAAGAAATAAACAAAGCAACTATTAAAACTGAAATTAACTTTTAAGTTATTAAGATTTAACTTTCTGTTTAATAAATGTTGATTTTTAAAAGACATTAACTAATTAAAATCTTTCAAAAATGGCTCAACTCTCTTAAAAAAATTTTTATCTTAAAAGTTGAAGACCCGGGAATTCCCGGGACTTTGATAGTAAACTGTCTCGTGTCCCGGGACTTTGAAATTGTCGAGAATTCCCAAACTCTAATCTTGCTTTAGCCAATCTATTTCATTAAGAAGCTTTGGTATTAAATATTTTGTACATCTTTTACCATAGTAGTTTTTAACACTAGGCTGAAATAATTTCCTTTCTCTAACTTTTCTGATTCTACATTTATTATTTTTGTGTTTTTATGTTGACCGAATTTTTTTTTCTTTTTAGTTTTCTTTTCGTTTCTTTCTTGTTGGGGGAAAAAGGGGGTACCAAATTAAATTCGGTGTGGATGCTGAGTGTTCCGAAGTAGTGTGTGCTGCGGAGTATTTTATAAAACAAGGTAATTTTTGTATTTTTTTCGTCCGTCCGGTCTTTCCCTATGACTTTTATTTGCGATTTTTAGCGACGTCCGGTCTTTCCCCTTGATGGCCAATTCTTCATCATGCATATAAAAAATTATGCCTTGTCTTTGCACACGTTTTAAGCAGAAACTGTTGAGTTTTGAAAAGTAAAAGCTTCTTATAGCTAAATTACGTGTAACCATTAACGATTTGCGCCATGTTTCAGAAATCTGACGTATTATGGATGTCGAGAAAATAAAGTTTTTGTCCGACTCTTTTAACTAGTCGAAAATCGTCCGGTATTACCCCAATGCACCTTACATAGTTTTTTGTTCAAGATATATTTTAAATAATACAATTTACATAATACAGCCGACAACCTTGCACATACATCAGATATTTGAGGTTTCCAATTAAAGTTATAATCAATCATAAATACTTAAATCTCTCAACAAATTCAATTTCTTTACATTTACAATTAATTTTATTATTATGCAAGCACTGAAAACCGTGGCCTATAACAGCTATCTCATTCAATTTGGTCTTTTTTGCTGCAGCATTATATGGAGAGTGTATATGCATGCATTTTGTACTATTCATTTCCAATACAAAATGTGCCTACGTGTTATGGTTGTGGTTGTGATACGTGTGGATAGTCGCTAATATGAAGTATTTCAATATCTGTAACCTCCTTACTAACTGTATGGCATACAGTAGTAAGCTAGCAAGGTCATTTCACTCTGTGTTCACAGATGGAATCAATCTTTTTTATAGAATAAAGGTGACAAACGAGCACACAGTCCACCCGATGGTAAGTGGTTGCTGTGGCCCATAGACATCTATATCTATCCTCGATTACGAATCAAAATGCAGATGCGTTGTCACCCGTGAGGACTAAGATGGAATTCCTCGTCTCCAGTAAAAAGGGTCTCCGGTTCTCTACACTCACCATACAAAACACAGCAGCATTAAGCTACTATTTTACGCTGGTATTCTGTGAGAGATCGGTCCTTCCCCGGTCGAGCCGTGCTACAACTATACTACTAATATAACTGAAGCATGACTCTACCACGTATAAAATTCTTATAATAATAAGAACGCATACGAAACTTTTGTGTAATGTTGCTTCTAATTTACCTCTCAATTTCTATCCTGTAGGACATGTGGTCGGCATCGTCGTGGGTTGGTTGTAAATGTTCAGGATGTGTGATCACACCTTCCCCAGTGCCCACATCCCAAGTTAGTCGTAGTCTTTCTTTTTCCACTGATAGTTTCATGTAGCGTTCTGATTCCTGTAATGTTATAATACGGTGATAACAGAGAAGTTTAGTTCATAACAGCTTATTAGGGTCTACTCCCCATGGATTGCCTCATATAGGGTTATCTACTATAGTTGCCACGCGTGGCAGGGTGATTGGCAACCGCAGTTCCTTAAATTTTTTTGTTATTATTAGAAAGATGTAGCATCTTTCTGCCCATCTTTAGGTTTGTTTCACCTCTGTCGCTTTTTATGACAGCCAGAGAACCCAAACTTTTCTATTGAATCATTGTTCTTAAAATAATGCTGCGGTTTTAATTTCACTGTGATTGAAAATGAATGAATACAGCAATAAATAACGTCGTAATTTACTGTAATTAAAAAAACATATCTTCGAAACTTCAAATAACAAGAAAACTAATTTACAATGAAAATACAAGGCGATCTATCGAGGCCGGGGCTTTTTATGCAATAGGGGTTCACGAGCGTACGGCTCACTTAATGGTAAGTGTCGACCGCCGTTCATGAATAAATGAATAGGGGGGGAATTGCAGGTGCATTGCCAGCCTTTTAAAAAGACTGAGCTCGTGTTTCGAAGGTCCCTAAGTCGTATCGATCCGGAAAAATCACCGGCGAATAAAGAAGTCGTGTGTGGAAGAAAACTCCTCGTAATATGCATATTTGTTGACCGCCAAGCATCCAGATGGTGTGGACATGAATTAGCTAAGAAGAAGAAAAATAAAATATTGTCTCTTACCTAGTTTGAAAAGTACCAGCATAAGGACCATCTTTGCTGGAGTAATTTAGTAGGGTGGAGTAATCTAGCAGGTGGTAGTTGGTGGATATTTACCAAGTCTTTTAACAGTAGGAGCGTGCCATTCCGCACGCTGCCGTCGAAGGACACGGCGAGTGCGAGTCGAGTGACGCTGCCGCCGCCGTTGACCGCGAACGCTCGAGCGCAGCCCGGGCCCGCCAGCGGAGACGTCACCGATACGGAAATCTGGTGGAGATATATTAAATAAAAGCAAAGATGACAAATGAGCACACAGTCCTCCTGATGGTAAGTGGATGCTGTTGCCCATGACCTACCTATAGAATTGCCAGTTCCCGTTTCATATTTAAGAGGATTTGATAAGATTATATAAAGGACATGGGATGAGAATAATGAATATCATAATATAAAAACAATGTTAATACGCAATGTTACGTTGGCGTCACTTCCAAGTGATTTTTAAATAAGTTTGCCTCAACTAGCAGAGGATGCCTTGTTCATCATTAATGATTTCAAATTAGGGGTGAAGGATAATTTTTGTATCTGAAGCAGAAAACATCTTTTAAAATAAAGGACTTCTGGCAGCACTATTTACATTTTTCCTCGATTATGAATGAAATGCAGATGCGTTGGCACTCGTGACTGACTGCATTACGGAACTCACTTAGAGTCTCATAGCAACGCATGTATGTGTACGTGCGTCGATTCAAACATCTTCACACGTTAAACCAAACGCTGGCCCCAGTACTGTTCACCCAATATTTGGATCAACAATATAGAGTTAGCCCATACACTGTGCTCAAATTCAAAAGTGGCGCCATTTTGAAATTATTTTTACTTCGCCGATTGCCTACAAAATTGATATCCGATGAAAATGAGAGTCCGTTGCATCTCAGATTAAGTATTCGCTGTACAGGATTGAAAAAGTAACCGCATTTTTGAATTTTTAACTTACTACCCCGATTGCTTTCTAATTCGATATTTGAAGGTCTGTGCCGTCCTCGTTAAAGTATCCAATGTTACAATTCAAAAAGCGGCCGCTATTTTGAAATCTCCTGTTATTAAACAAACTACTTACAATATTACGAAATATAAAGCGTACCACATCTAGGAGCCCTCGCCTCGATCGACTTTCATAAGTTTACTTTAGCATTCTCATATGCTGATTTTACTACATCATTCAAGCCAGTCGTGGCCTTACTACGATATCACTCCAGACCCCCTGTGACTATCGCGGTTTTTAACAACAGACGTATGAAGACTTTCGATGAATTTCATATAAATTCTATCAAGAAACCTATTTTGTCGCAAGTACAGCTGTTGCATGAAGAAACCAATCGCAGACAGTCCCAGATAGTAGTAGTATACATCGAAGTGTTTGGCTGCAGCTGTATGTTACTGTGCTAGGTTGTGTATGTATGCTGTGGTGCTAGGTGTGTACTCACGGATGCAGCAGCGTGTCGTGCTCGCGCAGCGCGGTGCCGCAGTGCGGCGAGCGGTGCGTCGAGCACGGCGGCGGCGAGCTGGTGCTCGCGAGCGCGAGCCGCCGCCGCTGCAGCCAGCGCCTCCGCCACTTCAGCGCCGCGTATCGTGTTGCCGCGGATCTGCGACACTGAGACAATGTAAAGCTCATTAAAGGTTTCAAAATAATGGATTATGGGTAAGTATGAAGTAAGTCACGTTTTCAATAAAACAATACATTTTTACAGAATAAGAGTGACTAGTGAGAACACATGCCAACACATGATGGTAAGTGCCCTGATGCCCATAGATATCTACATCTGGGCTCAATTAAGAATCAAAATGCAGATGCGACACACTTGAGGACTAAGACTGAGTATACGAAACACACCAGCAGTTCACGTTGGTATTCTGTGTGAGCATGACCCCTCTCATGTCGAGCCGACCCTTTTGTGCTGTAGCCATATATCCGCAGCATAGCTCTATCATGTTAATATGCAATTTGTGTAGAAAAAGTCAAGTTAAAGTTTCAGGATGTTAAACATATTTAGATAAGATTCGCATGTAAAACCGAAATGTTGAGTATACCTGATTTAAAGAGAAATTTTGTTCCACCTTCAACTGTCTGTGCACTAGGAATAACATCATTGTTGATAATGCGACACGGCAAACAGAATGTGGTGGCAAATGCAATTGCCAGAGGAAAGGAGGTGCTCTTCAAATTAGGTAAGACACGACATTTTTGAATTTCATGAATAACAACCTAAAATAGCAGCTTAATACTGCTGTGTTTCGTATGGTGAGTGTAGAGATCCGGAGACTTTTTTTACTGGAAACGAGGCATACCATCTTAGTTCTCAAGGGTGACAACGTATCTGCGTTTTGATTCTTAATCGAAGATAAATGTAAATGTCTATGGGCCACAGCATTCACTTACCATTAGGTGGACTGTGTGCTCGTTTGTCACCTTTATTATATAAAAAAGATCTTAGCTAATAAATTGTAACGGATTCCCGTTAAGTGAGGCTTGGTTATATTATTGAACTGTTTGATTGACTATTATAGTTTATTAATTAGCCATGTGATGGCGGTGAAAGAGAATCCGTCTCCTCATTTTGTCACATGGGTGCCGTAAGAAACAATTATGGGAAATGCCTACAAAGATCTCGCTGCAGAGTGATGGCATTATAACGATCTTGTTTACCGCCAACATAAAACACACAGACTGGCTGTTCAACGTAATTTAGTTTGCGTCATAAACAACAGATGGAGTTGTGCGGTGTTTGTGTCGCGATGTGGTTTGCTTAAGGGCCGTGAAATAATTTGTATATTGTGATCTAAAGTGGTTCCTTTAGTGAGATCCATGGTATGTAGTATGATAATACACTATATATATTATACTGTAGTCTAATTTCACTAACAACACCTTCACCCCTGGGATTCATCAGCCACATCCCAGGGGACCGTGAGCATGTCTATATTCAAACTACCGGCTCGGTGACGGGTAAGCAGCGTATAGGTGCGATACGTCTGGTGTTGAGATCATCTATCCGTCTGCTAGACGTGACGATAAGGGCAAATCCTCAATACAACACGAGAGGCTTATAGTAATGGACGTTCACAGACTGATGTAGCATAGCAAAGTCTACATTTCGATACCGACATCAAACAAACGTCTCCTCATTTATTGAGATGACGAAGCAGAGTGTTCTGTGTATATAGCTATAAGGAGAGTCGTAAGCTCGATTGCTGTATTAACAGTTATTGGGTTTTTCTGATAAAACATTCTTATTAGTTGTCAGGAGGCAGCAAGTTAGCGGTGTTTCACTTCCGTACTTTGGAAAACATCTAAAGTAGGTCATGTGCTTATCTCTTAACGTTCGTGTTGGATTGTTTTCCCATTGCGCTATGACAGTGATGGAATAGAGACTGCACTTGCGCTTGCGCACATACTCGTGCACTATATACGTATCTTGCGAAGGAAATAACAGGTGGTGTCATGGTACATTTAACTCTGAAGTATTTCTGACGCCAAATAGCAGTACCTTTACTACTGTGTTCCAGTCTCAAGTGTATACCTTTTTTTATAGAACGAGAGTGATAAACGAGCACACAGTCCACCTGATGGTAAGTGGATTTTGTGGCCCATAGACATCTACATTTATCCTCGATTAGATAAGAATCAAAATGCAAATGCGTTGTCACTCGTAAGGACATGGATGAAATTCTTCGTTTCCAGTAAAAAGGGTCTCCGGTTCTATACACTCACCATACGAAACTAAGCAGTATGGAGCTGCCATTTTACGTTGGTATTCTATGAGAGCATGGTCCTACCCCGTTTAAGCCGAACCATTCGTGCTACAACTACGAGTATAATGTAGTTGCGGCGTGCTCTACCACGTAACTAGTATAATAACAGACTGTAATGCATTCCATCTTAGCCCTCAGAGGTGATGCATCATTAACCTTTCTTTTTTATAGAGTTGACTGCAGATGTCCACGCAGTAGCACAATTTGGTAGATCGTAAGTTTCAAGTTTGTTTGTCACTTTGTTTTAACTGGTTTTTCCGGTGATAGTTGCCGTTGATACTGGTCGCAGTGAGCAGTATTCGATAGAGGATGTTGTTAGTTACCGTGCTCCTGCGCCGCGCCCAGCGCGGTGTCGCCCAGGCGCTGCAGGTCGGCCAGGCGGCGCCGCAGCTGGTAGCGCGCGCGCCGCCGCAGCTCGGCCGCCTCGTCGTACAGCGCGCGCGCGCGCACGAACACGCGGTCTGCCTGCGAGCCCGCCCGCCCCAGCACCTCGCGGACTGCACACCAACACACAATTATTTATTCATTTCACAGTCATAGCCCTGGACATGGTACAACAACCGCCTTTCTCAAGGTTACTGAAGATATTCGAGAGGGTCCGGAAAATTCCAAACAAACAGTTCTTATCTTAATAGATTTTTGTAACGCTTTTAATACAGTCGACCACTCTGTCTTGCTAGCTCTACCCTCTCACTTGAATATCTCGTCTTCAGCCCAAGATTGGTTCTCATCAAATCACTAATCATTGAGTCCAAAAGCAACATACAATATATAAAATAATATAAGTTTAAAAACCTTAAACAACAGGTATTGAACATGAGCCTGAGATCCTGGTAATTATTTCATCATCATTCCTTGTTCAATTCACGGGATAATTTGTGATAGTGATATTCTTACACCGCCACTACCACTACCTCATATAGGAAACGACAAAGGAAAACAAACAAGGAGATGGGCAGCGGCGTTTTCCTTATAACATATATTTTTATAATAGAAATAAAAAAAAATAAGGTTGCTAGCACGCCTGCAAACGTGGCAACTATGGCAAACATCACATCATGAACATTGACATAAAGGATGTAGATACTTGTCACAAAAGTAATATTACTAAAGCAAATTTTGACTCCCATACCTTCGCTTCCATCGCCACTCCCGCCTCCTCCTAAAGCGCGTTCCTTCCACCCTAGTGCCCGTAGCTCCACGCTCACTACGTCTGCACCTCTCCGTGCTTGCTCCAGTTGTCGTCGAAGCTCTAAACATGAAGATGAATTGCTATAGGTTTGGATTTTAATTTTGCAACTTTGATATAACATTAAACATTATATTTTTAACTCAATAGCATTCCAACTTGGCCAATGTTTCGTATAGTAGATTTATGAGTGCATGAATTGTATGTATTGTTCTAATGTACCATATTAATCTTAATAACTAGCCTTATAATATATAAAAATATTAGCGAGAATGTGTGAAACACAATTATTTTTATTTATTTTTCCCGAACATATTATATTCAATTAGAAAATTTACCTTATAATTGAAATTATTAGATTTAAAAATACAATCCACCGACAGATTTCGAGCTAAGTTAGCCATAATTTAGTTTAGGCAGCAATGCAAAACTTAATTGTCACAAATATCTATGATATTTTGTTTTATACATATTTGTTTACGTTCCTCTAAATGTGTCCATAAAATTATAAAATTGTCCATTTAGATGTCTCTGAGAATTTGATATTCTTTAGTCCATACAAAAGACTAAAAAATGCTTTTTTTATTCTTTGGAGTCCACTTTCACTTTTTATTAAGTGATTTTTGTTTCTAGTGCTTTAATGTCAGTATTATCATCATCATCATTACAGCCCTTCACAAGTCCACTGCTGAACATAGGCCTCCCCCAAGTAATGCCACAAAGCACGGTCCTGAGCCTCCTGCATCCATCGACTTCCTGCATGTCTTACCAGGTCGTCACTCCATCTAGTGGGGGGTCGCCCTACACTTCGCCTACCGGTACGAGGCTGCCACTCGAGAACCCTTCTTCCCCAACGGTTGACGGTTCTTCGAGCTATATCGCCGGCCCATTGCCACTTCAGCTTACTAATCCGTTGGGCTATGTCGGTCACTCTGGTTCTACTGCGGATATCCTCATTTCTAAGTTTATCACGCAGAGAAACTCCGAGCATAGCCCTCTCCATAGCTCGCTGACCGACTTTGAGCGTCCTCATACGGCCAGCAGTGAAGGACCACGTCTCGGTTCCGTAGTTGTTTTTTCAGGTTTTGAGGTATACCTAACGAGAAGATGTGTCGTAATTTCCCGAACGCTGCCCAGCCGAGTTGAATCCGTCGATTGACCTCTCGGTCGAAGTTGGACTTACCTAGTCGGACTATTTGTCCCAGGTAAACGTACTCGTCAACAACTTCGAGCATAGTGCTCCCAACAACTACCGGCATAGGTGTGACATGGCCATTAAACATGATCTTTGTTTTGTCCATGTTCATCTTAAGACCTATCCGTTGGGAGGCACTATTGAGGTCATTGAGCATAGTACTTAAGTCCTCCAGCGATTCTGCCATAAGGACTATATCGTCGGCAAATCGAGATGAGTGATGTACTCGCCATTGATGTAAATATTATTATAATGTTATATAATAAAATGTTAATTTAATTTATGCTGGGAACTGAAGCGGGTACCGGTAGACTGGTGCAAAGCCGTGATAGTCCCAGTATATAAAGGAAAGGAAATGGTCATGAAAGAAACTGATGGAAAAATTTGGGATGTGCAAGCGGGATTTAGAAAGGGAATGGGATGTACAGATCAAGTCTTTTCCATGCGCATGATCGCGGAGAAATTTCTAGCCAAAAACCAAAAGGTTTTTTGTGCGTTCATGGACTTGGAAAAGGCCTATGACAGAGTGGAAAGGGATTTGCTATGGCAAATACTGAACTCATTTGGGTTGAGCGCTGGCTTGATACAGGCATTGGAGTCTCTTTATAGGGACTCTACTCTAGTGCTTGTGTTAGGATCAACGGGGTCTACTCGGACTGGTTTGAGATCCATAAAGGTGTCAGACAGGGCTGTGTGGCTTCCCCGTGGCTGTTCAACCTATTCGTGGATAGTTGTTTGCAAAATTTGAAAGTTGAAGAATGCGGATTAAGAATGGGTGAGTTAACCGTCAAATGCCTTTTGTACGCCGATGATCAAGTCATTCTTGCGTCGTCGGCGGCCGAGTTGCAAATGATGGTTACATTAATGAACGGATCATTAAAAGAAAGGGGTATGAAAGCGAACGCAAGTAAGACGAAGGTTATGGTTTTTGAAACAGAAGAAAGTAAAACGATTTGTGAAATAAGAATAGAAGGGGAGTTGATCGAGCAAGTAGATGAGTTTGTATATTTGGGCTGCGTATTTAGCAGGGATGGGAGATATGATAAGGATATAGAACGACGAGTGAATGCGGGAAATAGAGTAAATGGGGCCTTGCACTCTATTGTGAAGAGTCAAAATGTGTCGAAAAGGCACGTATGGCAATTCACAATGCTGTGTTGGTCCCTACTTTAACGTATGGTAGTGAAAGTTGGGTATGGCAGAAGAAGCACGAAAGTAGAATAAACGCAGTAGAAATGCGGTCGTTAAGGAGTATGTTAGGGCTGAATCTGAATGACAGGGTAAGAAATTGTGTAATAAGAGAAGAGTGTGGTTTGCAAGATGATATTGTGACCAGGAATAAGAAAGGAATGCTTCGGTGGTTTGGTCATGTGGAAAGAATGAATGAGGAAAGGGTGACTAAGAAAATTTATGTTGCAGAAGTGAATGGCAGAGTCAGAAAGGGACGTCCTAGGCGAAAATTTATCGACCAAATTGGCGATTTATTGGAAACGGGCCAAATTAGGAGTACTCTTAACCGACAAGCATGTATGCGTATGTTTATGGATGTGAAGGAGGCGAGAGAGTTGTGTCAGGATCGTGCCAAATGGAAATCTGTAGTCTCTGCCTACCCCTCTGGGTGACAGGCGTAAGTGTTTATGGTTTATGGTTATAGATAAAATTATTTTGTCCCTTCTAGAATCTAGTTTTTCTTAAGAAAAATTATCCTCTACTAGTATTTTCTTTCGTATCATGGAGGCATCTTACGTACGTACGTACGTATTGGACATGAAAAAATATCTAGGCCCGTTATTATTAATTGTAGGCGAGATGGGATTCAAATCCGCGGCCCTCAGAATTGCAGCTTAATGCAAATCCATTACGACACACTTTTTACGTGCTAGAGCCACGCTGCAGCTATAATTATTGTAGTTGTAGCACAAATGGGTCGGCTCGATCGGGGCAGATCCATGCTTTCACATAATACCAGCGTAAAGTAGCAGCGTAATGCTGTGTTTAGTATCATGAGAGTATAGAACCGGAGACCCTTTTTTACTGGAATCGAGGCATTCCATATTAGTCCTCAGGGGTGGCAACGCATTTGCATTTTGGTTCTAAATTGAGGATAAATGTGGTGTCTATAGGCCACAGCATCCACTTACTATCAGGTGGACTGTGTGCTTGTTTGTCACCCAATGCTATAAAAAAAACACGGAGCCGTTAAAATGTCTGCTGTCCTTCCCGCTTTTACTCTAATCTAAGTTTCAGTGAACTCACCATCAGCTCTAGCCAAGACCGCGGCGCCTCTGACCTTCAGGTGCTCGGAAGCACGTAGCTCCGCCTCGGCGGTGTGCAGCAGCGGGCTGGGTCCGCGCGCCAGCTTGCCGGCCGCTGAGGCGGCCACCGCGGCGGCTGACGCAGCGGCGGCTGCGGCTCCCACGCCCTCCGCCACTTCTGCCCATGCGTGGGCCGCCTGTACACCTGCTGACGCTAACGCTCGGGTGCCCGCAAAAAGGCTGAGATAGATAATATATAATTTGTACTTGCGATGGTTGACACGTGGTGAAATTCAAGCTTCATTTTTGTGAATGGGATAAATTTTTAATTTATTGTTTCACATTATATATTTTAAATTATTATAATAATTTAAAACAAATATTGTGAAACTAGAACAAGTGTAAACACTTGTACCATTGATACCTTGTGTGTGTGTAGCTTGTACCATCCATTACAGCCTATAAAAGTCTACTGCCGAACATAGGCCTGTCTCAAAGAGTGCCTCGTGGGGGGATTTCGCCATAGTTGCCACACTTGGCAAACGGTTGGCAACCGGACCGCAGTTTTTATTATTTTGAGTTGTTACCAGGAAGATGCTGCTGCCCATCTCCTATTTAACTTTCCCTATGTCGTCCCTATGTATTATGACACCCTTGCGACAATATAAATAAAAGAGTCACAAAAATATAAATATAATGTTAACTTATTTATGATACAACCTATAGCAGAACAGAACAGAAAAATGTTAAAATATTGAGCAAGGTGAACCATATACAAACAAGTTAAATTAATAAATTGAATAATGCACTTCACTGCTGGCCGTATGAGGACGCTCAAGGTCGCTTGGCGAGCTATGGAGAGGGCTGTGCTCGGAGTTTCTCTGCGTGATAAACTTAGAAATGAGGATATCCGCAGTAGAACCAGAGTGACCGACATAGCCCAACGGATTAGTAAGCTGAAGTGGCAATGGGCCGGCCATATAGCTCGAAGAACCGATAACCGTTGGGGAAGAAGGGTTCTCGAGTCGCAGCCTCGTACCGGTAGCCGAAGTGTAGGGCGACCCCACTAGATGGAGTGACGACCTGGTAAGACATGCAGGAAGTTGATGGATGCAGGTGGCTCAGGACCGTGCTCTGTGGCATACCTTGGGGGAGGCCTATGTTCAGCAATGGACTTGTGAAGGGCTGTAATGATGATGATGATGATGAAAGTGTAATTCTATTGACTAATAAACTTAAAGATGATCCTAATCTTGGAGTGGGAGCCTAGTAACCTCAATTGGAATACTCTTCGTGTTTACAGTTGAAGACTGACCAATATATAAAAAAGGATTCTATGACCGACGACTTTGTGCTACTTCAAATGTTACATTGTTATGTATTTTTATAGATTACGTATATTTAAGTTTTATCCCGGGTCGAGTCAAATTCAGTTCTTGGGTTTTTCTATTTAGAAATTCTCAGTAGCAACCAGGGGCCAGGAAGTTGGAGGTGTTTTTACCCCCGTGCCTCAGAAAGCAAGTTAAGCTGTGATTCTGTGCCCTGTGAATTCTTTCCGATTGTGTCGGATTACCATCCCATCAGACTATGATAGTGAGGGAATAGAGAGTGCACCTGTGCTTGCGCATACACTTGGGCACTATAATCCTGTCCTGTGCGGATGGCAGTTTACGTTGAGACTGGCCGCCGTGACTGAAACTCGGTCTGTAAGGCATTATATTAAATTTTTTGAGTGCAAAGAGTCGTAAAGCTACGACGCAAGAAATTTTACATGTTGTTATGTATCGGTGATATTTACAACATAATGTCATAAACTAGAATTGATATTGACTTATTTATAGCAGCGTGGTCTTCATTTTTAAAATCTATTGTATTTTACATATTTCTTTTGTATTATGTATTTCATTATTTTATCATATTTTATTTTTATTTGTGTACATACCTTTTATATTCTCTGGCCTTCTTTCCCAGTTCGGCGGCGTGTTTCTCCACGGCCTCCAAATATTTTTGTTTGTACGTCGGTGTCAGGTTGTATAGTATTCCTTCTTTCTCTTCAGCGGCATTTGTCAGTGCTACCAACTGATCATTAAGAGCGGGAAACCCAACTGCCAAATTTTGCGTTTGTAACAACAGTGATCTAGTTTCATCCGTCATGTTATGCGATGAGAGGTTTGGTATGTCCTAAAATATTAGAATACGGTGAAATATGCCATATTCTTCTCTTAATGAAATGTATTTATAGTCTGTAATAAATTTATGACAACAACGACAATATTAAAGGATTTATTATTAACACGTGATTTATTGTAGACCATGTCCCGCTGGGTTTTTAGCAAATTTTTTTCCAGGAGAGAGGTATTTTGCAGATAAATTAAACCTAAGAATGACTTTCCATAATTATAGTTTACAACCTGTATTGAATAAAAAAGTCTCTATTTATAAAAAAAAAACTTCATAATATTGTATTATAGGCGACTCTATTGGTACACGTTAAAAGCCTAGTAATGTAAAGTCTATTAACTTGTATCTTGCTGCAAATATTTCTCAGAACTATTGTTCAGAAAGTGATACCTTGGGTATTGTGCAACATCTTGTAGAGCATATTTCGACGATATTGCAATCAACTGTGTCACCGATCAATTTAGTTTGTAAACGTAAAGCATGATGAACTACGTCGCATAAAATAGCGGTAATTTGGCTACACAATTGCATTTTGCCACAAATCTAGCCAGCCGCCACAGAACTAGCAAAATATATATAAACCAGCTGCACCCCGCGGTTTCACCCGCGTATATCAAGTGTCTGGGCTGCGCGTCTTGTCATGACGCCAAGTTCAAGCATTTCAAATAGCCGTGTATGGAAAAATTGGTTAAATTAATGGATTACTTTTATCTATCGGCATACGTACATTATAGAGTGAAGTTAAACACAGTTTCTGCGCAATATGCATCGAAATATGAAATTTTTTTAATCATATATTGATTTTTTTTGCTTAAAGTTTAGTTTCCTCAAAAACTTCCCACTTTATTACCGCCATATTGTATGTCATAAGAAAAGAATTAAATATGTTCTTTAAAAATAGGCACAATTTATTTCTGTCATGAGTTTCTCAGGTTCTGTTCCGCCTGACGCTGTTGTGTACAAGTCTGTATATGATAGAGCCATGCAGCAGCCATGTCATGGTTGTATCATGAACGGCTCGGCTTGACCGGGGTAGGACCACGCTCTCACAGAATACCAGCGTATTTTGTGAGAGCGTGGTGGAAATGGTAGACAAGCTGCTGTGATTCGTATGGTGAGTGTAGAGAACCGGAGACCCTTTTTACTGGAAACGAGGCATTCCATCTCGGACCTCAGGGTAGACAGCGCGTCTGCATTTTGATTCGTAATTGAGGATAGATGTGGATGTCTATGGGTCACAGTAACCACTTGCCATCAGGTGGACTGTGTGCTCGTTTGTTACTCTATTTCTATAAAAAAATGGGATGACATATTTGTTACTTACTTCCAACATAAGACGACAACGTAATCCGACATCTCTCACATGAGCCAATCTTGAAGTCACTTGTTTCCTCAGCTCGGATACAGTGTCCCCCGCAGTCCACACAATATCTGCCAGGCGCGGTAGATCATCTGCCTTCTTTTCCCACTCCTCAAGCGAAGTTTGTAACTTGTGTAGGCGCTTGTACATATCTTCTATTCTGTATTTGTATTCTTGAATCGCCGTAGATTGTACGTTTGCCTGTTAAAAACAATAAGCGGTTGTAGAGTTGAAGTTATGGGTTTGTAAATTGCCGGCATTTTTTCTCGGTAGCTTTGTGTAGCGTTTGGCTCTTTTTCTTCTTAAAAAAAAAACGTTATCTCCACGCTAAGATTTTGTCCTGTATCGTGGGGTCAGTTTACAAACATAAATTCAACAAGGACAAACATTCAAACCCGGAACAATTAATTGTAGGCCATACAAATACTTGCTCCGTGCGGGATTCGAACCCGCGGCCCTTAGCGCTGTAACTCATAGCTAAGCCACTGCGCCACGGAGCCCATATCTAGTGCATGAATGGCCTATAAATAATTGTTTCAGGTCTAAATGTTTGCCCGTGTGTAATTTATGAAAGTGAAATTCCACCATTTTACAGAAATACGAGTAATTTCTGTAGAGTTTTGTTTTAACAGAACTTAAAAATAAAGAGTATCAGAAATTAAAAATACAGAGTATCTTATCATATAAAAGTAAAGGCCCACTTCAAAGACCTAAAAAGAATAAGTTGATATCCTCATAATAGCTTCTAAAGTTGATGTTAAAGTATATATACATAGTGTACGAATGAATTTAAGACCCCGTGTAGTGGAATTACTCGTGGAGGTATTTTTTTTTAATAAATTGATCAATTATAAGATTTAAAGATACCAAGGTATTTAAGTGATTATCCATAACAGTACAGCATCTATCATTAAATTATTTATATTCCCAAATCCAATTAGATTATTTATCAAGTATTTTCATGTAAGCAGCCAGCGTACGTTCTTGGGTGTTAAAGTTTTGTATAGCGAATTAAAATTGCTTATATAAAATACGTTTAATGGTATTAATTACAGGTTTTATGAATTATTTAATTCTAGTTTGCTTTAGAGGAGATTACTCATCTGTAGTCTTCTTTAAAGTTAAAGAAAAGTAAATTTACAGCCTATATATGTCCCACTGCTGGGCACAGGCCTCCCTTCATTTCTGAGAGGGTTTTAGGGCAAGGAATTGTTCACTGCGCTACCGCAAACCGTGTTGGCGATCTTCATATGTCTTCGAAATATTTTTTTTCTTATTCCTCAGACATGCAGGTTTCCTCACGATGTTTTCCTTCACCGCCGAGCACGTGGTAAATCAGCACTTAAAATTGCAAATATCAATTTCATTGGTGCCGGCGGGGATCGAAATCGGGTTGCTCGCGTACTGTGAAATTTACAGCGAGCGCTAACCATCTGAGCTACCACGGCTCATCACGTCATCTAGTAATCACGTAGTCTTCTTTGTTTGAAGTTAATTGCAGGGGTCCATGGACCGTAGTAGCCAGTTACCATCTCATGGGAGGTTAGGTCTTTCCTAATTAAAATATTAAGATAACTAAAACTTAGAACTGAAATCAAATATATATGTAGAAGATACTCACAGAGTCAGACACGTCCGCAGCTCCAGTCATATAGTCCGATAATGTAATTTCTCTTATATTCTTTAACAGGTGCCTGGCTTCCTTTATCGCTCTATGTGCACTCATATGCTTCTCTCCTCTTGCAAAATCATCCAACGCCGCGACCTGTTCTCCCAGGAGCCTTCTTTGTTTTAAAACCTCTTCTAACCAGCTCATGCTCTCTAAGCTTAAATATTGAGCTTCTTTTTCTCTTCTTGCTGCTTCTAGTTTAACTCTATTTGCAATCGTGAATATGCCGTGTTCTCTTACCTCCATATCGTTAAGGAAGTTATCAACGTTTCTCGATTGTTCTATATCTTTCTTTAAGACAAAAAGATCGTTTCTTAGTGATGAAGTGTTGTGTGCGTATTCTCGGAGGGCTGGGAACGGCTGTGGTATTCTGCTGAGTTCCGTCAAGTCAGCGTCGGTGCGTAGGTTGGTGGTCAATCTTTCCACATCATTGAGCAGTGTTTGTGTGCAGTTGTCGCAAGCTGAAAAATATATAACGATTAGATATGAAGTTAAGAATGTAAAATAACTTGCGAGGGGCTGATGTATTGATGAGGCTAATGAGGTGTCATAAACATTTTAACTTATACATCTATTCGTAAATACTCTTAAATATCGTAATAAATTATACAAATTCACTGCAGAACAAAGGGTTCCCACAAGAAATGCCATAAAGCACGGTCTTGAGCTACCTGCATCCATCGACTTCCTGCATCTTCTTACCAGTTCGTCACTCCATCTAAGAGGGTCACTCTACACTTTGCTTATCGTATATCAATGATATGGTATTCTTTCCAGACCAGTAGCGTGAGAACGTTATCCAATTCACCCTGTCTTACACCTTGCTGCATTCGAATAGATTTCGTACTCTAGTTTTGTACTCGGATAGCGATCGTAGAATCATTGTACGCTTCACCACTTCCATATACCGAAAGTCAATGTGACATTGTTGAAGAGTACTGCAGAACCGGCCAAATTTCAATGATATTATAGGCTCACAAAGATCACATGCGAAAAACAAAGTGGCAGATTGTAATCTTCGGTCTTCTGTACAATTTGCCGAAGAGTATTAATGGTTATTACTCACGTTTGCAGCCGTCCTCGTCAAGGAAGTGTCGCGGCAGCGCGCAGTGATCGCAGCGCGGTCCAGCTGCAAAAAGTCTGCATCGACAGCGTGCGTGCGCGTCACAGCGTGTCTGTAGTGCCCCACGCGCGTCGCACGTACACGGCACGCACTGGCCCGCTGTGCGCCGGTGCCCCACCGCGCATGCTTCGCACCGCACGCCCGTGTACCCTGCCGACATAGAGCGTTACTGCTACTATCGCCTATCGTCTTTTAAGTCGGGCGTGCACCAAGAGTTTTTGATTATACATTACTCCACAACACCCACATAAAGAATATCCACTACCGTATATCATCCCGTGGGTGTCGTAAGACCGAACGTGCCCGTCGCCGCGTGCCGGTGACACACCACATAGGCTTCGCACTGCGTGCCCGTGTACGCTGCCGGCACAATGCGTTGTAGTGTAGTATAGCTCCCACGACTATATGTATTTGAGTTAAGGTGGAATAAGTTTGTGCAGTATAATTAAAGTTTTAGTACCAACAACACGTCTCTTTCATTTTTTGCTACATTACAGTGTTGCTGCATCGCCTTTTAAGCTAGGCGCGCATAACGAGTTTTTCGCCGCATGGCAAAACCGCTACGTCATTCGTGCTTCAGTATCTTGCCGTGTAGTGGGGGTGTAAGAATATCTGCGTCACCATATCGTCCCTTAGGTGTCGTAACAGGTGACAGGGCGAAACAAAACAGAAAATTGGCGGCCTCTTTTCCTAATTACAATAACTGCAGCTGCCAACGCTTATAGTTTAATCTAGGGTATTCCATATCTGTATTTCACATCTGGTATAAATATAAGCCGGTCTACCTTCATCTGTCGGAAGCTTCGAAATCTTTGTAGACTTCCCGATAGTCGCCGCTTATGTACCCATGAGAAGAAATGGATGATGGTTGCTCTTTACGGTGAAAATCGGCAATTAAGGTACCTAAACATTGAATGAAACTCACCAGGCAAGCATCGACAGCGTAAGCTCCCCCCGACCATGGCACAGGAGCTCGCGAAGTTCCTGTCGCGTGACGGACAGGCACAGGGCTGGCAGCCGGCCGGTGCGTCTGGCGAGCCAAAGTATCCCGGGGCACAGCGTTCGCAGTGCGCACCGTCCGTCCCACCCGTGCAGTTCTATAACAAGAACCAAAACGTTTTGGAAGGGGCGTACATTTAGAAGTCGTTTAATTTACGCGTGTTATTGAAATGTAAGAAAGTGACTTACACTACTTTTACTATTTCCCTAAACCACCAAGTATTGCTTATCACGTTACTTACCACTTACTTATCACTCAATTGTTACATATTTTGATAAATCTGAGGTGAGGGAAGTGCCGTTATAACAGAATGGTGGACTAATTGATACCATAATATAAGTTTCTTAAAATATAATATAAGTTTCTTAAAATATAATTACAATAATATAAGTTTCGTAACCCCTCACCCTAGAAACTTCTTCTGTACCTTGGAAATATTTTACATATTTAAATTACACACAGAAGCATTTTTTTAAATATAACCTGATACGCTTTTCGTAACTTTCAAACTAAAACTAACAATGGAAGCAATGCTGGTTTCGATTGCAGCGATCCAGCAGAAATAGACAAGAAATATTGCATATGTATAGGGTTATGCAGCAACATGTTTGCAGCTTTAAAAAGTGCAGGTTTGGCCTCATATGGAATACTGTTCTCATCTCTGGACCGGGGCACTCCAGTGTCAGCTCCCTTCCACTTCAATCATCGACGATCAAGTTCTTTCCTACGGGCTTTATTTTATATTAATTACAGGAGGTTATCAGTGGGATTTGCGCGGAAACGTTGCGTCTCTATACATCTTCAACCTTATATAGGTCAGATAGTGTTCAGAGGAATTGTTCGTATTTATTGCAGCTGCTGAATTCCACCATTGTATACTGTGACAGAACTAGAAATTCCATCATCATCTCGATGGCTGGCGGTTTACTACCGTGCAAATTTTCTGCCTCGAATGACCGAACTGTTGAATTTACTGTCGCCAGTGGATTTCGCGCACCGATACGAATTAGGAACCTTCTAGAAAAGAGCCTACTCTTTCCTAAAAGGCCGGCAACGCACCTGCACTTTCTTTGGTGTTACGGATGTTCACGAGCGATGGTCTTCACCATATACCATCAACTGAGCCGCATGCTCGTTTGTCTTCTCTACCATAAAAAAGCTTAAACATACTTTTAGGAGGAAGAGATACTTCTAAAAGAAGAAGAGCAGACCCTACAACAATGACCAAGTTTAATCTTTATTCCTTTTAATTAGTATAAGTTTGTTAAAGTTAACTGTTGACTTGGGTCTTTCCCGTTGTGAGGAGAGTTTGTTATAATCATCTGTCACATTGGAAGGCGGATTAACAATTGCAGTACTATAATGGTGTGAGTGTACGTCTGGCATAAATGAGATGGTTACACCGCTATCAATTAATAGATATGTCTGGCATTTCTCAGATAATTATATCTAAAACTATCATTAGTAGATTTAAAATTTTGACATTTTTAAAAGTTCCTGGCCACCGTGACCGGAATATGTTGTTTTTTAATAGAATAAGGGTGACAAACGAGCACACAGTCCTCCTGATGGTAAGTGGTTGCTGTAGCCTACATGTCCATCCTCAATTAAGAATCAAAATGCAGATGCGTTGTCACCCATGGGGAATGCGTAGTTTCCAGTAAAAAGGGTCTCCAGTACTCATCACTCATCAAACGAAACACAGCAGCATTGAGCAGCTATTTCACGCTGGTATTTTATAAGAGTCCTCGTCAAGCTGCCCACTCATGCTATAACTACAATATGGTTGCAGCGTGGCCCTACCACGTTACCAAGCAATAATATTAAAACAATTTACCAAGCAATGTCCAGTGTCAGGGTTGCAGGCGGTGGCGCGTCCGCCGCAGGCGCAGGGCCGCGCGACCGCGTCGACGCTGATGACGATGGTGCCGGTCACACTGCTAGCGCGCGGCTCGCTCGCCGGCAGCCAGAAGCCGGCGGCAGCGCGCTGGCACGACGCGGCCGCATACCCGCGTGGGCACGCGCACCGCTCCACGCCCAGAGCTGGTGCACCGCGGCTCAGCCCCGGCACCGCCGTCTCCAGCGATACCTTCAGCACCCTGACACACAGTTTCTAACATGAATATGTTTTTAAATTTGCTTCCATAGTGTGAGACAATTCAGAAAACTGAGGATATCAAAATTGATCCATAAAAACATAAGACCTATTAGTCTCAGATTAACCTCTTTTTGTTGTCTGAAAGTGAAATGAAATATATTTATATGTTTAAAAAACAATTTTGTTTGACAATGTCATTTTTTAAAACATACCGTTTCTAAAGGAGTTTCGTTTGATTGGAGACGAAACGGCTAATAATAAGAGAGAAAAACCAGTGGTATAACTTACAAAACGTGTACGGGATCCTGATGAGCGGGCGCGCGCGTCGAGACCCGCAGCAGCACGCGCGTGAGACGCTGCAGAACCAGCATAAGGGCAGCACGCGATGCTGTGCCTTGTCCGTAATCATGCCCATGCCCTTGCCCTTGGCCGCGTACACGCCACAGCGACTCGTGAAGCCACACCGCGTGCGAACCGTTCACCGCTGGCACGCGCTGTAACATGCGTAACAGAGTAAGGATGACAAGCGAGCAAATATTCCACCTGATAGTAACTGGATGCTGTGGCACATAGACGTTTACATCTATTCTCGTCTATGAATCAAAATGCGGATGCGTTTTCACCCTAGAGAGAATGCCTTATTTCCAGTAAAAAAAAGCCTCCGATTCTCCACACGCACCATATAATTACTTTTTACGTGGTAGAGCCATGCTGCAGCTATTATGGTTGTAGCACGAATGGGTCGGCTCGACCGGAGAGGAACCACACTCTCACAGAATACCAGTCTAAAACAGCAGCTTAATGCTGCTGTGTTTTGTATGGTGTTTGTAGAGAGCCATCCATATTTGTCCTCAGGAAATGCAACGTATCTGCATTTTAATTATTAATCGAGGGCAGGTGTAGATGTCTGTGGGCCACAACATCCTCTTGCTATCAAGTAGACTATGTGCTCGTTTGTCACCCTTATAAAAAATACGAAACACAGCAGCATTAAGCTACCATTTTAAGGAGCGTGATCCTCCCCCGGTCGATGGTTCTACAACGTATAAACACACATACATATTCAATGAAGGTTTACTACATCAACGAAAGTGTCTTTCGAGCTAAAGCTAAAAGCAAGACTCATTCACTAAATTTTACATGTACATAAGAGGATGTCCGGGCTGCAAGATGTTTAAATAATAGGTTTTTAAAGATCTATAATTGTCGCGCTGTGGCCGAACAACCAAGCTATTGACTAGCTCGAGAGACAACTACAATTTGAACTAATTTTACAATTTATTATAAAAACTGACGTTTATCATTTTGTATCCGTTTCTTCATCAAAACTGGATTAACTTCAAGAACCTCATAAGATAGATTGTGCCTGTATATTTTAATTTTTTTTGTCCAATTAACTAGGGGCGGGTTGCTTCAAATCGTTGATTAGCGTAACATGCGTACGTCAAATAATAACGATTCCGTTAGGTCTTTAACGTTCGTTAGTACAATGCGTTGTTTAATTGCATAATTTAAGAATAAAATTACATTAAACAATGAGTAAATAACCAGTTTTATATTTTTTTATATACGTTAAAACCAATATTTTATGTAAAAATTCTTTTCATAGTTTGAAGATAGCGCTATTTTTAAGATAAACGCGTGTGTCAAATAGATGTGAAGAAGCCACCCTCAATCGTTAAACTTGTTTGCTGTCAATTAAAGCGGTATAGCAGATTTTAAAATAAATAATTTACAAAAAAAATAATTAAGAACGTAGATAAACAAAAAGCTTTACTCTTGTGATCCAGGGATAAAACGGAGGATTATCTTTGTGTGGACTAAACGCAGCCTGGATATTATCTTGATACCGTTAGTTATTTTATGTTACTCACTTCATAATAATCCAAGACAAGATTGCGTCCATACAGCCTGACAAGCGGGAACTTGTCTAGGGAATCGGCTGATAGTTCCTCACCACCCTCTTCTTCGACACTGAACCTTAATGCTCCGCCATACGACATAACGCGGTCACCAAGAAACAACTCTCCGAGCTCCACGTACACTGGTACGGGCGGCCAGGGAACGGCTATTGTTGCTTCTGGGAATCGGGTGTGGACGGCAAGCAGAGAGTCTTGATCCACCTAGAAAAAGAGAAAGAGAATTCTTATTTTTTATTTTTATTTTAAAAACTTTATTGCGTCCCCTTAGAAAAAAAGATACAAAGGGCAGACTTAATGCCCAAAGGCATTCTCTACCAGTCAACCCGTGGAGTGGTGAGAGTTTGTCGTAGGTGTAGCAATTAAAATAAAAAAAAAAAGAGAAACTAAAATTATTACACATTATATGTAAAAAAACAGATTATGATATAATATTGTAAGTAAATATATACACACACATATATATATATATATATATATATATATATATCACTTGTACATTTACATATGTTAACACATATTCATTATAGTATATATAAATACATTTATATGCTAATAAACTTATCTAAACATACATACATACACGTATATGGATATAAATATACATAAATATAAAGTTAATACATACATATAAATACGTCATAATTCTAATGATTCGAGTATTTGTGAGGCGCTTTTCTGATATCATCAGGCAAGGAATTCCTGAGAAGTGCAGCCTGCACAATGAAGGAGTTACCATAGAACCCGGTGAGATGAGTAGGAATATAACTCTTGTTATTCAAGGAAGATCGAAGAACCCTATCATGACAAGAACAGATATATTGAAATCGTTCTTTGAGGTAAGAAGGCGAATATGGATCATTTAGAATTGAAAAAAGAACAAGTAATATTCTGTAGTTACGCCTTTGCCTTGTGGTAAGCCACTAAAGCTGAGATCTACGGAAACAGAATAAAAATATTCTACATCAGAGATACAAATAGTAATATTTACCAAAATTATAAATAAATACAAATAAAATATCTAGAAAATATTTATAAAAATAATAATAGTGTAGTAAAATAACCTTATATCCAAAAAATATGTAAAATTTATCAATCTAATGCAAACAACACACTTACGGGATGGCTATTAGTGAACTGTTTTCAAAATATTAAAAAACTTTCAATAAAATTTTCATTAAAATTTAAAAGTTAACAATATATGAATAAAAAGAGAAAACTATTTGAATAAAAAATAACAAAGGGCAAATACAAGACAAAAGCAGTCGACTACAGACATATTATATATAAAACGATATTTCTTCTGTGGCGGCAGTGCGCCGGTACCAGCTAGTACTATATAGTACGTAAGGGTAATATGTTCATCCGTTTGACCATATAATGGTCACTTTCTTATACCTCAAAACCTATAACCTTGTTTGTATAGATGACTCTCTTTTACGATAGCTCTTCATTAGTCAATCAAATAATAAAAGGTCAAAAGGGCGCTGCTTTATCGACACCTTTTTGACAGTTGACGTAATTAAAAAAAAACATTTTAAGCCGTAAATATAACGAGCTAAAATCGATGTATGTCATATTGCACTAGGCTGTATGGTGATTGAACCATTGTATAGTTCCTGTTATCTAAAAAATAAAGTTGTCAAAATAGAAAACATAACAACGACACACAAATTAAAGAGTATTGTAAGTATAACACAAATACCGAAGAACTTATTGGACAAAATTATTTATCTTACACCGATTATTACAATGTTTACGCATATTATCTAATGAACTTCTTAATAAAAAGTACTTAATTACAGCATTTACACAATACCAAAGTATACAATATAACGTTTACTACAGTACTTAGTTAATGCATTATTAATGCCTGTGAACTGATATTATTACCAAATTAATGTACACAAAAATATTAAATCTATATACCCAAACAAAATTATTTAATTTAATAATAATAAACTAATCTATACTAGGACAAAGAGCTAAAAAGTATAACCATAGATCACTACGTTTATTTAAACAAGAACAGAAATTAATATTAAATTTAAATTGGAAAAGAGTATAAAAATTTAATTTCAATAACAAGGTATAAATAAACCACACCACCTAATGAAAACATTTTGGCCTATACATTATAATAATATATTTAGCAGGTTATTTCTTTACATTGAAGCGACGACACCTCTTAGAATCAACATTTTGTGCTGATGCCCCTACCTGCTTCCGCAGAGCATCTTCACCATGACAATGCATTACAGGAGAGCTTTGTGGGGTCTATTTGGAAGCCAAGCCAGAAGTAACCGGAGAACTTATTGCAGGAAATTTTTCAATAAGAATATCCAACTCTTCCTTCGAGGAGATCTTCGCCCTTTCATCAGTTTGACATAAATTATCCCATGAAGTGTCCATTCTTTTTTTATACCAAAGTGCTTGCGGGCTTTGTTATGTATTGATTGCCTTGTACTTGTAAGAAACTCAGGAACAGAAACATGAGACCCTTTTAAATTTGGTCTTAGCATTCCACACCTCATGCTTTGAGTCTTTGAATTGGATGCGAATTGTCCGTGTGTGACCATCTTTTTAACCCCGATTCGATGGCACCGCTTGATGCTAGCATTTGTCACATGTGTAATATCTAATTTGTTGTGTAAAAGACACAGGATCTCTTTCTCTACATTAACCTCTGCTGTGTCAGGTATGCCATTGAATAGCAGAATTGAGAATTGAGCCTACCAACTCCTTGAATGCGTAAAACTCATCACGTAATTGAATAAGGGTGGAACTAGTTGGTGTAGACGCCGCTTTTGATCTTCTTTCAAATTCTGTCATCTTACGGGTCCAGCATTCTTCAAGCTCCTTCTGTATGTTCTCCACTTCAGTAACACTTGCCATTATATTTACAGTTAGGCAGTTCAGACAAAATGAGATGAAAACTGGGGAATTTGATTGCAATAAAGTATCACTAATGGGAGGTGCAAGTTAGACAAAAATTCTCTAAATGTTCGTATTTTTACACTTCATCCATACAACAACTAATCACTGATTGTTTTTTTTTTTTTGTCATTTTTTTGGGTTCCCCGGGGGTGCCCCCCCCTCTCCTCTCTTTTTTTGGGGTTTTTGGTGTGGGGTGTGAAAAGGGGTTATAAAAAAAAGGTTTTTTATAAATATTTTAAATTAAAATAAAATATAAGAGTTAAACAGTAGTCATTTATTGTACCAACCACCTACCCTCCAAAAAAAAACTTTCTTAATTGTATTTCAAAAACTTCCTTGAGACATTTGTTTTTTTTTGCTTTTTTAAAACGTTACCCTCACACTAGGATTTTCTCCTGTATCGTGGAAGCAGTTTGCAAACATGAATTGCACAAGAAGAAATATCCAGACCCGGATCAATTATTTGTAGGCCTTACAAATACTTGATCCGTGCGAGATTCGAAACCGCGGCTTTCTGCGCCGCAACTCACTGCTAAGCTACGACGCCACGGAGCCATCAATTTGTTAACCCATATAAGGACTTTTCTTAGAGTTAATGTCGATCGCGTGTATCGCCGAGTATGTCGCTCCGTCGTGTCGGAGCGACATACTCGGCTGTACGTTTTTAAGATTCGTCTCCGTTAACCGCTTTGAGGTCCCCCCATTTCACCCGGGCTGATCTATCACAAGCGTGAAGTAATACGCAACGCAACCTCATCGCTGTACTTAAGCTACATACTAGGAAGAGCGCTTCTAAGGCCCGGTGTTCCACTATTTAGGAGTGCGCGCACTTGTCGGTAAGACATACTTGGCCCTAAGTCGAGATCTGTCTCCGTAAGGCTTGAGGTCACTGACACTTAGGTAGATCCTTCTCTGGGACGCGCAACGAGAAGGCCAACAACGCCGTTTTGGTAACGGCTCCCGGTCCATTGTATTGGACCGAGAGGACAACCCGGATAATGGGGGACAGTCTAAGGCCCAAAACCTGCTGGGCTCAAGTAGTTCACGCAGATGACACGTGTCATAGTAAATTTATTATCATCTTCACGTATTATTACTTAATTAACCTCTGTCATACACTACTGTAGCTCATAGAAAGAAGTCTACGACTACGTTGGCACTCATGAAGACTCCTATCAGATTGAAAGTTTACTTTGTATGTAGTTGCCGATGTTTGTGGAGGTTAGTGTCCATTTTTTATAGAATAATGATGTCCAGTCCACCTGATGGTAAGTGGATGTTGCGGCCTATAAAAATTTACATTTATTCTCAATAAAGAATCAAAATGCAGATGCGTTGTCACCCCTGAGATAAGACGAAAGGACTCGTTTCCAGTAAAAACGGTCTTCGGTTCTCTACACTCACCATATGAAAGACAGGAGTATTAAGCTGCTATTTTACGCTGATATTCTGTGAGAGAGTTGTCCTGCCACGGTCGACCGACTCATTCTTGCTACAACCATAATATAACTGCAGCGTGGTTCTACCATACCACGTAAAAACTTGACTCACAGTGGTGATGGAGTCACCCCGCAGCAGAGTGAGGTGTAGCGGAGTAGGTGCGTGCAACGCCGCTCGTGTGACTTCCGCCTGCGTGCACTGCGCGCTGCGGCCGAAGCAGAAACACGCCGTACACCCCGACGGATTGTCCTCCGATAGTCCAAACGTACCTTCTAGGCACGTGTCGCATTTGTCGCCGACTACGTTCTCCTGTAAAGATATAGAGGCTTTAGATATATTCTGGGGTGTAAGGTGGCAGTATAAGAATATCCACTGTCCTATATCGTCCCATGGGTGTCGTAAGTGGCAATAGAGGGAAATTTACCAGGATATTGGCAGCTACGTCTTCTTAATAACACCACCTGTCGAGCACAAATATTATGGTAAATATCCCCCAAATGAGGTAATCTATGGGGAGGCCTATGTTCAGTAGTGCAGTTTATCAGGTTAAATTAATGAATGGTGGTTGAAACTAACTCTCCAATGTAATCAGTATCTAACAGCGTGTACCTCGCTAACTTAACCTCTGGCGGGAAAAGCTTAAAAAACAACTGTTTTTTTATAGAATAAGGGTAACGGAATGAGCACACAGTCAACTTGATGGTAAGTGGATGCTGTGGCCCATGGTCATCTACATATTATCTTCGATTACCAATCAAAATGCAGATGGGTTGTCACCCGTGGGAACTAAGATGAGATGCCTCGTTTCCAGTAAAAAGGGTCGCCAGTTCTCTACACTTACCATAAGGAACACAGCAACATTAAGCTACTATTTTACACTGATATTCTGTGAGAGCGTGGTCTTTCCCCGGTCGAGCTGACCCATTCGTGCTACAACCATAATATAGTTGCAGCGTGACTCTACCACGTAAGACATATAAGAGTCTATATATCATATCTAAAAATGTAAACATAAGTTTTAAGAGATTGGTTATAAGAAGAGTTCATTAGATTGCCATCTCCTTTACGCCGCAAAGGGCTAGTAGATAGCAAGACGTCTTTTTTATAAAGTTAAAGTGATAAATTAACTTTAAGTCCACTTGGTGGTAAGTGGTAACTGCAGCCTGTGGATTTCTTCAACCAACTTCAAACAAAGAAGGTTATAGTTGCGTTGTCACCTCTGAGGACTAAGATGGAATGCCTCATAGCCTTTACTAATACTTACTCTATCTTTTTTTACTCTATTTTTTCTTTAATCTCTTATCATTTGAATTTTTATTTAAAATTGAAGTATAATCTACTTGGTAAAAAAATCAATGTGTTCATGTGTCATGGAGAAATCGGTTAATTAAAAAAAAACACGCGGTAAATATAGAAACACCTTCTTGTTTGAAGTCGTTGGAAACTAAGGAGATTTAAGCTTTTTCGGTTTTCGTGCCACTTAATCACTCGGCCTCTATATATATAGGCAATTTTGTAGACCGCTTAATAGCTATGTCTCCAATGAACTAGTAGCTCTGCACCACAGGAGGCCATATTATAAATAAAGTGTTTAATTACCTAAATCATAATTAAACATTACGTTTTCTAACGACTATTCAAACCATAGCTCAAAATTCTTTTTTAATTATGTCAGAACTGAATCAACCTTTTTTTTGCCTTTTAACTCTGGCGCTCGAATGAATTTTTTTAACAACCTGCCAATCAAATTGTCGTCTGATAAAATTCAAACAAGTTTTCCAGTTTGACACCTACGTTGTTGGGAAGAAACGCAAAAAACGAACGTGTCTGAACTGTCAAAAGTGATATTCACAGCCGTATACGCACTAGATGTGCGATCACGCGGCACGTGATATACCTAACAGGTCTATTCACTACTAATTTATTTTATACTAGTGACACGTCCCGTTTTCGCCTGGGTGGTATCTATTAATGTGGATCATTAAGATTATTTAAGGTACTTATCAATGACAATTTATTTTATGCCTCCAAGTTTTTTGGATAAAATATAGCCTTTTTTATAGAATAGGGTGACAAACGGGCACACATCCCACTCGATGGTAAGTGGATGCTGTGGCCCATAGACATCTACATTTATCCTCAATTAAGAATTAAACTTCAGATGCGTTGTCAGTCCTGAGGACTAGATGGAATGCCTCGTTTGAGATTATTTTTACGGGAAAAAGGGTCTCCGGTTCTCTACACTCACGAAACGAAACACTGCAGCATTACGCTGCTATTTTGTGCTGGCATTCTGTAAAAGCGTGGTCCATCTCAGTTGAGCCAACCCCGTCTGGCTAGAACCAAAATATAGCTGCATGGCTGCGTAGCTCCACCTAGTACAGATTACTCCTTGCATTACGTTCTATCTGTTCATGAAGCTTCATCGCAATCAGTCCGTTCATAAACGGCTAGCTTTTTTTTATTTAACCAATTTTACGGCTCTGGCTAGAGCCCTTTTAAGCCTATCATTTCTTTTGTAATCTTCGTTTTTATATATTTATTCTTCACAATATGCTGATGCGTCCCATAGCGAAGTTTTTAGGAGATTTCGAGGACAGCTCAATCCAGCGGACAGTTGATGAGTTCGTAAGTTCATAAGGCGCCCAAGCGATCAAAATAGCTTGAGGCTTATATCAACATCAAAGCACTTGTTTCGCCGTTTCTCATTGCATTCTCTTAATTCACAAAATCGCATCACCTTTACGAATCAAAATCCACTTCAAACCATTATTCAAGTGACAGAACTGGAGCTACAATCCGTCCATGGCCAAGTTCCCGCCAAAACCTCGGCCAGCTTTTCTTTATCGGCCTTCGAAATTCCACTGCTAGATACTGTAAGGCAGGATTTGCCTTAATCTTGGCTGGCAGATTGACGATCGCAGTGAAGCAACAACGTTTTACGTCTGGCGTAAACGAGATGTTTATATCGTCATCTACCAAGAGCCATAAGATCTTTCTGATATTTACAATAGCCGCATCTTATAACACCCATGGGACAAACTGGGGTGATAGATTCTCTTACATCGCCATTACATGGCTAGTTTTCGGTGTTAACTGTGTAGAAATTATCTTTCTGACCCTGATAACATAAGCCGTAAGTTACCTCTAATCTACCATCGAGGGTAGGTTTAGACAATGTAGAATAAGTTACCAGCATCTGTCTTTCCATCCAATTGTAATGTGGGTATCATCAAGGCAAGAGTGTAATCATTTAAGCTTACTTGGTTTTAGCTGCGGAGGCCACAGAAAAATTGTACGGGTCTCCTACTGGCTAAACGCTTACCGTATTCAATATTAGCGCATGCGAGGGGTCCCGGGATCCCGCTGTTAGTTGCTTAGTTTTTTGTCAATATAAGTCACTGCACTTTAACATGTTTAGCTCCATCACCACTACCACTAGGTGAGATAGTGGCCAAGCATTGGAAACTGGCTAAGAAAAAAAAAGAAAAGTAATAAAAATGTCTTGCGCATTTGTAGTTTATGATTTGTTGATATCGGACTAAGGGCAACGTACCTTACACAGCGTACTCTACCAAGGCAGCGTACCTCACACGGGCAACGTACCTTACACGGGCAACGTCCGTGGTCATCGCAGGGACAGACGCCATCCCGGCAGTGGAGTGTCCCGGCGATAACGCAGCCGCAGAGCCGGCAGCGAGGCCCGAAGTGACCCTCCGCGCACCGCTCACAGTCCCTGCCGCTCCAGCCGGGGCGGCACGCACACTGCCCCGATACTGGGTCACACGTCGCTATAACATAGATTGTGTTATTATTTTAATGCGATACCTGCATGAGAAAACCCGAAGTAAGTGATATAGCCCAATGGATTAGTAAACTAAAGTGGCAATCGGCCAGCCAACAGATGGAGAAGAAAGGTTCTCGAGTGGAAGCCTTATAACGGTAGGCGAAGTAAAGGGCGGCCTCCACAAGACATGGAGGAAATCGATGGATGGATTTGGATCGTGGTTTGTGGCATTCCTAGGGCCTATGTGTAGCAGAGAACTTGTTAAAGGTTGTAATTAAATAATGAATGAATCATACATTCGTATGTACAGTGTTGGCTGTTTCAAACGACTTTACGACTTTTACAACTTTTATTTAAATTGGTTGGTTATTATGAACTTATTTCTTCGAACATGAAGATATACATGTATTTTATGCGTGGTAGAGCCACGCTGCAGCTATATGGTAGTAGCACGAATAGATCGGCTCGACCAGGGAAGGAACACGCTCTCACAGAATACCAGCGTAAAATAGAAGTTTAATACTGCTGTGTTTCGTATGGTGAGTGTAGAATCCGGAGACCCTTTTTACTGGAAATGAGGCATTCCATCTTACTCCTCAGGGGTGAATTTGCTCCCTAGGATTTATATAAATGTAGATGTCTATAGGCCACAGCAATCACTTACCATCAGGTGGACTGTGTGATCGTTTGTCACCCTATTCTATAAAAAATCACCGTGTTGGTATAGTAATGGCAAGCGCGACTGCTGCCATGTTGTCCCGGTATCGAATCTTTCTTCGAGTTAAAAACTCAGTTATTGAGTTTTCCTGAACAAATATTTTCTGAAGAAATATATAATTAGAAGAGTGTGGTTTGCAAGATGATGTTGTGACCAGGATTAAGAAAGGAATGCTTCGGTGGTTTGGTCATGTGGAAAGAATAAATGAGGAAAGAGTGACAAAGAAAATTTATGTTGCAGAAGTGAATGGCAGAGTCGGAAAGGGACGTCCTAGGCGAAAATTTATCGACCAAATTGGCGATTTATTGAAAACGGGCCAAATTAGGAGTACCCTTAACCGACGAGCATGTATGCGTAGGTGTATGGATGTGAAGGAGGCGAGAGAGGTGTGTCAGGATCGTGCCAAATGGAAGTCTGTAGTCTCTGCCTACCCCTCTGGGTGACAGGCGTGAGTGTTTATGTTATGTTATGTTAAATATTTTCATATTTTGAATATGACAGTCATTCACCCCCATGTCTTCGGAAAGCATGTTAAGCCTTTGGTCCTGAACATAATCTTTCTCCAGTCGTGTTTGATTGCCGACCCACCGTACTATGAGATTGAGAGAATAGATTGAGAGAAAAGTGTACCCGTGCTTACGCACACACTCGTGCACTACGGTCCTCTTCTGCGCAGACCGTTTGTTGAGACCAGCCGACGAGATGGGAATTTGGCCTGAGTGATTCATACTATATGAGATGATTATATAACCTATCTATTTAAGACCATGACAACCTCTTGAAATTTCCCTTAATCGACAAACGTGGAACGAGATTACCTCATACCATTTTATTCTGAGGGAATTATTATTGTATCATGTTCTTGAGCTACTCCTTTCTCCCTTTTTTTAAGAAGCGATAAAGGAACCTACTTTCTAACTGATGGTAAGTGGTTACGACAGTCCATGGACAGCTTCAATCAACTTCAAACAACGCAGCCTACAGGTGCTCTATCACAACATCATCTCAGGAACAATAAGGTCGAATGCCTAAACGTCGGTAATGCACAAGCTCTTTAATACCATTCAATAACAGGAACATGGAAGCACACGCACTGTTCTTTGACTTGAGCTGAAATAGGTAAGAGGTACTTATTTACACAGGTGGGCTTCTAAACTGAAAAGGAAAGCTAGCTCTTAGTTGCTTGGTCCCTTTATCGAAACGGATGTGTTTGCTTACACGATAGGGCTCCAGGTCCACAAGTACAGGGCAAACAGCCGTGTGCCCGGCCCCAAAAGCCGCGTGCACACTGAGAGCAGCCCGGCCCGCGAGTCCGCGCCGGACACACGCACCGACCGTTTGCTGTGGAGCACACCTTGCCGTCGCTGCACTCCGGACAGGCTGTCGGAATAAAAAAATAGCATACTATTTCTAAAATAATTAATTCAAATAAGAGTACAATATTATTGTAAAGAATGTCATGGAATTGCTATAGTAAAATGGTTATAATATTTTAGTAATAGCATCTAGAAAGAAAAATCCAGGTCCTTTATATCCTGGTATACACTTTTTTATTTGAATAAAAGGACCGGGGAAAGTACACGCTTTCACAAAATACCAGAGTGTGAGAACCGGAGAAGCTTTTTTCTGGAAACGAGGCATTTCATCTTAGTCCACAAGCGTGTCAACGTATCTGCATTTGGATTCTTAATCGAGGATAGACGTAGATTTCTATGGGCCATAGCATCCACTTACCATCAGGTGGATTGTTTGCTCGTTTGTCATCCTTATTCTATAAAAAAGTCAAATTGTATCCCCCGATTTTGTTTTCATCAGTTTTCTGAATTGCCTCCAATTATGGAAGCAAATATAAATGCAATCAATCAATCAATCAAAAATCAATATAAAGGCAATCATGTCGAAAATATTCTGTTCTAGTCAAAAGTACTTACGCAGGCATCCTGCGGGTCCGAACCCGTAGTACCCGGGCAGGCAGCGGTCACATCGCGCGCCTCCAACTCCCAGTGCGCACGCGCACGCGCCCGTCGTCGGCTCGCACGCTGCCGCCCCCGCGCCGCACTCGCATCGCCGACACCCGCCGTGATACAGCCCCCAGTAGCCTTCCTGCGATAAAACCACCATTGAACGAAACACTTGAACAATGATTTCTTATACTAACGCGAATAATACACATTAAATGAAACTAATTTTACGGATTTTATCGCGTTTAATTTAAATTTTTTATCCCGACGTTTCGGTACCTTCAATTTTTGAATAATAATTTTTGATCCAATCTACGCAAAACGAGCTTACAGTATCTTGAAGTCGTGTAGTGTTATGTTTGGATTCGGATTTAATTTTATCAATTATAAGATCCCAAGCAGATTAGACTTGTTTCATTAAACAAAGTATTCAGAGTCTTATACTAGTATAAATACTATAAGGCTCTGCGGCCTTAATACCTTGCGCACTAAGTCCGGCCACATACATGCGGAATTCTGTTTCGAGATTCCGTTTCGGAATTCCAAAACGGAACTAACGGTCAGCCACACACACACGGAATTCCGTTTTGTCCACAAAATTTCGAACGGAAAAATACCGTAGGTGTGTGACGGGTCATTGATTTTATATGGACTTGCTACGTTCGGAATACGCCACATAAGTTACGCCACAGAATAAATAATAGTACTACGTAGTTACGGTCAATTCTCTGTAACTTCTTTAGTCAACTGCGAGCGGTCAAAAAGACTAGTTTTCTTTGTTTTGAAAAACGCAATTAATATACACAAATTTTGTTTAATGTGACTAAGAAACCGCTGTCATTATATATTTATTGTCAGTGCGCACGTTTTCAACAAGATTTAAAGTTTAGTTTAGATAAATATGTAACTTTATTTCGATTTGCCAAAAAACAATAACTGTCGTAAATGAAAATACAACTGTGTGGCATATTTGCCAACTACCCGTCCAGTTAGCGCTCGCGCGATCCACAGATGTGACAAAGTCTTTGCATTAAACAGTAGGAGCAAGGCCCAAGCATAAGCATTGATCTACATCTGTGAAGACTTCCCGGATCACCCTTCGCTTCTTATTTCTAGCAAACTTGACTCAAAATACAGTTGTCCATGGACTACAGTAGCCACTTACCATCAGATGGACAGTGAGTTCGTTTATCACTTAATTTTTTTTTTAATTTTTGTAGACTTGATATATCGTGTGATGTACATTGCCACAGTCACTTGAAAGGAAGTCTAAACTGGAAATTTAAAAGCTTGGTGTGCCCAGTAGATCTAACGGCATTTCATGACCATTTACAGTTCGCAGCATACACATAGGTCAGCCTCATATGTAATATTGTTGTCATCTCTGGCCCGAGGTACCTCAGTACCAGCTCCTTCCCGCATTCAACGGAGAGCATCCCAAATCGTCGATGATAAAGGCTTCCCCGAATGGATTGATTCACCGACTTTGAAACTCTCTGCATCCTATATATCTTTTTCTGTCTCTCTGGCGCGTACACATGAAACGTTGCATTCTTGTGCATCTACTATCGTTTATTCCATAGAGAGAGCTCAGAGTGATCGTTCGGATTAATTCTAGCTGTTGAACTTCATAATTCTACAGTGCGACAAAACTCGAAATTCCATCACATCATATCGATTGTTGGCATTCCACATTCGTGCGTTTTACAGAGAATTTACTGCTTCTGCCACATTGTGAAATGTATGATACCACTTAAGGACCTTCAAGAAAGAGCCTACTCCTTTCTAAAAGGACTGCTACGCAATTGCTATTATTTTTGTTTTTGCTTTTGCAATGCAATTGCTTTGGTGTTTCGGACCTTAATTGGTGACGGAGTTGACTTATCATCATGTGAGTGGTATGAGTTTTTGCGTCCTCTTCTATAAAAAACAATTCAATTAAGGTTGAGATGAAAACAAAAACCACTACTAGTACAATTTAAAACGAAACACTGAAATCATTAGTTTGAATTCTTAAATTAATTAATCTGTCCATCGCTGTAAGTATTTGAATTTCTTCCCGTATCAAGCAGATTTTATTAAAGTAAATAAAAGGTAACTGTGAATATTTAACACACAATTTGAATCAATTCACAACACAGTCCAGTCGCAGTTGCAGTGTCATCAAAGGTCTTATATAGTCACTATAGTGTGTCCTACACCACCTACCGCACGCGGCGATCGATCTTAGTTGCTGTCACGATGCATTACGTGAAGTGTAATTCATATCCATTTGTTTGTTTGCTGAAGAAGAAACATTTTAAATGAAATGAATGTGCCATATCCTTAACCTTAAGGTAAAATTTTTGTTAATTTGAGTACTTTTCTATATCTGATTTATTTCGTAAATAGATTAACTGTAACCAACCAACCGACTTCAAAAAAGGAGGTTCTCAATTCGTCGGAATATTTTTTTTATATATGTTCACCGATTACTCGAAGACGCCCGGACCGATATGGAAAATTCTTTTTTGTTTCAAGGGGTCTCCAGGTGGTCACATATTAATTTTATCGAAATCGGCTGAACGGTTTTTAAAAATTAAAAAATAAATTGTTTATATTGAAGTCGGTTGTAATTTTTTTTTAATTTACCACGTTTTCTTTGTTCAACGGTTTTTCCTTCCATATATATTTGTTTCCTATATACCTTTCATATATATTATATAGATTTAAATTCCATATATATAATATAAGAGAACACGAACATATGTTCTCTTCGGTAGGGAACATTATTTCGTTCGTGCAAAGAAAAAGGTCTTGGGCAACTTCTCAGAAATGTCTAGTTGACATTTTCCCGGTTATAAAGCACGACGCGGTTGTAACGGTCCGCGGGATTTACGGCGGCTCCATGTAATTGTAGCGATAATTGGCAAAGGCCTTTCCCGCCCAGTATTACGCGCCATTTTGAATTGTATTAGAGATAACTCGCAACACCATTTTCAACGCACTTAAATTAGGCGAATCAGGTAAATTAAATGTCAGAAGTTACAGGCGTAACGATCAACAAAGTACGAGAATAATGTGGATTTATTAATATTAGACGAAAAACCATTCGCCGCTGGTCACTTTTGATTGTAGTAGTAGTAGTATATACTTTATTGTACACCACACAATAAATACATTACAGAGAAAACTTAATATATACTAAGTATGTACAATAAGGCGGTCTTATCGCTAAAGAGCGATCTCTTCCAGACAACCTTTGGGCTAAGGAGAAACTAGAATTAAGAACAGTAGGAGGTGGTGCGTTTTATGTTACATTGATTGTTTCTATATATTGCGTTTTTGATCCTCGGTGTACTTAGTTTCAATAATTTGTTTCCTTTACTTACTCCCCGGTATATTTTGATTTCTTTTATAAGATGTGGGTGACAAACGAGCACACAGTCCATCTGATGGTAAGTGGATGCTGTAGCCCATAGATATCTACATTTATTCTCGATTAGGAATTAAAATGCAGATGCGTTGCTAGCCTTGAAGACTAAGATGAAATTCCTCGTTTCCAGTAATAAGGGTCTTCGGTTCTCTACACTCACCGTACGAAACACTGCAGTATCGAACTGCTGTTTTAAGCTGGTGTTCTGTGATTATTCATCTTCATCAGTTGGACACGGAAATCTCCCATTTTAACACTTAGTGTCCCTAGCACTACAGGTTCTGACTCTTGACCAAAGACTTATAGATTTGTTTTATAAAACTTAAGTTTTAAAAGAACTTATAATTCTAGTAAATGTGACTATACACACACCTACAGCCAACTTCGAGCAAGGAAGGCTATGAATTCGTTGTTACCTCTGACGACTAATATGGAATGACTCACAGCATTTAATACTGGCTCTCTGTACCTTTCAGATCAGAAAACAGCAGATTATGCACTGCTATCCAGCGGCAGTAACAGTTAAGAAGGTTGTACCTAGTTCACTTCTGGTTACGTATAAATTGAACGATTCTTTCAATCAAAAGGTTGAACATTGTGTTACTTTAGTTTGTGTTTCTTCTTTTTGTTCACCCTTACAGCCTGTAAAAGGCTCTGCCGGACATAGTTGTCTCCAATTTTAGGGAGATACAGAAATGAAAATTCTGTATTTTCGACGTATGAAATAAAAATTTCGTTTATTAAACGTCAACATGTTTTATAATCTAGTACCGTTTCAAAATGAGGCTCCTCTGTCCGCAGAAGAAACAGCGAAAGAAACTCCACAGGTCTTTCGGATTGCCTTAATCTTTCAGTTAAGTTTGTGTTTCATCATCATTACAGCCCTTTACAACTCCACTGCTCAACGTAGGCTTTCTCTAAGAAATGTCACAAAGCAACACCTATTAAACATAACTACCAGCTGGCTTCGCCTGGATCTATCAATGTAGCGTCATTTAGATGTAAGATAATCATCACACAAATTTGTGATTACCGCTACAGCCTATTAAAGTCCGCCGGTAAACGTAGACTCCATGCATAAATTGCATCATGGTGGTGGGGGGGGGGAGGATTTACCACAGTTTTCACGCTTTGCAAGCTGGTTGGCTTAATTTTACTTGTAATTAGGAAGACGCTGCTGCCAAACTCCTGAGTTGTTACCCTCTGTCGTCTGCCGCCTCCTAAGACACCCACGGGATGATGTGGGTAGTGAATATTCTTACACCACTACATGGTCTAGTTTGTGTTTATGCAGTTTCGTATAATTTCAAATATATAAGTTCAAAAGTTCAAGAAGACTTATTATCGTTCAATGCATTTTGCCCTAAACAATGAGTTCTTAGTTATAGTTACGCTAATGTCTAGTTGATTTACGTAAATAGGTTGCACTGATTTGTAAGGCAGCGTTGCATTTTACACGGTGCCGTCTGACGCATTTTGCTATTTAACAAGAATGATGAATACGAATTATGATGCTTAGAGCCTTATTGGGTTAGCCTTGGGTTTATATTAGTTACTTTTGATGAAGAAATGAAGAATAATAAAAAGATAATAATACATATTGAGGAAGTTAATGTAGTAAAACGGTTTTAGACAGACAATTTACTAATTATAAGAGTATATGTTTTTATTAATTAAATTTAAAACATTAAATTTTTATGTGGTAATGAATCGGTGGGCCCAAACGGGAAAGGACCACGTTCTCACAAAATAAAACATAACATAACATAAACACTCACGCCTGTCACCCAGAGGGGTAGGCAGAGACTACGGACTTCCATTTGGCACGATCCTGAGATACCTCTTTCGCCTCCTTTACATCCATATATCTACGCATACATGCTCGTCGGTTAAGGGTACTTCTAACGTGGCCCCTTTTTCAAAATATCGCCAATTTGGTCGATAAAGTTTTTTCTAGGGCGTCCCTTCCCGACTCGGCCGTTCACATCTGCCACATAAATTTGCTTTGTCACTCTTTCCTCATTCATTCTTTCTACATGACCAAACCACCGAAGCATTCCTTTCCTAATCCTGGTCACAACATCATCTTGAATACCACTTTTATCTCTTATCACGAAATTTCTCACCCTGTCATTCAGATTAAACCCTAGCATACTCCTTAACCCTTTAATTCGTAAAGTTGAGAATACTCAACATTCGAAATAAATAAATCCTGTATGAAAACTTGAACGCGTAGAAAAAATATTTTTACTTTGAAAAAAAGGTGAAACGAAACGCAACTCGTAAAAAAAAAGTTGTGTGTCACAAACGTCAGATTTTGACAGTGGCGGCAAAATGGCATCACGTTCATCTGCACCGTTTGGACCTAAGGTAAATAAAATTTATTATTAGCAATTTAAATCATATTGATACCTATTATTGCCTTGCATTTCAATTTTAAATTATTATTTTATGCACGTAATGAAAAAAAGCCTGAAAATATTGTGGTTTAGTATGTGTTTGATGGTTTTCAAGTTGAATGTTGAATATACTCAACAATGCGAATGTTACTATTATTCACCTGATTTTTTCTATGTTGAGTATTTTCAACATTGCGAAATGCTTTAGGTTTTGTCCTATAACTTAACATGATGAGTATATTCAACATTGCGCGTGTACTAACATTTATTCCCCTCTTATCTGAGACCCTATTATTGTTCATTTTTCGCTTTGGTTTTGGATGCCCTACGTTTTTTGTGTTATTTTGCTTCACAAAATGCTTAAATGGCAACGCACGCAAAAAATTATGGCGCTTGTACCTCCCGCAAAAGCACCCTCCGATGACAGCAGCACATCTGAAGATGAAGTTATAATCAATAATTACACAAAACCGAAAAAACAACAATCATCTGACTCAGAACACAACTACGAATCATCTGAACCACGTTCTTATCCCTCTGAAATTGATGACTTAAGCTTAGATTCACATTCCGAAGATGAGATTCCTGCGACGCCATCACCTAGGCCACTACAGCTACAAAATGAAAGCAAGTCATACTTACCCAATTCCAAAGAAAATTCTCGTCCGACGACGCCTCCATCGCCAACTCCGCCTCAACAAAATGATTGCAACATACCTGAAGTACCATGTTCTGAAGTCCAAACTCCGATTTCGTCTGCGTCGATGCCACAAGATATAATGAATGATTCCATACTCCACATACCAACAATTCCCTTGTCTCCTTTAATTAACCAAATGTTTTCACCAGGCCCGTCAAATCAGCCGCTCCCATTCACACTGAATTCGGTCTCATCAGTATTATCACCTAACATGTCTCCAGCAGCACCTAATACACGTTTAAAGCGACGACAGAACACAAAACCTAAACACCCAGCGGCAAAAAAAGTAAAGAAGTTTGTAAGAAAACCTCTATCATTCAAATTCAGAGCAGGAAAACTACAGTACGCAGCTATATTTGAACCACCGAAACACGATTTCTCACCCGATCCACATCATTCAATCTTAGATTATTTCACAGACTTTTTTTCAAATGACATATTCGAATTAATAGTAGAACAGACAAACTTATATTCAGTTCAAACCGATTCGAGATCTATAAATATAACAAACGATGATGTGAAAGATTTCATAGCGATTACACTCATTATGGGGGTAGTGAAAATGCCCTCTTACAGAGATTATTGGAGTCGATTTTTGCGATATCCAGCTGTCGCTGATATCATGCCTTTAAAAAAGTATGAGAAAATAAGGAAATATTTACATTTCGCCGACAACAGCAACATTAACGACGACCGTTACTACAAAGTTCGACCAATTATTGAAAAAATTAGGCTTAATTGCTTAAAAATGAAGGAGGAACAACGCTACAGCGTCGACGAAATGATGGTCCCATACAAAGGGACAAGAGCGGGAAGTAGGCGCCAATATCTACCTAAAAAACCAAAAAAATGGGGGATGAAGTTATTCGTTCGAGCAGGCGTCTCTGGTTTAGTGTATGATTTCATTCCTTATGGTGGAGAAGACACGTTTAGAAATCATTCTTTTACTGAATACGAGGAGAGCCTCGGTCTTGGAGCAAAAGTTGTGCTAGCACTTTGCAAGACCATTGAGGATAAACCTGCAGTCGTATATTTTGACAATTTCTTTACGTCATTGGAGCTAATTCACCATTTGCTTCAAGAATACGGTATTTTTAGTCTTGGTACCATAAAAAGTAATCGTTTGAGAGGTTGTCAAAATAAACTACTAGCAGATAAAGTTCTCGCAAAAAAAGGACGGGGTGCAAGCTCCCAGATCGTCTGCAATGACACGAAACTTGCTGTTGTCAGATGGTATGACAATAAGCCGGTGACATTGGCTAGTTCATTCGTCGATTCCCATCCAATGGGAAAGATTCAAAGGTATTCCAAAGATACAGAATCTAGGGTGGAGGTCAATTGTCCTCAGATTGTGAAGCAATATAATGCCCATATGGGGGGCGTAGACTTGACGGACATGCTTATCGCTCTATACCGTTCAAACTTTAAAACTAAGAGGTGGTACATGACCATGTTTTCACAATCTCTGGATATTTGCGTCAACAATGCTTGGTTATTACATAGGAGAGATCATGCTGATCCTAAAGACCGTTTACCTCTCAAAAAATTTCGGATACAGATAGTATCTGAGCTTTTACATAAAAACAGAACGAGGGTGACAGTGAGTCAGGAAAACGATCCTCCTAAAAAAATAATTACTCCAGCTGCTCCAAGACCGACTGATGCTGTACGATATGACAACAATGGACATTTACCCATGTTTGTGTCGTATGGACGGTGCAAATACTGTAAAAATGGGTACACAAATATTACTTGCTCAAAATGTATCCTCAGGCTGTGTCTAGTTAGTAAGAGAAACTGTTTTTATAATTACCATGTTAAGTAATAATATGTGAATTTGATTTTTTCTACTAAGGCTGTGTCTAGCCAACTTATTCTATGATTAATTAATAAGAAATAAAACTTTATTTGATTTTCTCTATAGTTTGTTCTTTTATTTTAATATATTAGTAAACTACCTTTACAAGGGCAATGTTGAAAATACTCAACGCTCAATTTATTAGGTAATGTTCCAATATGTCGCGCAATGTTGAGTATTTTTAACATACGATATTTGATAAAGTATACAATAATAATAATAATTTCTATTTTTTTTGGCTATAATTAGTCAACATTAATGCAATTAAACAGAAAAAAACATGTTTACATAACTTTTATTTTTCTGCGCATTAAAGGGTTAAAGACCGCGGTCTTTAAGGTCTTCTCACAAAATACCAGCGTAAATAGCAGCTCATGCTGCTGTGTTTCGTATGGTGAGTGTAGAGAAGCGGAGACGGAGACTCTTTTTACTGGAAGCGAGAAATTCCATCTTGGTCCTCAGGTGGACTGTGTGATCGTTTTTCACCATTATTCTTTTAAAGCATATATTCTAGTTCATATAATTACGATAAATTCTCTGTGGCTGTGACACAGTCGTAGATAGCAATTAGCACTAGCTAAAAATAGCCTATTCTCCTATCTACCTATCTATATCACTGTCGTCTCTTGAACACTAAGTCTATAGACCGTACTTTGACTTTGCTCAGACTTTACTTACGAAAAACATAGCAGAGACTACATGCTTAGCATAATCTTTGTTTCCGAATCTATATACAACTTTATAGTTTATAAGCTAAGCTTATAAAATTCCAAAAATTTGAATTTAAAAATTGAAAACGATTCAAATTTTATTTCATAAATAAGTTATTTTTAAATGTACCTAACAAAATTTTTGTTTCAAAAATGTGAAAGAAACACAAACGCACGCACGCACGCACGCACGCACGCACGCACGCACGCGCACGAACGCACGCACGCACGCACGCACACACACACACACACACACACACCACACACACACACACACACACACACACACACACACACACACACAAGAAATACAATGCGTTATTTCAATGTTTTTACATGAGAGAGCTACGCCGCAGCTGTATTATGCGTTTAGCACAAAAGGGTCAGCGCAAACGATGAAAGACCGAACAGCATAATGTTGCTGTGAATAAAATAAATAAACGAGCGCTCAGTCCATCTAATGGTAAGCGTGGTCCATAGACATCTACATATTTCCTTGATTAAGAACCAAAATGCAGATGCGTATTCAACCCTGAGGATTAATATGAAATGTCACGATTCCAGTAAAAGAGGGCTTTACTGGTTTTGAGGTACTTATTTTACCTTAGTTCTCAATGGTAACATTTTCATTCGCGATGTCTGTGGACTAAAGCATTAACTAAACATCAAGTGGTATGCTAACCTTGTATAAGAAAATAGATATTTTTCTAAATATGGTTGGTGGTTTGTCTGAATTCAACAAAATGACAAAAATTTACTTTAAATTGTTGGTCATCAAAAAATTTCGTCTGAAGTCAGTTTTGTACGTAGTAGAGCCATGCTGCAGCTATATTATGGTTGTAGCACGAGTGGGTCATCTTGATCGTTTAAGTACGGTGGTGAAGAAAGTGTTTTGTATAGTGAGTGTACGAGACATTTCTTATAGTCCTCAGGGGTAGCAACGCATCTGTTTTTTGATTCTTTGTCAAGGATAGTTATATGTTCGTATACCTTATAGTATAAAAGAAGTGAGTTACCTCGCACGTGTCGCAGGCACGGCCGGTAACGTGGGGCTTGCAGCGACATTGTCCGGTGCGTATGTCGCAGGCGTTGCTCTCTGACCCCAACGCTGAACAGTTGCAACCTAGAACAAGTAAATAAGATATTGTTAGTTGTGTTCCGTAGTTCCTCTCCATCACCACCTAAGGCTATTGTTTATATACCTACCCCATTGTAAGAAACAGAAACAGAAATTTTTTTGAACAAAGATTATAAATAATACTCGTTATTCAAAGTTGGTTTTTACCACTATCCTCACTTTTGTTTGCGCGCACTGTATCTCTTGCTTATATCTCCCGCTCAACTCCCGTTCGACTCGCCCGATCACAATTTTCGTAACTCTTTCGTCACGCGTTCGCCAACTTACTTCCCAAGTCAAACGTGCGTAAAGAAGTTTTACTTCAAAACCGTTATTTAATTTAACATTGTCATTAAAACAATTTGCAGGGCATCATTTACTGACTTCCATTACAGTTCATAAAAGTTCACGGCTTAACAAAGGCCTTCTCCATAGCGTCATAGGATTTTGCAACAGTCGCCACGGCGGACGGGTTAATAACCTCAGTTTTTTATAATTTTGAGTTGTTATCAGGAAGATGTTGCTGCCCACTATCTGTTTCAGTTTAGATCTGTTTCAGGACGATAAGGAGTAGAGGATATTACACCGCCGCTACATGGCGCTACATGGTTATTTTACTGTCTTAATTGATGCTATTTTAGGATAGTGACCAAAATATCAGGCAAACCGACCTGTGAATCTTTAACAAGTAGGTCAATTAGCTTACGACACCGCACATTTCGTTTTCTACTCTTTGCGTGTACAAATGAAGCATAATTAATGATGCAATGAAAAGCAAACGCCTGCTCGGGAGAGCTCGTGATCAACTTTGTACAGAGTTGTGGTTAGTTTATGGTTAGCTACGCACCCGGTTTTCGCCTTGATAATCATGAATGATCATTTATTATATTAATTTTTCAATTTACTAAAAAGATCCAAATCTTCTATTAAAATATAGCCTAGATCTCTCATGGCATTGCTCTCGAACAAAAGGTTCAGGCATTCCGATTTACTTCCGATTACGACTGAAGATACAAACTGAAAAAACTTTTTAAAAATGGTTATTCATACCTAATAGCATGCACATAACCACTTGAGCTTAAAATAAGCCACTTATTTTTATAACAGAATATTCCTTTTTTTTTGTTTGTATAAATGTATATTCAAAGAAGCCGTAGATGTAAAGAAATATTTAGACAATTTGTTAAGTGCTCTAATTCACACCGCCCAATTTTTGCTGCACAACCGTATGCTGGCAGGAACCCAGTGGATGCAGGTGGCTCAAGACCGCGCTATGTGGCTTTCCTTGGGGTAGGCCTATTTTCAGCAGTGGACTTGTCATCATCATCATTACAGCCCTTCATCAAGTTCACTCGTGAAGGACTGTAATGACGACAATAATAAATAAAGATAATGTTCTCCAGACCGAATTTCAGTCACGGTCTCAGTCTCACCAGAGACTAGCTATCTGCACAGGACAGAATTATAATGCTCATATCAATAAACCACGTTTTGTTTAATTTATAACATACATTAAAAATAGTACCTAGATGACCGAGCTTTGCTCGGTTGTGTTTTTTTGAAATTACATTTAGATACAAATTACGTACTGATGAAATATCTTATTGACATAATAGAAAAAACTGAACTGGTTATTTGAATAAAAAATCATGAGTGTGATTAGTTTTATTAAAATTTTCATGTTTTTAAAAAATACAAAAAAGGGCTTGAAATAATAAATTTTATCACAAAAGAAGGGAACTTGAAAAAAAAATAGGAAAAAAAAATCGGACCGAAGACAGGACGCGAACCAAGGCATGATGGTTTTGCGACCGCTCGATATCCACTTGAGCTATTATGATAAACACAGTGTCAAAATTTACCTTCTTATATTGTGCAGTTTTTCATTGCCTGAAAACACGGACAAAAAGACTTTCTAAAAATAAATCCTAGCTAGATCGATTTATTGCCCCCGAAACTCCCTGGACACAAAATTTTATGAAAATCGTTGGAGCCGTTTCCGAGATCCCGATTATATATATACGAGTATATACAAGAATTGCTCGTTTAAAGATATAGGATATACAAACAAGTAGCGAATGGATTAAGCATGTCAAACGTAATCTAGTTTAGCGAGCTGAGTTATCTCTCGATACAGCAGTTAGCAAAACTAAAGCAACAGATAACCTTATCTCATCGTTAATGTAGCTACGAACAGTCTCTGCGCGATTACATACTAATTTCGCGATTAATGAACCAGTAGCAATTCACTCGATGTAGTATGATAATTATTCAATTATTTCCCAATCAAATTATTACAAATATTGCCATGCAGTGTCAGTGGCGGTGTAAATATTTCATCCCGTGTGTCGTAGTGGCGGAAATGTAACGAATAGGCAGCAGCGTTTTCTTGCGACTCGATTATGAACAAACTGCGGTTGCCAACTTGCTTGACAAGCGTGGCAACTATGGCAAATATCTCTCATATGGGGGAATCTATAGGGAAGGCCTATGCCCTTTAATAGGCTGTGACGGTAACGGTATCCTGAATGTGTCGTAATAGGCGTCAGAGGGAATGAAACAGGAGATGAGCAGAAGCACCTTGCTTATAAAAACTATTTAATTTAAAGAAAAGCTTACACCTGATATACAAAAATAATACGACTATAACAAAAAGTAGCTATATTTTTTCCAGTAGTTCAGGAGAATTAATGTTTCCGTTCACAATTATTTTAAAGAGAGATCTGAAATATCACTTCGCTCATATAAAGAACGTATGTGAATTTTTTTACATCGTAGAGTGTAGCTGGTACTTTTTGGATTTAAATTGAAAAAAAAAAAACGCAAAAATATTTTTGTATGCGCTCTATGCTACCAACATACATATAATATTTCAAATTTCGAAAGCATATTCCAAATGGCTGCGTACGAAAGCGCAATATACAATTTTGATAGTTTTTATACTTTTATAATCAGCTTTTTACGTGGTAGAGCAATGCTGCAGCTATATTACTGGTATAGTTGTAGCACGAATGGGTCGGCTCGACCGGGGAAGAACCACGCTCTCAGCCATACCAGCGTATGATAGCAGCTAAACGCTCCTGTGTTTCGTATGGTGAGTGTAGAGAACCGGAGACACTTTTTACTAGAAACGAGGCAATCCATCTTAGTTCTCACGCGTGACAACGCTTCAGCATTTTAATTCGTAATCGAGGATAGATGTAGTTCTCTATGGACCGCGGTAACCCCTGAAGACTAAGGTGGAATGCCTCGTTTTCAGTAAAAAAGGGTCTCCGGTTTTCTATACTCACCATACGAATCATAGCAGCATGAAGCTGTTATTTTACGCTGGCATTCTGTGAGAGCGTGGCCCCACTCCGGTCGAGCCGACCTATTCGTGCTACAACCATAATGTAGCTGCAGTGTGGCTCTACCACCTATTTCTGCCTCAAAATAGCAGTACCTGCATAGCTGTGTTCCTGTTTAAAAAGTAAAGAGGCCAGTATGATCACAGGTTATGAAGCATTCCATTTTGGTATTGAGAAATTGCAACGGTTCCGTAGCTTCCCTTGCTTAAAATTGGTTGCAAATGTGCATTGAGTGTGGTAGACACTCACCATCAGATGGATTACAAATTCACTTCAGATTCACAAAAAAAGTTATCTAATATTGAAATACGCACGTGACTATGGTTGAGCCTAAAAGGAGCATAATATATGATTGGGTGCGTTTGGCAGAAAAAAGCGCTAGCAAGCGCTTGTAAGCAAAATGGCGATCGTAAGCGGTAAGCGCTGTCAAATCGTAAGTAGCTATTTTCCTCTAGGACACGAAGTCACTTTTAATCGGGGAACCTAACCTAATTTCAATATATGTTTGTAAAGTATTCATATTAAAAACTTACCAATCATGAATTTTTAATAACATCTATATGTCTGTTCATGTCATTATATTACTTAAAACTAATATTGCACAAAAAAACTTATGAACTCTACTTCAAAACAAACAAATTAAATAAGGAAAATGGCGGATTGTGTCAGCGCTACTGAAGTAGCAATCGTGTCCTGGCAGAAAACTATTTTAGCGCTTGTAAGCGCTTGCTAGCGCTTTTTTCTGCCAAACGCACCCAATGTATTTATATTCATCATCATCATCATCATCATTACAGCCCTTCACAAGTCCACTGCTGAACATAGGTCTCCACCAAGTAATGCCACAAAGCACGGTCCTGAGCCACCTGCATCCATCGACTTCCTGCATGTCTTACCAGGTCGTCACTCCATCTAGTGGGGGGTCGCCCTACACTACGCCTACCGGTACGAGGCTGCCACTCGAGAACCTTTCTTCCCCATCGGTTATCGGTTCTTCGAGCTATATGGCCGGCCCATTGCCACTTCAGCTTACTAATCCGTTGGGCTATGTCGGTCACTCTGGTTTTACTGCGGATATCCTCATTTCTGAGTCTATCACGCAGAGAAACTCCGAGCATAGCCCTCTCCATAGCTCGCTGATCGACCTTAAGCGTCCTCATACGGCCAGCAGTGAAGGACCACGTCTCAGATCCGTAGGTCATCACTGGCAACACGCACTGGTTGTACAATCTAGTTTTTAGAGATTGAGGTATACCTGACGAAAAGATATGCCGTAATTTCCCGAACGCTGCCCAGCCGAGTTGAATCCGTCGATTGACCTCTCGGTCGAAGTTGGACTTACCTAGTCGGACTATTTGTCCCAGGTAAACGTATTCGTCAACAACTTCGAGCATAGTGCTCCCAACAACTATTGGCATAGGTGTGACATAGACATTGAACATGATCTTTGTTTTGTCCATGTTCATCTTAAGACCTATCCGTTGGGAGGCACTATTGAGGTCATTGAGAATAGTGCTTAAGTCCTCCAGCGATTCTGCCATAAGGACTATATCGTCGGCAAATCGAAGGTGAGTGATGTACTCGCCATTGATGTCAATACCGTATCCTTTCCAGTCCAGTAGCTTGAAAACGTCTTCCAATGCAGCGGTGAAGAGTTTCGGGGATATAACGTCACCCTGTCTTACACCTCTCTGCAGTTGGATAGGTTTCGAGCTCTGGTTCTGTACTCGGATAGCCATCGTAGCCCTACTGTACAAACACTTCAGCACTTCGATATACCGACAGTCAACTTGGCACCGCTGAAGGGACTGTAGCACCGCCCAAATTTCGACGGAATCAAAGGCTTTCTCATAGTCCACATACGCCAGGCAAAGTGGCAGATTGTACTCTTCAGTCTTCTGTACAATCTGCCGCAGGGTATGTATGTGGTCTATGGTACTGAAGCCTTTTCGGAAACCGGCTTGTTCGGGAGGCTGGAAGTCGTCAAGTCTGCGTGCGAGACGATTCGTAATGACTCTCGAAAACAGCACGTAGACGCGGCTCAGAGAGGGAAATCGGTCTGTAGTTCTTTAAGAGAGCGTTGTCGCCTTTCTTAAAGAACAAGACCACCGCACTTCTGCTCCACGCCTCTGGAGTAGTGCCACCATGGAGGACGGAATTGAAGAGCTTCTGAAGGACTTCAAGTACCGGTGTTCCACCCGTATTTATATTAACGTTTATAAATTGATTTGGACGCATAATCTCAGTGTATCAAACACTGCGCAGCGCACATAATACAGATATAATCATAACATCGGCATACAATTATATCATAGACATTAAAGATTCGTGAATTGTGAACTAAAAAAATTTATTTATTCCTTCATATTAGCTTATCTAGTCTAATGCTGATCCAATGCTACCTCTATAGATTGCTTTGAAAGGATCCGCTTTAAAGCAATTTTTACTACATATATAATATTAATTACTAGCTGTTCATTAGCATAGCATAATTTTATTAATTTATTATTATACTTCCCTATTTGAATCGAATTTTGTTTACACTTTCATGGGTTTTAATTTTTTTTTATTCTAAAATAAAAAATTACCTAAGTTACTCTATAAAACATCAGCTACCAGCCTGTGAAAGTCCCGTCAAAATCGGTTCAGCTGTTTCGCAGATTATTCGGAACAAACAGACAAACAGACGGACAAAAATTAAAAAAAAATATTATTATAAGTACGGTTTATGCTTTCATATTCTTTTAGTAAAACGCAATTATTTGGTCATTACAAACATACACTTCAATTTTATTTATTTGTATAGATAATATATATTACTAATACACTATAATTGAAAAAACCGAACATCGGAAAAAATCCAGTCCTGCTAAATTCAGCCACATAAACAATCCTTTAATTATGTCTACCTGACATTTCTTAATGTTATTCTAGATTATCGTTTTATCGCATTATTGTATTATGCATTTATGCTTTACACGAAAACCGGTGTTCCCTTAATTGGAGAACCTCTTTATCAGTCTTTCGTGCGTTTGTATAAGAGCAAATAACTTGACTGTGGGCGGTCCGCGTAATATAGTTTAAAACTCTAATGATATGCGACCGCGGCTTTAACCAAACACAAGCGTGTTAGCCACGTTAAAATTTTGGATAGTATGGCTTTAAAAATATATTTATTAATTCAAAAGTCCATTGCTGTACATGTGCCTTCCGTACTACTGTACTATGAGGCAGGGAGGCCACACCACATCCATCAACATCATCATCGTTACAGGTCATCCGAGTCCACTAACCAGGCAACATACAACGCACGCACCCTGAGGCCTGACGAGAAGTTCCTGGAGCTGGAAGTAAAGATAGACAAATTCATCATCATCATCATCATCATTACAGCCCTTCACAAGTCCACTGCTGAACATAGGCCTCCCCCAAGTAACGCCACAAAGCACGGTCCTGAGCCAACTGCATCCATCGACTTCCTGCATGTCTTACCAGGTCTTCACTCCATCTAGTGGGGGGTCGCCCTACACTAAGCCTACCGGTATGAGGCTGCCACTCGAGAACCTTTCTTCCCCATCGGTTATCGGTTCTTCGAGCTATATGGCCGTCCCATTGCCACTTCAGCTTACTAATCCGTTGGGCTATGTCGGTCACTCTGGTTTTACTGCGGATATCCTCATTTCTGAGTCTATCACGCAGAGAAACTCCGAGCATAGCCCTCTCCATAGCTCGCTGAGCGACCTTGAGCGTCCTCATACGGCCAGTAGTGAAGGACCACGTCTCTGATCCGTAAGTCATCACTGGCAACACGCACTGGTTGTAAAATCTAGCTTTTAGAGATTGAGGTATACCTGACGAGAAGATGTGTCGTAATTTCCCGAACGCTGTCCAGCCGAGTTGAATCCGTCGATTGACCTCTCGGTCGAAGTTGGAATTACCTAGTCGGACTATTTGTCCCCGGTAAACGTACTCGTCAACAACTTCGAGCATAGTGCTCCCCACAACTACCGGCATAGGTGTGACATGGACATTGAACATAATCTTTGTTTTGTCCATGTTCATCTTAAGACCTATCCGTTGGGAGACACCATTGAGGTCATTGAGCATAGTGCTAAGGTCCTCCAGCGATTCTGCCATAAGGACTATATCGTCGGCAAATCGAAGGAGAGTGATGTACTCGCCGTTGATGTTAATACCGTATCCTTTCCAGTCCAGTAGCTTGAAAACGTTTTCCAACGCAGCGGTGAAGAGTTTCGGGGATATAACGTCACCCTGTCTTATACCTCTCTGCAGTTGTATAGGTTTCGAACTCTGGTTCTGTACTCGGATAGCCATCGTAGCCCTACTATACAAACACTTCAGCACCTCGATATACCGACAGTCAACTTGGCACCGCTGAAGGGACTGTAGCACCGCCCAAATTTCGACGGAATCAAAGGCTTTCTCATAGTCCACATACGCCAGGCAAAGTGGCAGATTGTACTCCTCGGTCTTCTGTACAATCTGCCGCAGGGTATGTATGTGGTCTATGGTACTGAAGCCTTTTCGGAAACCGGCTTGTTCGGGAGGCTGGAAGTCGTCGAGTCTGCGTGCGAGACGATTCGTAATGACTCTCGAAAACAGCACGTAGACACGGCTCAGAAGGGAAATCGGTCTGTAGTTCTTCAAGAGAGCGTTGTCGCCTTTCTTAAAGAACAAGACCACCGCACTTCTGCTCCACGCCTCCGGAGTAGTGCCACCATGGAGGACGGAATTGAAGAGCTTCTGAAGGACTTCAAGTACCGGTGTTCCACCCGCTGTCAGAAGCTCCGCTGTAATTCCATCCTCGCCTGGGGCCCTGCCGTTTTTAAGGTGCTGGAGAGCCATTCTAATCTCGCTCAGACTGACGTCCGGGATATCATCGGAATAGTGTCGGGTAAGACTTGCTCTTGTATGACGTTACTCACACTTGCGTGTGGCTCCAACGATGATGTGTACAGCTGCCCATAGAACCTCTCAATCTCACTCAAAATCTCAGGTGTCCCAGAAACGATGCTACCACACTCAGTCTTCAGCTTTGACAGTTGGGTCTTTCTGGCAGACAGATCTCTGGCAAAGACTTTGGAGCCCTGGTTCCGCTCGATCGCTTCTTTAATACGAGTAGTATTAAAGTTGCGTAAGTCTTGCCGCATGCATTTGGAGATCTGACTGTTCAGTTGCCTGTATGCTGTCAAATCTGTTGACGATTGCAGCCTCATCTCCCGTCTAACAGCCATGAGATTAAGAGTGTGATCGGAGAGTTTTTGTGTTCTTCTGCGGCGAGTCTTGCAGAACTTAGCTCCGACCGCATGGACATTTTCCACGAGCTTGTCATTCATATCGTCCACTGCATTGCAATTTTCTAGGCACTGAAAGCGGTTACGTAGCTCGAGCTGAAAAGTCTCGAGATTGTGGATTAGAGCACGAGGGGGGACGGAGCGTTGACTTCATTAGACGAGACCTCTCCAACTTAACGTTTAGGTTCAGTGTGCCTCTAACCATTCGGTGATCGCTGCCGGTTTTCACCCTTGCGATCACTGAGACATTACTGAATAGTTGGCGTCTGGTCGTCATAATGAAGTCAATCTCATTTTTTGTCGAACCGTCGGGGCTCGACCAGGTCTACTTCCTGTGGGGCCGCTTCTGGAAGAAAGAGTTCATCATAAAGAGTCCCTCTTTCTCCATAAAGTCAGCCAGCTGCTGGCCCCTACGGTTCCGTTGCCCCCAAATTTCCCTAACTTCAGCTCACCGCCTTCTCTTGTGCCTAGTTTTGCGTTGAAGTCTCCCATCAACACCGTGTAGTGGGTTTTGGAGGAATGCATGGCTCTAGAAATATCCTCATACATTTCCTCCACCTCCTCATCGGGATGTGCCGAGGTTGGTGCGTAGATCTGTATGACCTTCAGCGAATACCGTTTGGTGATTCTGAGTATCAGGTACGCGACCCTCGTCGACACACTCCCAATCTTTACAACGTTGTTGACGAGAGACTTGTGGACGATAAATCCGACACCTCATTGGGACAGATGGTCGTATGGCCTCCCGGTGATAGAACAAGTTGCCGGACTCGAGGATTACCGTGAGACAAATTGCGCTAGGATATTAAAGGATTATCTGAGGTCCGAATAGAGGAAGAGGACACGGTAATCCTCGAATCCGGCAACTTGTTATATCACCGGGTGAGCGACCCTCTGAAACAACGAGGTGTCGGATTTATGGTCCATAAGTCCCTCGTTAACAACGTTGTAAAGATTGGGAGTGTGTTGACGAGTGTTGCGTACCTTGTACTCAGAATCACCAAACGGTATTCGCTGAATGTCATATTGCACATCCAGTGTAAGGATATGTATGAGGATATCTCTAGAAGCATACATTTCTTTAAAACCCACTACATGGTGCTAATGGGAGACTTACTAGGCCGTCACTCCATCTCGTAAGGAGCTGCCCCACACTTCGTCTATCGGTAGGAGGCTGCTACTCGAGAACATTTTTTTCCCATCGGTTGTCGGTTCTTCGAGCTATACGACCGGCTGATTGCCATTTTAGTTTACTAATCCGTTAGGTTCTGATTATACTGCGAATATCCTCATTTTTAATCCATCCCCTCTTTCAATTCTCTTTGTCACTCTTACGACACCCATGGAATGGTATGGGGTGGTGAACGACTACAACTCTACGGCAGCTGTATAGTTTCATTCACACGAAACGTGAAAGGCAATAAATACATAAAGAAGAAGGACCTAGTTCGCATAGAATACAAGCGCAGCGTAAAATAACAGCATAATACTACTGTGTTTCGTATGGTTTTATTTTATAGAATAAAGGTCACTAATGAGCACACAGCTCACTTTATGCTAAGTGAACGCTGTAGCCTATGGTCATTTACATCTAATTAGGAATTGAATATAACAGCACATCCTTTTACACATCCTTTACTGTTAGCGGATTATTCCCTCTTAGTCTTCAAGATAAATCTACGTTTTGATTTCTAATATTTTGCATTGTGTCTATGTGGATTAGGTGGGTCAGATCATTGGGTGTCGATTGTCAGTTCAACAAACTATATGGCCGACCTATCACCACTTCAGCTTGTTTATCCTTACCTATGTTGGTTACTCTGCTTCTACTGCGGATGTCATAATTAAAAATACTATCACGCAGAGAAACAACGAGCATCGCCATCTCCATAGGTCGGTGAGGGACTTTGAGCTTCCGCATACGGCAAAGAGACAGTCAGCAGTCATCAGTCATCACTGGCAACATGCATTGGTTCTACACTCTTGTTTTCAAGGTTTAAGGTATACGTGACGAGAAAATGAGTCGCATTTCCTCATACCTTGTAACCATTATCTTTATAAAAACCGTTCATTTAGAAGTTCTGATTCCATTACCGTAGCAGCGTTCAAATATAAAGTACATTCGATTAGGTTAAATTTTAAAATGCACCACACTAACCTTGGCGACATGTTAAACAAATCACGATTTAAATGATCTCGGCTTGTTTTAATGCTAAAAGCTTTTGGTTTTAAGAGCTATAAACTCGCAAAAACGTGGTATTGTATTAGTTATCAAATTAATGGCGTATGTAGATTACGTTAAACCGATTATCGACCTTAAAGACCGATACACATTCAAAATGTTGTTATGAGTCGATAATACATAAATTTGCTTGCGCTTTTAATGTGAGCTTGCTTAACGATGTATACTTTGATAAGTGTGTGCCTTGCAACACAAGCTCAAAGGTAGAAACGGTAATTAAAAGAACCCGATTTCGTAAAAATTGTATAACTTATGTCAGGGATTGCGAACCAATGGCACGCGTGCCATAGATGGCACGCTACACATTTTTTGGGCATGTCACCGATCACAAAGTTCACTATGAAGTATAATATTACGAACGAACGCGAGTGATCCTAGTTACATCGTGGATTACAATTGTTAATGTCGCATAGTTCGTTTCATCATCATCATTGTCATCATTACAACCCTTCACAAGTCCACGACTCCCACAAAGAATGCATAGTTCGTTTACGCACGTAAATGTCAACGCACAAAAGCGTAATAGTCAATTTTGTTGACACAACTTTATTTAAAAACTCATTTGTGTTATATTTATGATTTTGTAACCCCAACATAAGGTATGTATTTTTCTTCTAATCTACAACAACGGAAGTCACACTAATATTATTTTAATTTAAATTTCGCGTGTAAATGAAACATCTATTATTATACATTGCAAAATACATTTTATTTTGCAATGTATAAATAATAAATGTCTCAACTCAAAACTCATTATTTATTTTTTATAGTAAATAGTTTTGAGTGGATAGTATTTAGTACTATTATTTTCTCAATAATCGTAAAGACAAAATTATTTTACGGCGCGTGTATCACCTAATTAAACATTACTTTAGAAAAATTGCACGTTGATACATAAAGGTTCGCCACCCCTGCCCTATGTCGCTTCCACGACTAAGACGGATCTAACGACATCTCATATTAGGCTAAAATTCATCAAGCTACAGGCTGTAGAGCGTCCCAAAGAAATAAACATTACTCTCGGAAAATACTATCCTCCTTCTGAGTGTAAGAAGTGATTAGCTGAAATATTTTAACTTTTCATGTAATAATGAAAAATAGATACCTTTAAGTTGGACGTGGTTTTATGGCGAACTTTGACCGTGTGAAGTGGTGTAAGAATATCCACAACCTCATATCGACCCGTGGGCGTCGTGAGAGGTGACGGAGGGAAACATATTAGGCGACGGGCAGCAGCGACTTGCTAATAATAACTTTAAATAAAAAACTGCGGTTACCGCCTTTTTAAAAATAATAAGGGTAATAAACGAGCACATATTCCACTTGATGGTAAGTATTGGCAAGCTGTAGCTATATTATGGTTGTAGCACGAATGGGTCGGTTCGACCGGAGAAGAACCATGCTCTGCGCAAAATAGCAGCTTAATGCTTCTGTGTTTCGTATGGTGAATGTAGAGAACTGGAGACCCTTTTACTGGAAACGTGGCATTCCAGCTTAGTCCTCAGACGTAACAACGCATATTTATTTTGATTCTTCATCGAGAATTAATGTACATGTTTATGGGACGCAGCATCCACTTTCCATCAGGACTGTGTGCCATGTGTTACGCTTTTTCTATAAAGCAACGTGTACATACTAGTATAAGGAGGTAGGAGGATAAACGATAGTAGTACCAGACGCCTAGCACCTTTAACGCTGTAGCCCGTTGCCAGTGACGACGAAAACAAGTAGAGGTTTGACAAAGGAAAGTTTTAGTATCTTACAGTGAAAAAGATATATAGAGATTTCATTTCATTTATTTCCATTATGGAAAAACTTAACCTCGCGCCAATGAAATCAAACACCCAAAAAGCGTCACTGTCAGGTAATACAATCTATCCATTTCTTTATAACTCTACAACAATGGTAATTTCAGGGCAGCCATAAAACAAAGGGCACGTAAGCGTGTGCGCAGGTGTCACGGCGACTCGCTGTGCCAGCACGTGGTGTTAGGTTACCAGCCGCGAACCCATGCTTTTGTTTACTTTCGTTGCTTTAGAAATATGCTAGGTAATGTTATGACGACTCTATGGCCCCGTGCTTCTGTATTAAGTAGCGCCGCTGAGGGCCGCGGGTTCGAATCCCGCTCGGAACAAATATTTATATGGCCTACAAATAATTGTTTTGCGATTAGATGTTTGCCCTTGGTGCTACAACCATAATATAGTGGCAGGGGAGTTCTAATACGTAAAAGCTATAGAAGTAAAATCAAGTAACTTTTAAATTACATTTACAAAAGCAAAACTCTATAGATATACTACTACATTAACATGATTCTCAATAGTTCTTATTCTTTTTTTATTTTTCAACCCTACATCGGTTTTTCTTCATCGTCGAGAATATAGTAAATCACCGTTTTAAAATTGTAATTAATTATCAGTTGTGCCGGTGTAAGACGTAGGGCGTGATCTCCTTTATTTCTATTTATTACTAAGAACAAGTACTTATTTAATCGTACCACATTGATTTCTAGCCTTTCTGTCGTGTAGTGATGCGGTTCCATACGGATTACTCAAGTGTACCTTTTTTGCCGTAAGTGGAATTTTACTTCACCGTAGTATAATGCCTTGGTTGTCGTAGGAGGCAACAAATGGAATATTCCTGACAACAACTAAAAATAATAAAAAACGGCGTTTGCCAATCGCCTGCCAAGCGCGGCAACTATGAAAAATAAGATCCTGAGAATCCTCCCTATGAGACAATACATAAAACATAAACACTCACGCCTGTCACCCAGAGGGGTAGGCAGAGACTACAGACTTCCATTTGGCACGATCCTGACACACCTCTCTTGCCTCCTTCACATCCATACACCTACGCATACATGCTCGTCGGTTAAGAGTACTCCTAATTTGGCCCGTTTTCAATAAATCGCCAATTTGGTCGATAAATTTTCGCCTAGGACGTCCCTTTCCGACTCTGCCATTCACTTTTGCACCATAAATTTTCTTTGTCACTCTTTCCTCATTCATTCTTTCCACATGACCAAACCACCGAAGCATTCCTTTCTTAATCCTGGTCACAACATCAACTTGCAAACCACACTCTTCTCTTATTACACAATTTCTTACCCTGTCATTCAGATTCAGCCCTAACATACTCCTTAACGACCGCATTTCTACTGCGTTTATTCTACTTTCGTGCTTCTTCTGCCATACCCAACTTTCACTACCATACGTTAAAGTAGGGACCAACACAGCATTGTGAATTGCCATACGTGCCTTTTTCGACACATTTTGACTCTTCACAATAGAGTGCAAGGCCCCATTTACTCTATTTCCCGCATTCACTCGTCGTTCTATATCCTTATCATATCTCCCATCCCTGCTAAATACGCAGCCCAAATATACAAACTCATCTACTTGCTCGATCAACTCCCCTTCTATTCTTATTTCACAAATCGTTTTACTTTCTTCTGTTTCAAAAACCATAACCTTCGTCTTACTTGCGTTCGCTTTCATATCCCTTTCTTTTAATGATCCGTTCATTAATGTAACCATCATTTGCAACTCGGCCGCCGACGACGCAAGAAGATCATCGGCGTACAAAAGGCATTTGACGGTTAACTCACCCATTCTTAATCCGCATTCTTCAACTTTCAAATTTTGCAAACAACTGTCCATAAATAGGTTGAACAGCCACGGGGAAGCCACACAGCCCTGTCTGACACCTTTATGGATGTCAAACCAGTCCGAGTAGACCCCGTTGATCCTAACACAAGCACTAGAGTCCCTATAAAGAGACTCCAATGCCTGTATCAAGCCAGCGCTCAACCCAAATGAGTTCAGTGTTTGCCACAGCAAATCCCTATCCACTCTGTCATAGGCCTTTTCCAAGTCCATGAACGCACAAAAAACCTTTTGGTTTTTGGCCAGAAACTTCTCCGCGATCATGCGCATGGAAAAGACTTGATCTGTACATCCCATTCCCTTTCTAAATCCCGCTTGCACATCCCAAATTTATTCATCAGTTTCTCTCATGATCCTTTCAATCAGTACCTTAGCATACAGTTTACCCACAATGCTAAGAAGGCTGATGCCACGGTAGTTTTTACAGTCCTGCTGCGACCCTCTTCCTTTATATACTGGGACTATCACGGCTTTGCACCAGTCTACCGGTACCCGCTTCAGTTCCCAGCATAAATTAAACAAGGTGTGCAGCAGGCCCGCCACCACTTCCTCTCCAGCCCTTAGTATTTCGAGTGAAACTCTATCATATCCGGCAGCCTTACCTGCTTTCATGCTTTTCATTGCTTTCATTATTTCATCTATACTTATCTCGCTACCTCTTTCCTCTTCTTTCGGTGTTTCTACTTCACTTAGTACACACGTTGTCTCCTTACTCATAAACACGCTTTCAAAATATTTCTTCCATCTCTTTAAACTCAAAACTTCATCATTCAGAATATAGCCATTCTCGTTGTGTCCCCTGGCAGTTCTTACAACTTTCCAGAACATTTTAATATTTGCCTGGAAGTTATCCGATATTTCATTCTTATCCGTTCTTTCTTGCTTTTTTCTTTCAACTACTTCTTTTACTCTCTTATTAAGATGTCTAAAGACTGCCTTTTTTCTTTCAATATCACCATTCGTACCACTAGAATTAGCAGCCTTTGTTGCTAGTAAATCTAGCCATGCTCTCTTCTTTGCTTCAACTTCCATACGTATCTCATCATCCCACCATAACGTATTATTTTTCCTTTCATTCTTTCTCTTAATAACACCACATACTTCGGTAGCTGCATCCACTAAACCTTTCTTTACATTTTGCCATGTATTCTCCAAGACTAACTCCTTCGTACATAATTCATCCAAACCACTTATATTTTCTTTCAGACTACATTTGAACTTGTTTTTATCACTTTCATCTTGTAAACTTTCTGTTCTAATACGCTGTAACGCAGTGGTAGACACAGACGATCGATGGCGTCAACGCCTGAATAGACCATTAATTCGGCATAAAACTAAATAATGATCCGTTCCTACGTTAGAACCCCGGTAAACTCTCGTATCTACCACTGCGCCCCTCAATCTTTCATCCACAATTATGAAATCTATCATGCTTCTATCGTCACCTCTTTCCCAAGTATACATGTGAATCCTCTTGTGGCGAAACCAAGTGTTCGTCACAAAAAGATCCTTTTCTATACATACGGTGAGGAGACTTTCACCATTCTCATTTATACTTTCATCACCAAACGTTCCCAATATCCTTTCATAACCAAGCCTCCTGACCCCAACCCTTCCATTAAAATCTCCTAGCATAATAATATTTTCATTTCCCTTACACTTCATTAACACCATCCTTACCATTTCCCAAAACTGCTCTCGGATATAAGTGGGCTTAGACATGTGTGGGGCGTAGACCCCTAACACAAACAACTTCTTTAAGCCCACTTTCATTCGTATCCATAGCAGTCTTGGGCTTACACATTCATACTCTTTCACACATTGGCCCATTCTTTCTGAAAGGATGATACCTACTCCCTGGCATGCCCGCTCGATCTCGTCTACACCAGACCAGTATGCGGTATACATGCCATGTGTAGTGACATCCTTCCCCTTCCTTTTCGTCTCATCTACATGTAACACATCTATTCCTCTATCATACATCATATCGCATACTTCATCCATTTTATCATTTTGCCCCACATACATTCAACGTAGCCAGGCGGGCCTCTGCAATCCACTTTTCGCCTCTCCGGGAGACAGAACGTGACGGGTGGCGAACCTCGTCGCCGGTTTTCCTCCCGGAGATTCTTCGCACCCCTGCCGCATTAAAGGGGCGCCGGGAACTCGGGGCCATTTCTTTAATTCGATTCCTCATGGTGCGAAATGGGGTGGTATATTTAACGCCGCTACCACGGCGTGGAGCCGAGTCTGTGGTATCGGCTTGTCGCTCATTTAGCATCACCCGGGGGACACGTGTAGGGTGGGCCTAGGAACAGGTGGTCAAAGCCTACGGACGCGAGCGATCTATCCCCTTCAATCTTCCCCTAACATTCTAGGGTGTAATAAATGATGAAAGAATATATTTTAAAGCCATACTATCCAAAATTTTGCCGTTGCTAACATGCTTGTGTTTGGTTAAAACCGCGGTCGCATATCAGCAGAGTTTTAAACTATATTACCCGGACCGCCCACAGTCAAGTTATTTGCTCTTGTACAAACACACGAAAGACTGATAAAGAGGTTTTCTAATTATGGGAACACAGGTTTCGTGTGAAGCATAAATGCATACAATAATGCGATAAAACGATTTACTAAAATAACGTTATGAAATATCAAGCTGAAATATTATGGATTGTTTATGGGGATAAAAGTGAGACTGGATATCTTCTGTGATATTCGGTGTCAATGACGCATTTTATTGGTAACGTGTTTTTTTTAAGACTGCTCAAGCAGTTGCGAATTACGATTAATATAATTTATGTATGTACGTACAGTAGGCTACTGCTTAATGGCGGCGTAAGTATACCCACTACCCCATATCGTGCTGTGGATGTCGTAAGAGGCGGCAGAGGGATGCTGAAAGAGGAGATGGGCAGCAGCATCTATTCAATGACAACTAATATAATAATAACTTACCTATTATTAAAAATATGATTTACCATAAAAGTACCTATATTGCTGCTATTCGTGAATAGTATAGTCGTAGACTGTTGAGACTAAAACTATGTTTTTGTATTAAGATCATATTGTTCAGAGTTATGCAATAAATGTATCTTTATATTTATCTTTAAAAGTGCGATTGCCAGCCCACCTGCAGAGCATGGTAGCTACGACAAATATCCTAGTATAGGCATTATACGGGGGAGGCCTATTGTTGAGCAGTAGACTTTTGGAAGGCTGTAACGGATACGGTTTCAGGTTAAGCCACAATAATGTAGTAACCACAGAAATCTATTAATGGTAGAGACGCTGCAGTTATATTATGGTTGTAACACGAATGGGTTGGCTTGACCGAGGAAGGACCACGCTCTCACAAAATACCAGCGTTAAATATCAGCTTAATACCGATGTGTTTCGTATGGTGAGTGTAGAGATTCGGAGCTCCTTTCACTGGAAACTAGGCATTCTATCTTAGTCCTCAAGGGTGACAACGCATCTGCGTTTTGATTCTTAATCGAGGATAAATGTAGATGTCTATGGGCCACAGCGTTCACTCATCATCAGGTGGACTGTGTGCTGGTTTGTCACCCTTATTCTATAAAAAAATACTCCTGTATTTTTGCTTGAGCTTGTATAATTGTAATCAACGCAAATTGTGTGAATGCGTACACACTTTATGTTTATAAACTACCTAACCGCTAAATACACGTAACCAAAACAAGCTAATCTTTAATTAAACTCTTTTTGAACACAGTGTTGAATAACGTTCTCATAAAAACAAAACTTTTTTGACCCTTCTGAGTGACAAGACTATGGAGTATCACAATATAATGTCGTCTAAATCGTTCTATTAAAAAATTATCCCTGATTGTGCCACCCCTGAAGTTATAACCTATTTAAAAAGAATCATCAAAATGAGTTCATAGTTGATGAAGATATCGCGTAACAACATACGAAAGAAAAAACATACATTCTAATTAGACTCATCATTGTAAACCTTCTTCTTTTTTTGAATTCAGCTAAAAATCGAATAGAATAGAATAGATTTATTTTTATTCTATATAGATTATAGGAATACCTATGGAAAATCATTTAAGTTTTACCACTGGTTTGGGAAAAAAACCTCTGTCCTGGGAAAAACAAGCAAGAGACCCAGCTGTGCTTTTTTTAAACATTAATTTACAATATAAGATTTTATACAGATATACTGAATGACCTTTTTTACCGTCTGCAAAAATATAGGGTGTAACAGGTGAACGAAATCGATAGACGGAATAGACTGTACGTATTATTTTAATTTCGATAGTTTTAAATTGATTTATTTATTTAGTTCAACATATTTGTTTTTATTTTTTTAATACCGAAAGTTTATTTCAAATTAGTAGAATTTATTGATAGATCAATTTCATATGTTAATTTAAAATATAAAAAAATGTAAGTGCCATAGGTTTCTATTTAGTTCACCTGTTACACTCTATTTTTTCCAGACGGTAATAAAGATCACCAGTATAATAAAATGAAATTATGCAAGAAAATATAACTATTAACTATTGTAATAAAGTCAGTGACTGTTCCTATAAATCCTTAGATTATCTACTATCACATCAAACAGGCTGCTTGTTAGCTCCAGTCACAACCTCATGCTCCGCCATAAAGCATAGGCAGTAAAATGTTCATAAAATTCATAGGCAATTTCTTTATACATTTGATTTCCTTAGATCAACACCCGTCAGTCTTAAGACTGGGAAGCTGCGTCGTAAAATTCTGCACATATAATTACGTTTGTTATTTAGAGATCTGCATATGGAGGCGAACAACGGAAGTTGTTTTGGGCCTATTCCAAGATGTTTCCCACAGACCAATATAGAGTATATTTTAGCTGTTACTTTTTTATTTTTATCATTGTGCTGGAGTATAAGTGGCTGTAGTTTGAACATGATAAGGTTGATAAGGGATTAGGTAGTGTTGCTACTACGAGGTTTGGTCCCGCGCCGTCGATTGTACTGCAATAATTTTTAAATTTACAGCCCAGGGAGATTGTTGATAAGCTCTCAAAATTTTTAGAAGGTTGTTGAACCTTCATATTGTACAAAGTTTTTATTAATCGTTTTCTGCTCCGTTTGTGAATCACCATGAATTAGAGAATTGTAACTTTAAATATACTTAGATCGTAATCAAATAATTAATTAGATGATAAATAAGTGATGGAGCCATGCTAATGTTGCAGCTCACGGTAGTAGCACGAATGGGCTAGCTCGACTGTGGAAGGACCACGCTCTCATAAAATAACAGTCAATCCATCAATGCTGTTGTGTTTCGTATGATGAGTGTAGAGAACCGGAGACCCTTTTTTACTGGAAATGACACATTTTATCTTAGTCCTCAGGGGTGAAAACGCGTTTGCATTTTGATTCTTAATTGAGGATAGATGTCAGCAACAATTAAAGGCCACAGCAATTACTTACCAATCAAGTGGACTGTTTTTCACCCTTGTCCGATAAAAATTACTGCATAATTTTAATTAATATATTTATGTACAAGTATTTGTTACCATAATAAAAAATGACATTCGTTTTTATGTCACTACATGTGATGTATAGTAGCATAAATAAGAAAACTACCTATGAATTTAACTATGATTTCAAATTAAGATCTACTTTAGATATACTTTTCCAAATTCTTTAACGAAGTCAATTATTGTTTATGAAATTCAAATGTTTGTGTTAATATTACGAGACAGAACTATCTCCGACAGCCAGATGCAATAATTATCAGAACGCACGTTGCCCGCGCTACGTTCTCTCGACAGACTGCTAGATTGACTGACAGACGGACCGGCGACCCCGTTACTTGACGCGTTACTACGAACAAACGTTCGGCGAGAGATAAGAATTGTTTTGTCTTGTAATAGTGCCTGAGTAGGGTTCCCGTTCACTTTAATAAAGTTAAATAAAGTTGGATATCGTCTCATCGTAGGTGTCTGAAGCGGCGAAAGAGAGAAATTTAAACAGGTGATAAGCAGCAACATCTTCTGATAATAACTTAAAGTGATAAAGACTACGGTTGCGCACCCGCCTCACAAGCATGGCATGGCACTGTACATTCTCAGCGTTATATTAAAAAGACATAAAACTACACCTTATGTCTCAAGCAATTTTACAGCTAGAAGAAAAAAAATGTTATTCCACTTACAAAAACTAGAACCGCCTTTGCTAAAAATCAACTCAACAGTCGTTCGGCCTATCTATATAATAAAGTAAATAAAATCGTAGACATATATAATAAAACACTACACGAATGCAAAAAAATAGTTACCAACTATTTAAAACCTCTAGATTACGAGGAAACAGAAATTATTCTTAGACACACGGCATAACTTAACACATACACACACCACACACACACACACACACATACACAATTCTTATTTTTCATATTTTTATGTACCCCTAATACTGTTATAGATAATAAACTTTATGTTAACTAGTAGCTATGGAAGAGCGAAGGCACCTAATACAGGCAAGATTTTTGCTTAAAAGGTGTCTTCAATCACTATCTGTAAATGTAGACAACATGTTATCGAAATAAAATAAATTATTATTAAATTAAAAAAAAAAATTATTATTATGGCAACTATGGCAAAATCCCCACTTTGAGGCAATCTATCGGGGAGGCCTATGTTCGGCAGTGGACATTTGAGGGGCTGTAATGATGATTGTGATGATGGTTCTGCCGTCTTACCGACCGGCACAATCATCATCTGAGACGGTTATAGAGCGATTAGTCTGTCGCGCTGCTACTGTTGCGTGACATGTCCTAGAACTATATATTTTATTCCTCAAATATACCGGGTGATTCTTTTACCGTCTGGAAAATAATAGGGTGTAACAGGTGAACGGAGTAGAAACAATTTCTATTTTTTGTACATTAACTTATTATGAAATTGATCTATCAACAAATACTACTATTTGGTGCGTATTATTTTTATTTCAGTAGTTTTAATTGATTTATTTATTTAGTTCAAATTTTTTGTTTTTATTATTTTATTAACGAAATTTTATTTCAAACTAGTGGTATTTACTGATGTTAATGTAATAGCAAAAAAATTGTAAAATATTAGTGCCGCAGGCTTCTATTCCGTTTACCCGTAACACCGAATTTTTACCAGACGGTAAAAAAAATCATTCAGTATACAGATTTCCTCAAGATACTTTTCTTCACCGGTGTGCATGTGGTAAGTCAGCATCATTAATGACGACGGAGATTTAGCTCTGTTTGTGAGCTTATGTGAGTTGCCACGACTTTTATAGCTATTATGAAAACCGTAAAAATCAGTTTCACTCAATTTTTCTAAGGGTTAAACTACTAATCTCTCATCTTAGAAGATACTTATGCCCAGCGATACATTAAAAGGTTGATCATAATTGTCCTTCTTTTCAGATCGTAACAGTCAACACCTGGACATAGGCTATACTACACCTCGAAAGCGTAGTGGTTAAACAACAGATTACCGCGCTGAGGGTCGCGAGGGGGCTCCAAGTTTTTTATAATCTATGCATAACTATTTCGGAACTGAGAGTTTGTCCACCACGGACCAACAAAGAAAAATAGGTGAAGCGCTGTGTATATTTCAGGTGACGCCGAAGTGCAACTTCAGTATATGCACTCACGCACACATCTTTCTTCTTTATTCAAAACTTTAGTACCTAAAACTAAGATGCATATGGGTGCGTGAATGCGTGTTTTTACATATTTGGGCATGGTTTGGAGTTGGTTTCGGTGTCACTTAAAATGTACGCAACGCTCCGTCTACCTTTATTTGTTAGTTTGAAATTGTTTGCAAGAAAACGTTAAAAAATAAACGAAAAACTCCATAAGGTAGATCGACGTGTGACCATCCGTTATTTAGCTGAGATTCTAAAGCTTTCGTTTGAGACAATTCAGTTTATTTTAACTCATACCTTAAAATTTAAAAAGATGGCCCACATGCTGGGTTCCTCGAATGTATCAGACGTCCAAAAGGATGCGAGAGTTGATATTTCAAAACTAATTTTATCAATAAATTGCAGAAGAATCAAATTATTTTTGCGTTCGTTTCGTAACGGTAGATGAAACGTGGGTATACCATTTAACGTGCAAAGCAAGTTGTGGAAAAGACCGTCTTCCCCGCCAGCCAAGAGATTCAAGGGTATTATTTTTTTAGGGAAAAAAAAAAATATAAAAAAAAAAAAAAAAAAAACTTTTTTTTTTTTTTTTACCCCCCAACAACCCTTGTTTTTTTACAGATGCTGGCAACTTATTCCATTACTTTTCTGTACGCATGATTAATGACGTAGCAAACTGTTTGATTCGAATGCGTGGTAAGTCAACAACAAAAAGGTGGAGACTGGCCGAACGTCTGGTTGTTAGATACCGGGCTTAAGCAGATCAAAACCTCGAGAAAAATTTCGTGCTGAAGTGCTTTTTCATCATGAGAAAGCCCATCGATGTGATGTTGCAGGCGCTGCCATTTGAACTGCTGGGTTTCAGTTAATGCAGCACCCACCTTTAACTCCGGACTTAGCTCCGAGAGATTTTCACATTTTTGTTCCAGGATCAAGCCTTTTTTTCTAAGAGAATTAGCGAACTTGCAAAACGCTATCCAAGGTGTATTAGCTTAAAAGGCGATTACACAAAAAAATGCAACTTTACAAATACTTATCCTAGAGTTTAATTGCGTTTCCAAAATTATTGATCGACCAGTATATAGTAGGTAGAAAGTAATATTTGGTTTTGAAAAGTTTCATGCCCATGAACTAAACGTTGAGGAGTACTCTCATAATAAGACTGCAGCATCAGTTCATAGTAAGGATTATGCTTATCTATGAAAATTAAATATTTGGTGTCGGTGCTACTAACCATTGAGGAGTGATTTCGTGGGGAGGAAATTTTAGTCACAACATTACATCATTTCTATCATTTTAGTTTATTGTCATTAGGTCTAAAGAAGCATGTAAAATTTCAAAGTCGTAAGATTAGAGGAAATTATTCTACTCTTCATTTTTTCGTTTTTAAAAACGTTACCTCCACACTAGGATTTTTGTCTCTATCGTGGGAGCAGTTGACATACATAAATTGAACAATGACAAACATCTAGATTCGGAACAATTATATATAGGCCATACAAATACTTATTCCATGCGGAGTTCGAACCCGCGGACCTTAGTACTGCAACTCATTGCTAAGCTACTGTGCAACAGAGTCATCTAGGTTCAAATTTGGCTTGCAAAATTTAAACTAAGCGTACATACATACAAAAATACATGTAAAGTTATAAAATAAAACATTTAAAAACAAATTTATTTTCAAAAACTATTGGGAAGTACCAGATAAAGATTGCAAAGTATTCCGAAGCATCCTCGCCGTCATCAAAATTGTGGTGCACGTAAATGAGACTGCAAATAACTGACATCTGGTTAGATAAATGGTGCTAACTTTGTGCTCGTTACGTGCTTTATCAAATGCCGCTTACTGTCCCAGGTGGCGGTGATTGATTAAGACGATCACTCTCACCACAATACACTATAGTGATCAGGCAATGTCAATTTATTTTTATTAAAACTGAAGTGATAAACAAACTTAAAGTCCACCCGTCACACCGTACTTTCTTACCGTACGTACTTTGATTAACAAACAGATTAGTGCCTCAGACAGCAACATAAACAAAGTAAGAACAGAATTAGAAAAACTTCACAACACTAACCAATTTTTGGCTCTGTCTGTCATAGCGAACAATTTACTGTTGAATTTGAAAGGCATACAAAACATGATGATAGACGCCATCACTGATATTTACCATGGAAGGTTCGATGTTCATCTCATAAGCCCTACTCAGTTGAGAAATGAACTGAACACAATATCTGGACAAATACCTAAAGACTTGACCTTACCTATATCAAACATTCAATCAGATTTTCAAAAAAATGTATCAATTTCTTCAAGTGAAAACAAGGTTGACTGATAAGTACTTGATATTTGAAATAAGATTACTCTTAGTCAGCCGAGATACTACCTGTACCGAGTCTAACCGATTCCTCATAAACGGACAAACAATTTTGTGAACATTAAACGGATTGCAGGTAACGTTGCAATTAATTTAAAAAAGGATATTTACATTCCAATGAAATATATCGATTTACAGGAGTGTATTTTGTACGAATTTTCGGCACATTTATTCCACCTCAAACACGAAATTCAGTCTATATGATATTATTATTATTAATTAATGGTAACAAAGAAGGCCACAGATACGTTGTCAGCTTTGAAGCTTTAAATGAAATGCAGTCTGTAATTATAACGGCTCTCTATAACCTTCAGACTCTATAACTTTCAGAAAACAGCAGTGCAAGCGCTGCTATTTGACGGCAGAACTAGAATGATGAGTGATCGTGAATGCTACTGCAGACACTTTCCTCTTGAAATGAGAGCGGGCTTATACCTAGTAGCGGTGTGTTGCTTAAATTACATAATTATATGAGCCGATATATAATCAAGTGTAGCGAGTATAACAAGGTTACATGATGCTGCTTCTTTCCTCGCGTTAGGGTTAAGTATAGGCATTCAGCGAAAAAACGCAGCCAGCGTTCTTGGTACCACGGGGACTAGGACTGTATAATAATATTTAGTACCTGTTTTTGGTTTCCTTTATTATTGTTGTACCGCTACCATTTTAGACTATTAAAGTCCACTGCTGAACATAGGCCTCGCCTATAGATTGTCTCATAAGGGGATATTTGTCATAGTTGCCACGTTTGACAAGCTGGTTCGCAATCGCAGTTTTTTTTATTTTTAGTTGTTATTAGTACTGTTACGAGCTTAACAATAAAAACTGCTGATTGAATTACATAAATTGACTCTTTAATTACCGAACACTAATTACAACTTAAAATACACTAATGATAAAACAGTTATATCGTTTCGAAGTATTCGCTTTATCGCCAATATAATACTGCCACGGTCACTGTCCTTACTGGCCTTTTCTACTGAAACATCTAGAATGTTCGTGTACATAACGGTCCCGACCGACTAGATGTAGACAGTTTCAGTACGAAAGTTTCTAGAAAGCTCTCCTAGTTCTTCTACTTGATACTAGATGGCGTTAGTGGCATTAATTATGGCACACAATAGTACTTAATATTAACGACTAAAAACGTACGTTGTATGTATTATTGTTTTTGTACATTGGAGAATATTTTTAATGCGTTTTGATTTAACATGCATAGGTTATGGAGACAATTATGACCACGACTTTATAATACGTGAAAGAGTCACGCTGCAGTTGTATTATTGTTGTAGCATGAATAAGTCGTCTCGACAGGGATAAAACCACACTTTCACAGAATACCAGCATAAAATAGAAATTTTATGCTGGTATTCTGTATTCATCTTAGTACTCAGGTAATAAAGCAGGCAATCACCTTCTTGAACAATTATTTTGCAGAGAAAAACGTCAAGTTCTATTTGGACGGGTTAGAGAGATACAAGCATCGCTGGGAGAAGTGTGTAGAGTGACAAAGAAACTAGGTAGAAATATAAGAATAAATTTTAAAACAAAATGTGTTGTATCTTTGTTAGGTCGAAAACTTTTCAAACCACCCACGTATATCAAAAACTTTGAAACTTTTACTAAGCAACATATATTTAATAATGTTTATTACATAAAGATTATTTATAATAACCCCTGGAAATGAGGTGATCGCTACCATATTGTTTCTAAATGTTTTCATACTTAATTGTATAAAAGATTATATTATATGTTTTTTCCAGGACAGCGATTTTCCGAACCTGTGGTAAAACTAAAATGACTCTCAGTGAGAATTCTTGTAATGTATATTAAAAAAAAATTCCATTGTATTCTAATCTACTGACTGAACGGACCGCGCAAAAAGCCAGGCTCCATACCGGACCCTATTACTCAGTAGGTAAGGTACATTGGGTCCACATTATGATTAAATAAGTAAGCCGAAATATAATGATGGATTTACAAAGATATAAAAGCTGAAATGTGTCTAAGCGACCGAACAGAATCCGCATAAATATTACTTAGACGTTATTAACTCACGGCTTGCAGCTTCTACAGCGCGTGACATAAATACGATTGCTCTGACATGAGATGAGATGTATTGCCTCGCAGTTCAACAGAAGTCACGGCTAGTGCTGTATGGAGCGAATAATGTTTCAGGAATTTACTAAAGATATCAATAGTATACACGATCACACTCATAACCAATTCTTTTTGTAGAATAAGTGTGGCAAGCGAGCACACAGTTCACCTGATGTTAAATGGATGATTAAAAATAAAAAGGCAGATGCGTTGTCATCACTGAGGACTAAGATTGAATGTCTCGTCAAAAAAGGTCTCCGGATCTCTACACTTAACATAAGAAACACAGCACTATACAGCTACTATTTTACGCTCGTACTCTGTGAGAGCATGGTCCTTGCCTGGTCGAGCCGACCCATTCGTACTACAACCATAATATAGCTGCAGCGTCGCTTTATCACGTATAAAATATGTATACAATATCATGTATATTACTTATTCATTAGTATTTGTTGTAATGTAAGCATTAAGTTTGCTTTTGTAATAAATTGTCCTTTATGGATCTACTAGAAGATATTTCAGCAAATTATGGAATAAGTAGTACCTTTGTACGAACATAGTGTATGATTGTTTCGGTGTCTCGTATGTATGTCGCAGCCAACTAGCTTAATTAGTCGTTCAATCAACAGCCTAGCATTTTTACTAAACAGTGACATTCAACTAGCGGGCTGAATGATATTCAGCCGTAGCGTTTGTTACAACATTTAATAAAATGACTGACTAAAGCTTAGGATATTTGTACGATAGGGTGAAACAGCGCCGTTCAACTAGCAGCTTGAATGATATTCAGCCCATGCGTTTTAGCCAATGCGTCTCTCTAATACAACATTTGGTGCCTAGTTAATTAGGCATTATGCGCTATATAATATTAATGCATACGAGATGCAGGCTTTGTGGAGGCCCTTGGGCCACTTGAGCCGCACTTGATATTGTCGCTGATATTACTAGATAGTAGTTATATTAGACGCAGCGGCTGAATATCATTCAGGCCCCTAGTTAAACATAAAAAGGCTAAACTGTTAATTGAACGGTTAATTCATCATCATCATCATCATCATTACAGCCCTTCACAAGTCCACTGCTGAACATAGGCCTCCCCCAAGGCACACCACAAAGTACGGTCCTGGGCCACCTGCATCCATCGACTTCCTGCATGTCTTACCAGGTCGGCACTCCATCTAGTGGGGGGTCGCTCTACACTTCGCCTACCGGTACGAGGCTGCTCGAGAACCTTTTTCCCCAATGGTTGTCGGTTCTTCGAGCTATATGGCTGGCCCATTGCCACTTCAGCTTACTAATCCGTTGGGCTATGTCGGTCATCATTTCTACGCACAGAAACTTCGAGCATAGCCCTCTCCATAGCTCGCTGAGCGACTTTGAGCGTCCTCATACGGCCAGCAGTGAAGGACCACGTCTCGGTTCCGTAGGTCATCACTGGCAACACGCACTGGTTGTACAACTTAGTTTTCAGGTATTGAGGTATACCTGACAAGAAGATGCGTCGTAATTTCCCGAACGCTGCCCAGCCGAGTTAAATCCGTCGATTTACCTCTCGGTCGAGGTTGGACTTACCTAGTCGGACTATTTGTCCCAGGTAAACGTCCTCGTCGACAACGGCTTATTAAGCTAGTTGATTGTGACAGCTTGTACTATTTTTCATTAAACTTTGGAAAACACCATCAAATTTGTTGTTTGCTGATGCCATATTGACAGTTTAGAGAGTTTCAGCGCTAGGTGGCAGAAATTGAAATAAACACGCTACGCAAGTAATGAAACGTCATCGGTCCAAGTCATTTGCCTAGCTGTTTGATCAAATGGCTGAATATATTCAGTTCGCAAGTTGAACGGCGCTGTTTAGTAAAGAAGCTAGACTGTTGATGGAACGGCTAATTAAGCTAGTTAGCTGCGACATGTACATAAATAAATAAATAAAAATATAAATCCGATAGTTGTGACAAGTATACGATAAATTACATTTTTTAAGAAGGCAATATAATATCATGTTTATAGAGATCCGTCGTATAGCTTCCCGTAAACTGCACAGTACATGAGCAACACTGATTAGTTTTCCGCCGGCACCAATGAAATTGTTAATCGATATTTTATGTTTTAATTTACTACCCGCTCGGCGGTAAAAGAAAACATTGTAAGGTAACCTGCATGTCTGAGGGATAAAATATTTCGAGGATGGTGAAGTCCGCCATGTACTGAAGCCCGTACGGTAGAAATCTGAAAGATTTAAGCAATTATGCTTAAATCTCTCACTCAGATTTCAGATGTCTGTACTCAGCAATAAACTAAAATTGTACTAAATATTTTTATAAAAAGGCACGCATTTCTTAGCCTTTTTATAAAAAGGCGGGAATGGCAAAAATGTCAAACAAAATTGTAATGTTTAATTAATAGACTATTTTAATGGAATATTTATTATTGTATTCCTGTGTTGTTAAAGAAGAATTTTCATCACGAAAGAAGTCCCTTAGCTGCGATGCCAGTCTTCGCAAAATTTGATATTTGTTGTCAAATCCCATACTTTACATTTTAGTTCGCATATTTTCGACGGGATTTTATTGAAGATTACACTAGTTTAAACCTTAGGTTTAAACTAGACTAATTTTCAATAAACATTACTAATGTTTGTAGTAAGTAAATTGATAATTTTAACATTTTAAATAAATAACTCCGTACGCATTAAGTAAGATTAATATTATATTATGTAAGAAGATTACCAAGAAATAAAGAAATGTCTGCAGTTCACACGCGGTAGAAGAGAAACCTTCGGAAAAGTAGACCGAGGTAGTAGCAAACTCTGTATATTGTATTATATTCCATTCTCTCGCAGGCTAATTCCTATAGATGTATAATATGTTTGTCTGTTTTAGTGTCACTTTGTCTTATTATGAGTTTCAAGTCACATCGATTCTAAGGAAGTTTTCATTCCAATAAACTAAACGATTTACTTATAGAAAACAATTTTTCATTCCAATAAACCAAACGATTTACTTATAGAAAACAATTGCAGTCTCAGTTAGAGCCAAGGAATAGCAGGGGATATTTGTTCTTAATGATAGACTAACGTCATGTTTTGCAGTATGCCAGTAACTGTCTGTTCAGTTAGAGAGCGCCATTGATGTTCACATAATGAATGCAACCAGCCACTTAACACTTGCAATTATCGACCGGTCAGCTAACTATAGACGTCTATAAGTCTAGTACTCGTTTGTGTTTGAGATTTACATATTTTAAAGATAGAGAAACTCGAAGAGTATGGGCGTCGTGTTATTTTTTGGCAGAGAAGTATTTTTTTTTCACCTACCAGAAAGGGTAGAACAACGTCTGCCGGGCAGTTAGTATTTTATATAATAAAGGCAAATGCGTAGTCACCTCTGAGGACTAAGATCGAATGCCTCACAGTCTGTAATTAAACTAGCTCTCTATACTATTTAGACCAGTTATAGGTAAGAAGGTTTGACTTTGGTTGTTGTTAGCCGTGCACATACACATTGTGTTAGTGTGCGTAAACCTCGGGAGCGCTCAGTCACGATCGCGAGTCGAACGAATCGCAGTTACACACACAAACGCGCCTGTCAGAATACGTCACTACTACAAGCACGGCAAAACTTTCATCGTGAAATAGAATAACTATACCTACCCAGACGGACTCTTAACCAGAAAAGGAGCTCTCACGCCTCTTACCCAGATTGATAGACAGAGACTAGGGACTTAAATTTGGCACGATTCTGATACACATCACTCGCCTCCTTTACAACCATATACCTGCGCATACATGCTCGTCGGTTTAGGGTACTCTTAATTTGATCCTCATCTTTAGTATAGGGCTTTCCTTGATGACTTTGCCGTTCATTTCAACAACACAAATTTACTTTGTTTGATGTTATAGTATTATTATATTTTTAATAGAATAAAAGTGACAAACGAGCACACAGTCCACCTGATGGTAAGTGCATACTGTGACCCATAGACAATTACATTAATCCTCGATTAAGAATCAAAACGCAGACGCGTTGTAACCCCTGAGCTCTTACATGCAATCCCTCGTTTCCAGTAAAAAGGGTCTCCGGATCTCTACACTCACCATACGAAACACAGCAGAATTAAGCTGCTGTTTTACACTGGTATTCTGTAAGAGCGTGATTCTACCCCGGTCGAGCCGACCCTTCGCGCCACAACCATAATATAGCTGCAGCGTGGCAGTACCAGGTATTATTATATTATATTGCTTTGTATATTTAATGCATTAGTAAATTCATGAATAAATGAATAAGAGACACGACTATGAGCGCACACGCCCAGCACATATAACGGGTATAAAATATTTCATAATTTGAACTCAAATACAGAGACGACAATAATCGTAAAACTTTAAGTCAACGTTCCCAGACCGCAAATTGACAATATTTCGAAAATGCGTCACGTCAATCATATCAAATGATTTTGAAAGCAGTAAAACTATCGTAAAGTCGAAAAGCGCTTCATACGCTCCCAAGAAATTGAAGAGATAAATACTAAAAAGCATTTGAAACCATAAAACGACAGCTTAAAAAAGTCTCATAACTGGACAAAAGCCTCTTTTTTATAGAATAAATGTGACAATCGAGTACACAGTGTACCTGATCAGTTACTGCGTTGTCACCCCGAGGATTTCAAACTTTCCGAAAGTCTGCAATCTGTATACGAGTACATGTTACAGAATACGAGCGACAAACGAGCACACAGTCCACGTGATAGTAGACAGATACTGAGGCTCAAAGATATCTACATTTATTCGGGATTAAGAATTAAAATACAGACGCCTTGCCACCCCTGAGGACCAAAATGGAATGCCTTGTTTCCAGTAAAAATAGTCTCCGGTTCTCTACACTCAACATGCGAAACAAAGCAGCATTAAGTTGCTATTTTACGCTGGTATTCTGTGAGAACCCAATCGAGTCGACCCATTCGTGTTACAACCATAATATATCTGCAACGTAGCTTTACCGCGTATTTATAAAATGATTTCTCAGTATATGGGCAAACGGAACTTTGTTAGCCTAATGCTGCTGTTAAAACTACAGCGCTGATTTTAGTGACGCTGAAAACATTACACGCACTGAAACCATAGATACCTTCCGATTTTCGTTATTACGTTTTGGTCCGATCTCCGCAGATCTTGTAGCCTCACGTATTAAAAATAAATTGAAGTAAAATTCCACCCAGTTACATCCGTATTGAAAATAGTTTTTTTCTATAAAGTAAAAGGCTGACAATGCGAGCACACAGTCCATGGTTAAGTGTGGAAGCTAATACCCATACCTAGCATCGATTAAGAACTAAAGTGCTGACGCGTTATCACATCTTCCTACAAAGATGTAAGGTCTCGCATATTTGCATGCGATATTTTACGCTGCTGCCTAGAGAGCGGGGTCTTTCCCCAATCGAAGTGACCCGTGACTCTACCACGTAAAATTTTTTTCGCGATTTAGCCTTATTTCATACATTATTCGGGGGGTGTTTTTGTTGTTTTTTTTTGTCCACTTGTTGTTGTGGCGTTGTGGGGAAAATAATTATATTACATCATCAATACCGCCCCTTACAGTCCAATGCTGATTAAGGACTCCAATGCCACAAAGCATGGTCCTAGGCCACCTGCATCCATCGACTTCCTCTATGTTACCAGTTCATCTAGTGGAGGGACGCCCTACACATTGCTTACCAGCACAAGGCTGAAAGAACACTTCTTCCCCATCGATTATCATATCTTCAAACTATATAGCTGGCTCATTGCCACTGCAGTTTACTAATCCGTAATCCGTTTTTTTTTTGTTTCGCACAGCTCAAGTTTTAATACCGGTTCGTTGTTCAAAGTCAAAGTGAAAACTTTTAATTCAATTTAGCCCTGTTTAAATCTCATTGAACGTGAAAATCTACACCAGTTAGCAAAACAAGACCTTTGTTATCTTCGTACATTACGACCGTATCAAGCTTACAAGATAATATAAAGTAAATTACCATACTCTAAAACACGGACGTTGACCTTGTATCTTTTTATATGAATGACATAATAACAAGTATACGTTTGAGAACTTCGTTTTGAATTGTGATGCGGAAACTACACGTAAAGACTAGAGAGGTATCGCTTCACGAATAGAATTTCAGAGAGTTAAAGTTTTTCTATTTAATAATGACTGCCTCGTTGTTCTAGTGGTTGTATTAGTGCGACTGCTGGTCATGAGGTCCTGGGTTCGAATCCCGGGTCGGGCCATAAAATCAATCATTGAGTTTTTCCTTCAAGAAATTCTCAGTAGGTGCCCGGAGTCAGGAAGTTGGCGGTGTCTCACCCCCGTGCCTCGGAAAGCATGTAAAGCCGTTGGTCCTGCGCCTGATCTTTCTCCGGTCATGTCAGTTTACCGTTCCATCAGATTATGATAGTGAGGGAATAGAGATTGCACCTGTGCTTCCGCATACACTTGTGTACTATAATCCTGTCCTGCGCCGATGGTTAGAACGGAACGGAGACGTTGAGGCTGGTCGCCGTGACCAAAATTCTGTCTCGAGGATTATTACTATTTAATAATTAATAAAAGTCCGCAGCTTAACATAGGCTTTCTTTTGAAATATAAGCGACAAAAGTTTTTAATGTGCTGGAGACATGCTGCAGCTGTATAATGGTTGTAGCACGAACGGGTCGGCTCGACCGGGGGATCACGCTCTCACAGATTACCAGCATAAAATAGCAGCTTAATGTTTCTGTGTTTCGTATAGTGAGTCTAGAGAACCGGAGATCCTTTTTACTGGATACGAGGCATTCCATCTTAGTCCTCAGAAGTGATAACGCATCTGAATTTTGATTCTTATTTGGGTATAAATGTCTATGTGCCACAGCATCCATTTACCATCAGGTGGACTTTGTGCTCGTTAGTCGCCCTTTTTCTTTAAAAAAAATATGAATATAATAATATACGTCATTAATAAATGAAACATATACGTCTCTTCAATGTATGGAATGAAACCTTAAGTCGGCCGGGGAAGAATAGGGACGAGAAACGGGCGCCTTTTTTCTGGTAACGAGGCATTACATGTTAATCTTCAGGGATAACGACGCATTTGCATTTTGATTCTTAATCGAGGATAGTTGTAGGTTACAGCATCCACTTACCATCCGGTGGATTGTTCTCGTTTGACACCTTAATATTAAAAATAAATATAAAAAAATAATATATATATATATATATATATATATATATATATATATATAATATATATATATATATATATATATATATATATATATATATATATATATATATATATATATATATATAAAGACTGTCTATTAACTTTCTACCATCAACCCACTACAATAAGTATTACACGCTATATGACGGAAGTGAGATCGTTGTACCGATTAATATTCAATTCAAAATACTCCTCCCCTTTCCCTTCCATATCGGATTTAATAAAAGATATCAATGCAAGCTAAAAGCCGTTGTTGACATTACATATAAATTAGTATTGCTATGACAGTATTGCTATACTAAAAGTCGCATTTATTTGGTAGATGGCACAGTTAATATCACAATGAACAGTCAATGAACGTCACTATGGTTGCTTTTACTTTGACATAATTTTGCGTAAATTGAATTAGAACATGTGTCACTTCGTAACGAAGGCAGTAAAATTTGGACTTTATATCTTTCCGTCTATTCCGGTTAGAACTTGTACTGAATAGAAAGAAACGTGAACGACCAAACAACGGCACTAAAATGCAGTATAAAGTAAATTAATATATAATTTACGACTATTTAGAAAAGAAAATACGAAGCCTCTGTTTAAAAGCTTTTAAATACTGCTAACAAGGTTCAACTCGACTGGGCAGCGTTCGTCGTTCGTAGATTACGACACATTTTCTCATCAGGCATACTTCTAAACCTCAAAACTAGATTGTACATCCAGTGCGAGTTGCCTGGATGACCTATGGATCTGAGATGTGGTTCTTCACTGCTGGCAGTATGAGAAAGCTCAAAGTCGCTCAGCGAGCTATGGAGAAGCTATGCTCGGGTTTTCTCCGCATAATAAACTTAGGAATGAGGATATCCGCAGTAGATCCAGAGTGACAGACATAGCCCAACGGATTAGTAAGCTGAAGTGGCAATGGGCCGGCCATATAGCTCGAAGAACCGATAACCGATGGAGAAGAAAGCTTCTCGATTGGCAGGCGGCAGGTGATGTGTAGGGATTCATCCCACTAGATAGAGAGACGAACATGCAGGGAGTCGATGAATACAGATGGCTCAGGACCGTGCTTTGTGGCATTCCTTGGGGGTTGGATGGGGGTAATGATGATGATAAATGATGAATGATGTTGCTCGAGAATCAATTTATTGATTGAGATTTGTGTCGTAGTTGAAGATGTCGGCTAGATGTTGTTAAAGCTTTATCAGATTAGAAGATATAATGATATTTATAAGCTATGGAGAGGTCTATGCTTGAAGTCTTTGCATGATAGACTTCATAATGAGGATATCAGCGATTGAACCATTCAAAAGTAGTTGAGCCAGCCAGCCCTACGGATCTGTAAGCTGAACTGGTAATGATCCGACGATATTGCTTGAAGAATCGACAACCGACGGGAAAGAAAGTTTCTCTAGTTCACCAGCCCCGTACTGAAAAGCGAAATATCGGGGGATCCTAGGTAGATAGAGAGACGGGTGCGGATTTTTATTTATATAAAAGAGGTGGCAAACGAGCATATGCCTTCTTAGCTGATGATAAGTGACTACCACCACCCATGAACAACTGCAACACTAGGAGAATTGCAGGTGCTTTGCCGGCCTTTTAAAAAGGAGTCAGCTCGTTACTTGAATGTAGGAGCGAGGAGTTGTATCGGTCCGGAAAAATCGCCGGTAGTAAGCGATTCCAGAAAGAAGTCGTGCGAGGACAGTGGTGAACCGCCAAGCATCCAGATGGTGTGTCGCTACAGTTCGCAATCGCTACAGATCCGCAAAGCACTCCCCGAGGCAGCGGAATTATGCACTTGCTGTGTGGCATTCCCCCTGGGAGGTTTAACTTCAGTTGCGGTCTTGTAATGGGCTGTAATGATGATGGTGATGACGATGCACTAATAATAAATTATCTGACGGTAAATTTATTAGGTACTATTTTATTTTATTTCTTACAAATTTTATAATTATGTATGTGTTGCGTTTGCAAGAGCAAAAAAAAGCAAGTTTCATGCTTTTGGTATCCACTTCCACATATTAACATCCACACAAACACATGTAAGGAATCATGCAAATTAACAATTCGCGAAGAATCTAGAGCACCTAGGTACAAGTAATGCGGTTAGACACGAGTTAAAACTGCTGCCTATTTAGGCGAGCTTGTAAATTGCGTGAGCGCTTTGTGTTGGTTAAATAAAGTAATAGTTCCCGAACAGTCTTACACTGCATTTTCTATTTAGATATCTATTCTTGTTTAAATAGATTAGACATTACTACGAGTATAGCTACAAGTGAAATGGAATTGTTTTGAATGGATTATTATTTTTAAATAGTCCGATTAGGTAAGCCCAACTTCGGCCGAGAGGTCAATTGACAGATTCAACTCGGCTGGACAGCGTTCAGGAAGTTACGATACATCTTCTCGTCAGCTATACCTTAAAACCTGAAAACGACACTGTACAACCAGTGCGTGTTGCCAGTGATGACATATGGAACTGAGACGTGGTCCGTCACTGCTGGCCGTATGAGGACGCTCAAGGTCACTCAGCCAACTATGGAGAGGGCTATGCTCGGGGTTTCTTTGTGTGATATACTTAGAAATGAGGAAGAATGTAGCACCAGAGTGACCGACATAGCCCAACGGATCAGTAAGATGAAGTAGTAAGTATAGGTTCTCGAGTGGCAGCTTCGTACAGGCATGCAAAGTGTAGGGCGTCCTTCCACTAGATGGAGTGACGACCTGGTAAGACATGCAGGAAGTCGATGGATGCAGGTTGCTCTGGATCGTGCTTTGTGGCATTCCTTGGGGGAGGCCTATGTTTAGCAGTGGACTTGTGAAGGGCTGTCATGATGGTAATGATGACGATGATGATGATTTTTAAACATTGCAGTTAACAAAAGGTTATAAAAGTAATGTTGGTGGATTTTACAAGTGGGACATGTATAGTTTCCCCCACAACGTTCTTATTTGTTCTTAGTCACGTCACATACAGCTGTCATTTTTAACCGACTTCAAAAAGGAGGAGATACTCAATTCGAATGTATATTTTAAAATGTGTGTTACTTCAGAACCTTTTTCTAGGTGTACCGATTTTGATGATTCTTTTTTATTTGAAAGCTGGTGCTTTTCATTTGGTGCCATATAAATTTGATCAAGACCTGACCAGCAGTGATGATGTCCTCATTATATTTATATTGAAGTCGGTGATACAAAATGTTTAATTCTACCACTTGTTGTAAAACTGAAGTGACAAATGAGTCATTAGTACATTTGTTGGTAAGTGGCTACTGCACTAGCAGTATATCCAAACAAGTAGCAGCGGGTTAAATAACAAATTTAATGTGTAAATGACCGCAATTCAACAGAATAAAATTAGTTTTTACAGGTTGATTAAAACTACTTATACAGATTTTATCGCGTTTAATTTCTTCATTTTAAATTCCCGACGTTAATTCGACGAATACATATCTAAGTAGAAAGTCAATTCGCAGGTAGACGGCCTCCGCCATTACAACAGATTTGATAGACCACAAAACCTCGCGAAAGAATACCGATTCCTACCTAGGGTGATTCGCGGAGCTACTGAAATTAAAAACATCCTAATTTCAATAGAGAAGATGAATGGGTACTACCACCTGCTTGAAATCCTGTAACTAATAAAATTGAAACTAATTCTAAACATACCAATGCAAGACTTCAAGACAGAGTAATTTCATTCTGCGTAGATCGAACCATAAATAATAATTAAAAGCTGAAGGTAACAAAAAGGTAAAAGGAAGGTAAGTAAGGTTTTACAACAAGTGGTAGAATCAAGAAATTAAACGCGATAAAAGTAGTTTTAATCCATGTGCACTGTTCGCGTAAATATAAGAAATCATTACTTTTTACAGATTTTTTCACGTAACTGAACTTTTTTTATATTCCCGACGTTAAATGCATTTTACAGCACCCATGGGCACTGGGGGAATGAGGTGTTCGACGTCCTAATGTCATAGTTACTACTAACTAAACTTTTACTTGTGTACTGTGTTCGCGTAAATATAAGAAATCATTATGCAATCTAGGTAAGTCTTCTAGAAGTTACACAATCAGTAACAGACGCACCGCAAGCACGCATTTATATAAATATATCATATATTTCTAATGAAGTGGCTAATAAAAAGGCTCAGCCTTTTAGAAGTCAACGAGTATTATAAGAGGAAATAACTTTAGTTACTTCGATTTCATTCAAAGTGTTCGGCGGCGAAAAAAACATCATGAGAAAACCAGAATTTCTAATAAATAAGAAAAAAAAATATTTCGAAGACACGTGAAATTCGACAACACACATTGAGCCAGCGCGGCGAACACTTCCTTGCCGTGGGACTTATATATGCTATAACATTAATAATTAATTAATCCTCACAAAAGAACATCGAATCCTATCAAAGATAATTCACGAGGCTATTGAAATAAAAAAACACTTCCTAATTTTAATAGAGAAGACGGGTGTTACCATCAACTTGGGATCCCATAATTAATAAAATGAAATTCATACCCAAGCGTATTACCGCAAGACTTCAAGATACTGACTAAATAACTAAAAAGAAATGTATAATTAAAATATAACGGTAGCCTTTGTTAACTACGACATCAGGACGTTAAATACGTCGTACCTCAGTCGTGAGCCGTGACTTAGGTCACGGCTCACGACTGAGGTACGACGAAACACAGTAAAGTGCCCGACACATCGGGAATTAAAAAAAAGCTAAAATTAAACGCGATAAAATCCATAAAATTAGTTTTATTCAATGTAATCATTCCCTTACATCCCTAAATATCCTTAAGGCTCATTAGGACAAAATGCTAATGTTACGTTTTTAAAATAAAAATTTATAAATATCTAATTAATCAAAGAAATATATTTAGTACTACGTAGCGATGCCGTGAAGAGATTCAATGTTGCAATGTCGCAGCTGGTCTAGTGGTCGAGCTAGACGGTATCACCTGACCCGAGGTCTCGCCGAACGCAGTAAGTGTTCTCAATGATTTATGCAGTACAGTCTCATACATACAGGTGATTAAAATTGTTTATTGTTGTTTGTTTATTGTGGTAAACATATATTAAAAACATATACTTCGAATAGGTACAGAATATTTCGTTTTTTTAACTCGATAAAAATTTCATATGTACCTAATTTGTTAACCATTGTAAGGATTGCGGACCTATTATTTATCAGTCATGTACTCCAACCGCTGAATTACGTGTTCGACGAGACGACTGTAAACCGTTAACGAGGGTCATGAATCCTGAACATTCTGCGTATTTATGGCAGTTCCGTTTCTCGTGGCATTTCATAAAATAACCCTTACCAAAGGTGGTAAGTTTTTTTTTATAGAATAAGATTGACAAACGAGAACACAGTCCACCTGATTGTAAGTGGATGCTGTGGTCCATAGTCATCTACATTTATGTGTGTCACAGATGCGTTGTCACCCCTGAGGACTAACAAAGAATGCCACGTTTCCAGCAAAAAGGGTCTCCGGTTCTCTTCACATAAGCTTCAACATCATTAACATAACAGTATTAAGCTATTATTTGACGACAGTATTCTGTGAGAGCGTGGTCCTTCCCCGGTCGAGACGACGCATTCGTGCTACAACCTTAATATAGCTGTAGCGTGGCTCTACTTCGTGTTAAAATTGTTAGAGTGTGATGTTTGAGAACTACTGCCTATCTCATCTGACGCGTTGATTTATAGCGGCTCAGTGTGAACGGGCCCTACCTTTGCAGGTTTCGTATTGTGCTGTAATTATCGCGCCCGGGGCTTGTCGGGAAATACGCCCGAGACTTAATTACTATATCTACTCTTATCACAATATATGTTACTGGTTAAAACATCTGAGAAATTGCATAATATTGAACCTTATCTTAATATATATAAATTACGTGTCACGTTGTTTGTCCGCGATAGACTCCTAAACTACTTAACCGATTTTAGTCAAATTTGCACACCGTGTGCAGTTTAGTCCAACTTGATAGATAGGACAGTTTTAATGCCCCTGACTGATGCACAATTTTTTTCTTGCGAATTTAAGGATTTTTAATAGGACATGACAAAGTGTCGTCTAAAAGGGCAGAACAACGTCTGGCTAGCAAGCTAGTACTTATACATATGGTTGTTGTCATACTTAAAATTAATCTTCTCAGTTTGAAGTTGTTGCACAAGTGCATTTTTTTAATTTTTACTCGTAATTTTTTATGAGAATTAAGAGATTCACAAGATAAATTGAATTCGGCCTCCCACTGGATGGAGTGACGATCTGGTAAGATATATGGAAGTTGATAGATGGAGGTGGCTCAGGACCATGCTTTGTGGCATTCCTTAGAGAGAGGGAGGGGGGGAGGGGGGGGGGCTATGTTCACCTTTGAACCTGTGAAGGGCTATAATGGTGATGATGATGACGTAGAATTAAAACATTCAGACGTTAATTTTCGTCTTTTAGTAAATTTTCATTTTTACATCCTTATGATGTTAACAAGTTTTTTTTAATTTAATGCTAAAAACTAATATAACCACCACGTTTTTTATATATTTCTGCATCGTCATCCGATTCTGAGCTATGCTCAAACTTTCAATTCTCTCGCTCATCAGGAAGTGCTCGACATTTGAGTTGCAAGATTCCACCAGGAACGACAGACCGACGGACAAATAAGATAAAAAACACTTCAAAGTATGTCATTGAAGTATAATGTACTTAGTACATATTAATTCAATGAACTAGGTAGGGAACATAATTTTTATTTATTTACTGACTTCAAAAAGGAGGAGGTATTCAATTCAACTGTATGTTCTTATTATGTGATTTACCTCAGAACTTTTTTCTGGATGAATCCGATTTTGATGTTTCTTTTATTAAAAATCTAGTGCTTCACATGTAGTCTACGTAAATTTAATCAAGATCTGATAAGTAGTTTTTGAGTTATCCTTAAATAATGTGTATTTAATGGACTTTGAATACATTGATTGGGTCGTATTGAAGTTGGTTGTACAAAGTTTCAAAGTACAAAGTTTTATTGTACTACTTGTAACTTTATTAAAGCTTATAAATTTTAACATTTTTAAAATTTATTGCGAGTGCCAACGTAATTTATATATATATATATATATATATATATATATATATATATATATATATATATATATATGTAAGAAAGAGTAAGAGTGATTCTCTAAATATATTCGCTATTCATTCATTTATTCATTCATTTTTTATTGAAATATGGCAAATCCACTAATACTCACAATACCAATACCGTCGATAATACTCGGTAGTTGGGACTAGTGGTGATGGGTGATGGGGACGGTGCACACAAAGAAGGGAGGGTGGAAGGTGCCGTTCACACTACGACACGTCATTTTATTTTATTACGCGGATCCTAATTAATTAATTTTTAACATCTTCCGTTTAATAGAGTTCTGCAAAGTAACGCCTGATTATATTTATTATTACTTCTATGATGGAATATGTGCTCAACGGTGGATTTTTGATATAGGTAATGATGATGAAGATGATCTTATTTTGAATTACAAAATATAATCGTAATGAAAACACATAAAACAGATTCGGAATGATTACCACCGACCAACGATTGTCACCCGAATGAATCAATAGAAATACATAAATCTATAGAAAACATCGGTACGGTATTAACATCAATGGCGAGTACATCACTCACCTTCGATTTGCCGACGATATAGTCCTTATGGCAGAATCGCTGGAGGACTTAAGCACTATGCTCAATGACCTCAATAGTGCCTCCCAACGGATAGGTCTTAAGATGAACATGGACAAAACAAAGATTATGTTTAATGTCCATGTCACACCTATGCCGGTAGTTGTTGGGAGCACTATGCTCGAAGTTGTTGACGAGTACGTTTACCTGGGACAAATAGTCCGACTAGGTAAGTCCAACTTCGACCGAGAGGTCAATCGACGGATTCAACTCGGCTGGGCAGCGTTCGGGAAATTACGACATATCTTCTCGTCAGGTATACCTCAATCTCTGAAAACTAAAGTGTACAACCAGTGCGTGTTGCCAGTGATGACTTACGGATCAGAGACGTGGTCCTTCACTGCTGGCCGTATGAGGACGCTCAAGGTCGCTCAGCGAGCTATGGAGAGGGCTATGCTCGGAGTTTCTCTGCGTGATAGACTCAGAAATGAGGATATCCGCAGTAAAACCAGATTGACCGACATAGCCCAACGGATTAGTAAGCTGAAGTGGCAATGGGCCGGCCATATAGCTCGAAGAACCGATAACCGATGGGGAAGAAAGGTTCTCGAGTGGCAGCCTCGTACCGGTAGGCGTAGTGTAGGGCGACCCCCCACTAGATGGAGTGACGACCTGGTAAGATATGCAGGAAGTCGATGGATGCAGGTGGCTCAGGACCGTGCTTTGTGGCATTACTTGGGGGAGGCCTATGTTCAGCAGTGGACTTGTGAAGGGCTGTGATGATGATGATGATGATGATAGAAAACATAGGCTTGTAATCGATGATATCGATTATAATAATAATCGACTCTGATATATTTACACATTACAACAATAAACAAAAACGTCAAAACAAAGCAAACCACGATGCCAGTTAGAGTTACTAGGGAACTATTTTTATGTATAATTGTTATTTTATAAACGAAGAGCTGTGGTAACTCAGGGGGTAAACGCTCGCTGTAATATTTCACAGTACGTGAGTAACGCGGGTTCGATCCCCGCCGGCACCAATGAAATTACAAATTTTAATTGTAAGCGCTGATTTACCACGTGCTCGGTGGTGAAGGAAAATATCTAAGGAAACCTGCATGTTTGAGAAATAAGAAAAAATATATCGAAGACATGTGAAGTTCGCCAACACGGATAGAAGTAGCGGAGCTGATATTTCCTTGACATAAAGCCCTCTCAGAAAAAGAGAGGAGGCGTGTGCCCAGCGGTGGGACGTATATAGACTGTAACGTTTCTGATAAGATTCAAAACTCAGACTCGCTACATAGTAGATGGGTACTCTACCACTAGGCCACGTAGCGGTCAATTCGTTTGTTACCCACTTGTGCCTAAGACTGATGGAGAGACTCACAATTAACTATAATAATTCGACCCTGCAAGCGTTCCCCACATGTCTTGTCGTTCTTATCAAGCTGTCCACATACAAGCTCTAATAGATAGGCAACCGCGGACTAAGTGGCTGAACCGGTCCACTCGTACACAAGGAACTGTTCGTGATACGTTTGCAGATAGCCTTATTATCCACGCCTTGTAAATATCCGCGGGGGACGTAAACTGCGGGCGCACTCGTGTTAATCTCAGAAGCGGTCGGATTAAGAGGTAATTACCTGCGGACAAAGGTTATAGCATTCTCGGCCATGTTTATTAGTTTGTTAATAATGTTTATTTTGCATCAAGTCGTTCTTTATTGGTACCTTGTAATAGCGGGAGGCGAAACATTTGGATATGCCTTGTAGGTAGGTGAGTTTGGGAATGCTTCTTGAGAATCTAATCTAATATTATAAAAAGAGAGTGCGAATTTTGTGAGTTTGTATATATGTGGAAGGTAATCTCGTGAAACAATGCACCTATTCGAAAAATTCTTTCACCATTTGAAAGATATATTATTTCAGATGGACATAGGCTATGTATTATGGGGATATATACATTAGGGCTAAAAGGTTTGATGATATTTGTCAACTATGTCGGAAAAAGTCGTCCCTCTTGAGAGCTTCCATGGCGTGCGGTGCATCAATAGTTAAAGTTACACAAAAATAATGTATAGTTGAGTTGTTTTTCTAGATTAGTTCTAAAATAATATATATATATATATATATATATATATATATATATATATATATATATATATATATATATATATATATATACGTAATTAAGTATGCATATAAGTTATATTTGTATGGTTCATTTATCTGTAAAATGTATTAATATATGTGGTTCAATTTTTTATAGCATTGGGTGACACACGTGCACATAATCCACCTGATGATAAGTGGATGCTGTGGTCCATAGATATCCACATTTATCTTCAATTAAGAATCAAAATGCAGATGCGTTTTCACCCCTGAGGACTAAGATGGAATGCCTCGGTTCCAGAAAAAAGGGTCTACAGTTCTCTTCACTCACCATATGAAACACAGCAGCATTACGCTGCTATTTTCGCTGGTATACTGTGAGAGCGTGGGTCCTACCCGGGTCGTGCTACATCTATAATATAGCTGCAGCGTGGCTCTGCCACGTTAAAAAAATAAATATCAACATTATTTTGTTTCATTGTTTTTTAAATATCATCTTTGTCTATTCTTAGTACTATATTTATTGTTACAACTAGATCAAGTTCTTACCAATCCATGGGTTGATTGGTAGAACGTCTAAGATCATGAAGTCGGCCCTTTGTATTTTTTTGTTATAGGAAATGCAATAAAGAATAAGCAAATAAAGCATGACAAAAAACATAAAACGTAATTGAAATTTGATAACATAATAATCAATGTTAGAATGGCTTCTTCCATCACAAATTCATTGTCCACATTTGTATTCAAAACCAAAATACCCGAAATAAAAAAATCACAATTCATCTGATACCGTAACTAATTCCGTGAGATAACCATTCGCCGATAAACAAATCGTTTTGGAAATCGATTTCCACGCAAACGTCCATTCGTATACAAAGCAATCGAATATAAATCGGACAAAATGGCGTGTAAATAAACGGCTTAGAGGCCGTTGCTTGTCAATATGGAGCCGGTAATGTTACAGAACGACTCCATTGAGCGTCGCTATTGCGTTCGACCTAATAAAAGTAATTCTAATACTGGAACCACTATGTACGTATGGGGATATTATATTTACAATGTTTCCTTAACTAGGCGGGTAAGGATTTGATAACAACGGCGCCATTTTTACGTAATAGAGCCACGCTGCATTAATTTGCACCTTCTTATGGTTGTAGCACGAATGAGTCAGCCAGTCCGTGCCAGCATCATACTCTCACAGAATACCAGCGTAAAATAATAGGTCAATATTGCTGTGTTTTCGTACGTTTTTTTTATAAGGTAGGGTGACATACGACCACACAGTCCACCTGATGGCAAGTAGTTGCTATGGCCCATAGACATCTACATCTATCCTCGATTACGAATCAAAATGCAGATGCGTTGTCACCCGTGAGGACTGAGATGGAATGCCTCGTTTCCAGTAAAAAGGGTCTCCAGTTTCTCTACACTCACCATACGAAATACAGCAGCATTAAGCTACTATTTTACGCTGGTATTCTGTGAGAGCGTTCCTTGGAATTCCTTCCCCGGTCGAGCCGACCCATTCGTGCTACAACTATACTTCTAATATAACTGCAGCATGGTTCTACCGCGTATAAAACGTATAAAACGCTGAGTGTAGAGAACCGGAGACACTTTTTACTGGAAACGAGGCATTCTGTTTTAGTTCTCAGGAATGACAATGCATCTGCATTTTGATTCTTAATCGAGGATAGACGTATGTGTTAATGGGCCACAGCATCCACTTACCATAAAATGCACTGCGTGCTCGTTTGTCACTCTTATTTTATAAAAAAAAAAACACCGAACCCGCCTAAAGACATTTTCACTTAAAAAAATGACTTTCGAAAAATGGTGATGAAATCCAGTAGCAGTATTGATTTTGAATATTTTTTCTTAACAGTGCAGCAAAAAGTATTTGAGTAGACGCAGCTTAACCAAGTCTGGAATGCGAGGGGAGTCGTGACTGGCTGGCGGAAGGCACGATGCGTGTATATTCTATTTCCTCGCATAGTTTACTAAGAAACCTCGGTGAAGAAAACGCGGTTTTTAAAAATACCTTTGAATAAAAATAACAGAATAGTTTAATGCCATAAAACATATAATTATATTGAGACAGTTGGCAAAACAAACAATTTACAATTTATACCGAGCAACTCAAGGCGGCACCAAGAATTTTTTTTAATAATATGTCCGGCGTAGTTAATAACATCCGGTTAATTTCATCGTACTGTAAGTCAGCCAAAAGAACATCACTATTATTTAAAAAGAAAATAGTTTTCGTTGTGCCTGCAATTCTGTCTGCGATGTTATAAACTTTACATTTGTTTTCACAATTTTGTAACTATTATTCTGTTACCGTACAGACCGATTTCCCTTCTGAGCCGTGTCTACGTGCTGTTTTCGAGAGTCATTACGAATCGTCTCGCAACAGACTCGACGACTTCCAGCCTCCCGAACAAGCCGGTTTCCGAAAAGGCTTCAGTACCACAGACCACATACGGGTACATACCCTGCGGCAGATTGTACAGAAGACCGAAGAGTACAATCTACCACTTTGCCTGGCGTATGTGCACTATGAGAAAGCCTTTGATTCTGTCGAAATTTGGGCGGTGCTACAGTCCCTTCAGCGGTGCCAAGTTGACTATCGATATATTGAAGTGCTGAAGTGTTTGTACAGTAGGGCTACGATGGCTATCCGAGTACAGAACCAGAGCTCGAAACCTATCGAACTGCAGAGAGGTGTAAGACAGGGGTGACGTTATATCCCCGAAACTCTGCACCGCTGCATTGGAAGACGTTTTCAAGCTACTGGACTGGAAAGGATACGGTATTAACATGACGAGTACATCATTCACCTTCGATTTGCCGACGATATAGTCCTTATGGCAGAATCGCTGGAGGACCTAAGCACTATGCTCAATGACCTCAATAGTGCCTCCCAACGGATAGGTCTTAAGATGAACATGGACAAAACAAAGATCATGTTTAATGTCCATGTCACACCTATGCCGGTAGTTGTTGGGAGCACTATGCTCGAAGTTGTTGACGAGTACGTTTATCTGGGACAAATAGTCCGACTAGGTAAGTCCAACTTCGACCGAGAGGTCAATCGACGGATTCAACTCGGCTGGGCAGCGTTCGGGAAATTACGACATATCTTCTCGTCAGGTATACCTCAACCTCTAAAAACTAGATTGTACAACCAGTGCGTGTTGCCAGTGATGACTTAGGGATCTGAGACGTGGTCCTTCACTGCTGGCCGTATGAGGACGCTCAAGGTCGCTCAGCGAGCTATGGAGAGGGCTATGCTCGGAGTTTCTCTGCGTGATAGACTCAGAAATGAGGATATCCACAGTAAAACCAGAGTGACCAACATAGCCCAACGGATTAGTAAGCTGAAGTGGCAATGGGCCGGCCGTATAGCTCGAAGAACCGATAACCGATGGGGAAGAAAGGTTCTCGAGTGGCAGCCTCGTACCGGTAGGCGTAGTGTAGGGTGACCTCCCTCTAGATGGAGTGACGACCTGGTAAGATATGCAGGAAGCCGATGGATGCAGGTGGCTCAGGACCGTGAGCATTACTTGGGGGAGGCCTATGTTTAGCAGTGGACTTGTAAAGGGCTGTAATTATGATTCTAAGTTACAATTTTTGCGTTGTTTTTTATATGAAAACTTAAGCATGCATATTACGCAATTATTTATGTATTAAGCGACAGTAGCCTAATGGCAGGGTGCGGACCGAGAACTCAAAAAAGTCGCGGGTTCGAATCCGCCATTCGACTACTGGCGTGAACCACTCGTAACACAAGCAATTTAAGCTTACCACGAGTGGTTAAGTAGAGTATTAGTAATGTTTATAGCATTATTAATATTCTTTTTTTATGAATAAAAAAAAGTATTACGTAATTGTTAGTGTATTGAGACAGAAAGTAAGAAATAGCTTGGTAGTGATCACCTTATTCCCAATGCTGCTAAGTATCATCCATAAATTCCTTAATATTAGAACACCTAACCCTTTTTATAAACTATTTGTTTCATAAAGTGTTTAAGCTTGGCGAAAGTCAGATGTTGTCGTTGATTGCTAATAAAACCCTTAAAAACTATGTAAACTAAAAACCCCTGTAATAATCAACCGTAAGCTTCCTTATATTGGATACTCAGCAGGTGTGCTCTATAAAGAAACTCAGGAAGTGTTTGTTAATTCTGACGTGAAGTAATTCATTCAAAAAATACCGTGATGAGACCGGTTGTCATGGAGACATAGCGGGCCTACGCGTGCGCAGATAGTATCGACACATTCTTTGAACCCGCCGGTTCGGTGTGAATGGGGCTGCAGTTTAGTATTATACTGGGAAAATATATACCATTTCGGTTTCTGATTTAGATTTGCACTTCGCGTAACAAAGGATAGCTTCCGATATTCCTGTTACATTATCATGCCATGCTGCAGCTATACTATTGTTGTAGCACGAATGGGTCGGCCCGACCGGAGAAGGACCGCGCTTACACAGAATACCAGCGTAAAATAGCAGCTTAATGCTGCTGTATTTCGTATGGTGAGTGTAGATAACCGGAGACTCCTTCTACTGGAAACGTGGCATTCCCAGTCTTCACGGGTGACAACTCATCTGCTTTTTATTTCCTTATCGAGGATAGATGTAGATGTGTTTTGGCCACAGGAACCACTTACATTCAGTTAGATCGTATGTGCTGCTACCATAAAAATCCGTAGTTGGACATGGGTCTAGTGGGATTGGCTCACAGACTACCCCCGGTTGTCTAAATCAGTACGCTTTATCCTCGCCTGCACACCACTTACAAGCTGATAGGATAGTTTTCAAATGGCTATTACTATAACTATTAGTTAACAAATGGCTTATAATAGTAAAAAAGAATTTGCCTTATGCTAAAATAATTCGAAACGCGTCTTTAATGTTGCGTCTTGAATAATCTATTGGAAGCCATAAGATGTTTTATTTAATTTTTATTTAATAGGATATGGTGACAAACGAGCACAATCCACCTGATGGTAAGTGGTTGCTGCGGCCCATAGACATCTACATTTATCCTCGATTACGAATCAAAATGCAGATGCGTTGTCACCCGTGAGGACTAAAATGGAATGCCTCGTTTCCGGTAAAAAGGGTCTCCGGTTCTCTAAACTCAACATACGAACATTAACACACAGCAGCATTAAACTACTATTTCACGCTGGTATTCGGTGAGAGTGTGGTCCTTCCCCGGTCGAGATGATCCATTCATGCTCCAACTATACTTCTAATATAACTGCAGCACGACTCTACCGCGTATAAACTTGTTAAAGTGTAAAAATGTTTCTATAATATCTTACAGTTGCTTCTTCTTACGTCGCCTACGGAAAGAAATGGGAGATCGACGCCAAAGTCATATTCTCGTATTTATTTTTATTATTTTTTAATTTTAAATTCATTCATTCATTCATTCATTACGGCCTATCAAAAGTCCACAGTTGAACAAAAGCCTCCCCTATAGATTACCTCAAACCCTATGAGATTCGCCATAGTTGTCCAGCTTGGCGGCAGGCAGGATGGCAAACTCAGTCTGGTTGTTTTTTAATAATTTCGAATTGTTATGAACAAAATGCTGTGCATGACGCCTACAGATTGATATGGGGTAGTGCATTATCTTAGACCATCACTACGCGGCATTTTAAATGTCAAAAATTATCCCAACGACCAACTTGAACAACAGCTTATTTACTTATAATCGTTGATTATTGCTTAACTCAATTAAGTATAAATTATCTCAATATCGTTTTTTATTGTCATATAATAAAGTCAGAAAGTGCAACTGTAAGCATTTCTTATATTGATCAAAATATTTGTTTTTAAAATTACATTTGCCTAATTATAAACGTCTGTATGTTGATTTGTATCTTAGTATTATACAGTAATTTTTCTCTTGTACATTGGAATTCATATCTAGTAACTTTTTGTCGCTTTCTATTGATAGGCATTTCATATCGTTTTCAATAAATATACAGGAAGTGAAACGATCTTTTCTCTACGTAATTCATAGAAAATCGTGCAGGTGGCGGTTTGTTACTTCTTTCTCTAAGCTGTTTTTCTACTTTTCTAAATCAGCGTTTGACTTTTATCCCACACAGTGCAGACTTACGAAAAGCCTCACTCATGCCTTAAAGACACCCAAATTTTAATCGGGTGAAAACACAGATGCTGGAAACTTATTCCACTCCTTTGCTGTTCGCGTGACGAACAATGAAGCAGAAATCGTTTAAATGCGAGGTAAGTCGACAACGAGTGGAGACCAGCCGAGCGTCTGGTTGTCCGGTAGTGGAAAGGAGAGGGGAAATTAAGTTATTAATTATATATACAATTATTTCTTATTTATACAATTTCTGTACACATTCTCTGAAGTACATCCTGTAGATATTTCTTAAATACCTATACACCGATGTAAATATCAAATGATTTATAAGAAAGATAATTGGAATGTTTCTTTAATATCTCACGATAATATTCATAACATCTGGGTGCACCACTGTGCGATTTACCAAAGCGTTCCTCCTTACATAACTTATTTGTAAAATCGCCATTCACCAGCGATATTTCTAGACCGATACGATTTTGGGACCTTTTAGAAAAGAGCCTACTCTTTTTGTAAAGGCTGGCAACACACCTGCAACTCCATGGTAGTTCATGGGTGGAGGAAGTCACTCACTACCAGATGAGTCACATGTCGTTTGCAATCTCTTAAACAATTCAACTGTAAAATTTATTGTGTAAAGCATCTCTTTCTGTAACTTAAGCATCCATTCTCATTTATTCTCATAATTTTAGTATTTTCATTCATGCCACCTCCTTGTGTTAGAAGTTACTGTGCTTGTTATTGCAAAATTATTCTCTTCTAGTGAATGAGTACAAATCGAATTCATAGGGCACTTCCCTATCTCAATGAGTTTAGCTATATAAACAGCGCGTCCGGGCTAAAGCATGAATGAATCAAACGTCTTGCGATAAATCAAACATATTGCTATTATGCCGATGGCTGAGAACCTGCCGTGGTTCGCGTGGGCTGCCTCGCCCACGCACCGCCTCAACCACTTCAGACGTGCCGGAGTAATCACAGTATTAAGGAGCACGCTGGATAACTTATATCTGAATGAAAAGCCCCTTGAGCTTATTATCGCTTGGTATTATAGATTATCTATGGGGCAAGGATAAGATAAGTGACAATAACGTTTTATTTTAGATAATTTAACGTCTATTTATTTATTAACCTCAATTTTTTAAGCTTTTCATCATACCTTGATATTGGAAAATAGATCTCTTTTAGTTCTTAGAAGTACGCGACTATTCTCTAATAATTGTTATTCAGAGTGATCAGGACGATATCCACATAACAGGAGTAATTAACATAACACTGTGACCAATAAGACAATATGGTAACGAACTAACAATTTATGTCGAAGAACTGACATTTAACGGAGAAGAAAGGTTCTTCAGTGGCAACCTTATGAGCATAGAGTAGGGTTCTCCGGCCCCCACTATATGGAGTGAAGATTTGGTAAGACACGTCGGAAATATATCGTATATTATATCGGTCAGCTCGGCTAGGGAATACGCTCACACAGAATACCCAGTGAAATAGCTACCTAACATGGTAAGTCTAGAGAACCGTAAGAATTTTTAATGGTAACGAGGTATCCCATGTAAGTTCTTAAAGGCGACATCGCATTTATTATTTTAATTCTTCAGTAAACATGTGCCGTTTTCCACTTTGACTTCTATTTAAAAAGGTAGCTGAGGACTGTGTTTTGTAGTACTCGTTGTGGTATTTTATAGAATAAGTGTGACAAACTAGCACACAGTCCACCTGACGGTAAATGGTTGCTATGGGCCATAGACACCTGCATCTATCCTCGATTACGAATCAAAATGCAGATGCGTATTCTCCCGTACGGACTAAGATTGATTGCCTCTTTTCCAGTAAAAAAGGTCGCTGGTTCTCTACACTCACCATAAGAACCACAGCAACACTAAGTTGCTATTTTAAGCTGGTATTCTGTCAAAGTGTGGTCTTTCCCCGGTTGAGCCGACCCATTCGTGGTTCAACTACACTACTAATGTAGCTGCAGCATGGCCCTATCACGGTGAGCCTATTTCAGCAGTGGGCTTATGTGGAAAATCATGACGATGATTATCTAATCTCGCTAGGGATGTGGGTTTGATGGTCTTTGAAAATAAGGAACAGTATCACGCACTTTGATTCGATGTCACTAACTAAACTGTTACATATCTAGGATATCTGAGAATTTTTCTAACGTTTTTAGTAGATGTAGATGTCTATCGACCACACCATCAAATAGTTTGCGTGCTCGTTTGTCACCTTATTCTTAAAAAAATATTACTAATATTTTAATTATTTATTATAACTTATAATAACGTTAATAAAAATACTTGTCTCAAATGCAAGTGTAACTAAGGAAATTAAAGTATAATACCTAAAATGGAAAGGTATTTTTGAATCCAAACACGCACAAAAGCAGGCACAATGAACATTTACGATATTACAGTAAGTAAAATACAACTTCTGAACACGGAGTAATCTCGTGCAAACACGATAAATGGTCTTACAAATGTAACTTAGTTTAGCGTGGTTTACAAAGTTATGAACTGGTTTATAAGAAAAAGAGAAATGTCATAAATAATTAAACAAAAGTCTATTGATTGTCCTTTTATGTCAATTAACAATTATATTGAATATATCTTCTTTAATATAGAATAAGGGGGACAAACGAGCACATAGTCCACTTGATGGTAAGTGCATACTGTGGTCCATACATGTGATATTTATCTTCCATTAAGAATCCGAATGCAGATGAGTGACACCCCTGAGGAGTAAGATGGAATGCCTCGTATGTCAAAAAATGGTCTCCTAATCGAATTCAACTACAAAGATCTGTTTTGTTTTTGATTGTTTCCCAAATAAGTCCAGTTAGGAGGAAAATTGAACAAAAATTATTAAAATACAATGGCTAAGATCAGTGATAAAATTCATCAACATCATCATCATTACAGCCCTTCACAAGTCCACTGCTGAACATCGGCCTCCCTCAAAGTATGCCACAAAGATATATGGTATGCCATAAATGTGACAAAATTAATGAATGAAAAATCGTAAAATAGCATGTCTTACCCAAGTTGGTGGTGGAAGTAAATTTGGACGTAATTGTAGGAAGACTTCAATTTGACTACCGCAAAGTAACGCCTGATTCCATTAATTATCGAAAATAAACTGAATCCAAGATCTTATAAGAGTCATTACAATAAACTAAAAGTTTTTATTTGAGAAAATATTATGATACCATGACAGAAACTCGTTAACATGGTAGAGCCACGTTGCGACTTCATTATTACTGCAGCTAGATTTATTCGGCTTAACTAGATATGACTTAGAGAAAACGTCCGAAAACCAGGGTAAAGTAAAAAAATGCTGCTGTGTTTCGTATGATCAGTGACAGGAACCGTAGACCCATTTACTATTAACGAGGCGTTTTATTTAGATGTCAGGAGTGACAACGCATCTGTATTTTCGTTCTTAATCGACTTCGTATTTTGGTGTCTATGGGTTACAGAATCCACTTACTATCAGGTGGACTGTGTGCTTAATTGTAACGCTTGATTATTTAAAAAGATATAACCGCTATTTCAGTTTACTTTCACCAGTAAAATGCTAGATTTACGATGTAATAACATACAATAATTAAATGTTTGCCTGGCGGGAAAATTCTACATACTTTATAACTTTTATTATTAACATTTAAACTGCCTTCAGTAACCTTTCAAATTCAATACTCCATACCTAGTAACTGAGACGACAGTCAAATGCTTGACTAGCAATCCCCCCCCCCCTTCCCAGATGCGCACTGGGGATCACTGAATATCGACAACAGCGCCACCTACCGGGTCCAAATTAAATATCTAATAAAGATATTAAATAATTTGCAACCATCCGTTAACTAAATACAATGATGTGTATTACCTGGATTGAAGAGCACCTACCGCCCTCCCTCAATTGCGTGCACCAATCCCGTCACTAGCGCGGCTTTATGGCGGCCAGCCGCCATAGAGTCTACATCAGATGAGGATGCCTCGTGTAGAGGCGAAACACGTGTCGTATTATCGTCGATGGTGTGTCTTTCTTGGAATAGCGGTGTTGGGAGTAGCGGTGCCAGGAGTAGTGGTGTTGGGATTAGTTTTGACGGGATTGGTGCACGCAATTAAGGGAGGGCGGGAGGTGCTCTTCAATCCAGGTAAGACACATCATTGTATTTAGTTAGCGGATGGTTGCAAATTATTTAATATCTTTATTATAATGGATTTCCGCAAAGTAACGCCTGAGTCTATCAATTATCTGAAATATCTAAACCATCTAAGGACCCATTCAAACATACACAAAAACTCATTAAAATCGGTCGTAACGTTTTTGAGTTTTGGTGAAACTATCTAAGAGCAACTGATTTTTTATATATAAAATAAAAGTAATAAAGAGGAATTTCTTTTCACGTATATATATATATATATATATATATATATATATATATATATATATATATATATATATATATATATATATATATATATATATATATATATATATATATATATATATATATAATTCAATAATTGCATTATTCAAATCCCATTCTACATACAAGAACGGAAGACTTGTGGCCGCAATAGAATAAATACAAGCACAGAGCGAGCTTGTGTCTTTATCAGCGATCGTAATGTAGTCCAGCAGTGACGGCCTCGCGGAACCGCTCAGCGATGCTTATCACATCAGATTATCTGATGGGCATGAGACTTGAGTGATACACAACACTTTGTATTACTTCATTGTTACTCAGGAAGTTCTAAACGTTTTTTTTTTGTTGTTTTATCTATTTTTTTAGGTCCTTTGAGCATAAAGTACTCGTGAAATCTGTTTGTCGTTGTCCAAGTGTAAATAACGACGTTAATGTGTTATTATAGTTGATAGTTACTATAATAACGACCCGTCAGGCTTCGTCTGTCTGTAATTTAAATTGGGTAAGATACTTTTTAATCAAGGACTATTTTATTTTACCAATTTTTCGATGTTTCAAAAAAATCCGCAAGGTTTTCGAATAGATCAAGTACTGCTCTCTATCCGTTTGTAAACTTTCATTACAATCAGTTTAGTCGTTCCCTAGATTTGCCAGAACAACAGACGATCGGAAATTTTAAAACTGTTTATTCTTGTTTTAATGGCATGCAAATAACCCCCTCAGTTCAATTACTTATATGTATGGATTATACGTATAGAGATATATGTATAGACTACAAAAAAGGTTCCAGGTTAGCACATGAAATTATATAATCGTATTGCAGCTATCTCAATATCCTAATGGATCATGATTATCACCATCATTTTAAGCCGTTCGCAAGTCCATTACTGAACACAGCTTCTCCCAAGGAATACCACAAATCAATAATACAACTATATTATGGTTGTCGCACGAATGGGTGGGCTCAACCGGGGCAGGACCACGCTCTTACAGAATAACAGCGTAAAATAGCAGCATGATGTTGCTGTGTTTCGTATGGTGAGTGTAGAGAACAAGAGATTCTTTTAACTGGAATCGAGGCAACCCATCTTGATCCTCAGGGATGACAACGCATTTGCATTTTGATTCTTAATTGAGGATAAATGTGAATGTCTATGGGCCACAGCATCCACTTACCATCAGGTGGACTGTGAGCTCGTTTGTCACCCAATGCTATTAAAAAACGTCCTGAGCCATTTGCATCCATCGGCTTTTTGTATGTCTGACCAGCTCGAATATTCATATTTTTTAAATAAACTGTGAAGATATTTCCGAAAGATAATCTTCAAGGAATTTTAAATCTACACAACTACCTCCCAAAGATTGTGTGACTATATAAAAAGGTAAACTAGTTTCTTCCATATAGTGAAAATGGAAATTTTCACTTATATTTGATATTATAAAACATTTAATAAACAATCTGCCGCTATTAAACTCTTCTAGTTAATTACAATAATTTAATTAACCCCGTTTGTTTAATTTCAATCTAAAAGTACCGTAAACAAGTTAACTGAGCCCTTAAAACTTTCTAATAAATATTTTACGATTATAGACTGCGGCTAAATTAAGTCTTAATATCATTCAATCTCTATCACTTATAACAACATCTAATAATTTGTCACTAATGCAATCACCGTGTTTCATTCATTTTCTAATTTTATTAATTACGTGAACGATTAGTCACACCATGTATAGCAACTAATTTAAAGATTCTATTATAATTTGCCATGATATTATCATTTTAAATCTTAACGCTATAGAAATAAAGATTATTTTATTGTTAAGAGATGAGAATAATGAATTTGTTGTTGGAGCTCTATACCTTTTATGGGCGAGTAGTGAGGCGCGATCGAGCTGAGCCCGTCGAATCGATTAGATCCGCGTGTCTCGTCACATCGATTGGGGACGTTGATGATGTAATCGAATGTTTTAGCTCGCTGTGATTGCTGTACGCTCACCTACTTATAGGATATAATGATTTATTTGAACAATGTCTAATCGAGTACAGGTAGACTTGATTAGGTATTGCGTGATTGTGGTGATCAGAAGGTCTGACTTTAATAAAGGTTTTGCAATATTGTTGCTGTGTAGAGGCGACTAAGAATATCCAATACCTCATGTCGTCCCGACGGTGTAAGAAGAAACTGAAACGGAAGATGGGTGGCAGCGTCTTCCTGATACAACCGATATTTTATAGGATAGGGTAACAAACGAGCACACAGTCCACCTGATGGTAAGTGGTTGCTGTGGCCCGTAGACATCTACATCTATCCTCGATTACAAATCAAAATGCAGATGCGTTGTCACCCGTGAGGACTAAGATGGACCTATAGCCTCGTTTCCAGTAAAATGGGTCTCCGGTTCTCTACACTCATAGAAAAAGAGCATTATGCTACTATTTCACGCTGGTATTCTGTGGGAGCGTGGTCCTTCCCCGGTCGTGTCGACCCATTTGTGCAACAACTACACTACTAATATAACTGCAAGATGGCTCTACGACGTACAAAAAATTAATAAAAAACTGCGGATACCAATCCACTTGCCGAGAATAGCAACTATTGCAGAGTTTTTGTGGCAATGTATTCAGAAAATCAATGTTTAACAGAGGTCTTTTGATAGGCCGATATGAATAAATAGTTTTAAGTAACTCTTTATACTCAGCGTAATGGACTTCAAAATGAGGATATTCGCAGTGGAATCAGAGTAACCGACAAAGCCCAAAGTAAGTAAGCTAAAGTGGCAATGGGCCGGCCTTATAGCTCGAATCACCGAAAACGTCGAGGGAAGAAAGTTTCTCGTAATGGCAGCCTCCTACCGGTAGGCGAAGTGTAGGGCTGCTCCCCATTAGATAGTGACAAACTGGTAAGACGTGCAAGCAGTCAATGGATGCAGGTGGCTCAGGACCGTCCTTAGTGGCATTCTATGTGGAAGGCTTATGATAAACAGTGGGTGTTGTGAAGGCTGTAATGATAATAGAAAATAAAAATAAAAATTCTCTATTGTATCTTTTTAATATTCTTTCTTTAGAGTCAGCCCAAAACTGTACAATAATGAACTTGGGCTTCTTATAGAGGTGGATGAGCGATTGCAGCTATAGATGTATCCTATCATGTCTTTTACGCAAAAATAGTGTCAGGGTAGTTTACTTCAACAGATAATATTGTGTTGATCTGTAAATACTAGCAACACGAGACATTTAAAAATGAAATAAAGAAAGCATTTATTTCTAAAATAGTGCCACAGAGGTGAACACAAAGAAATCCCTCACAAGTCCACAGCTGAACATAGGCCTCCCCCAAGGAATGCCACAAAGTATGGTGGTGTTCCACCTGCAACCGTCGTCATCCTGCGTGTCTTACCAGATCGTCACTCCATCAGTGGGTTATATTAAATTTTAATTGCATATATAAAATTACTGGCGGACCACAAAATAGGCATAGTGACCAGGACCATTTATATATGAAACTTTTTATATGACTGTATCCGTGAACGGGATATGCGTGTTATGTAATTAAATACTCATAAAGAGCCCCCGAGGCGGCCACTAACTTATAGTTTTATTTTACGAGGAGAAAATAATCGTTCGGTAGTCTGACCTGACTCGTTAGACGCTAACAATGTTAAAAACGTGAAAAAGGTTTATTCGAAATTCTCGAAGGAATGAGGTTTATTATTGCGCTCAACAGATGTCACTAGCTTCGGGGTTGAAGTGAAGTTATTTTCATTGGTTGTCACAGTTATTTAATTGAGAAGTCAGTTTTCAATAAAAGTTTATCCGTTTTCAGAGTATTATATTAATACACAAAACAATGGATCAGTGGTTTGCTTTTTAATTTTATTTTTTGCACAATTTAGTTTGTTCATTTCTAATCTACTAAATATAAAAGTTTCCTTACAAATTAACTTTTCCACTCTGAAATCTGCCACGTAGCGCGTCGTGATACGATGTTTGTCCGTGTTGATAGTTTGTGTATGTAAAGGGATACAAGAAAGTGGGAAATCTAGTTGACAATTACTACATTTTCGTTAGTTTTATATACAGATCCGCAAAATTTCAGGTTACTTGTTTAATTTCATATTAATGTCCCTACCCAAACCGAATTTCGTTCATGGCGATTCAACGGAGACTAGCGGCGCAGGACAGGAATAGTACACGAAAGTGTATGCGCAAGCACAGGTGCACTCTCTATTCCATCACTCTCTATTCCAATGGGGGTAAACGAAGATGGCTTTACGTGCTTCGAAGCTCGGGGGTGTATATATGGCCAACTTCCCGACTCCGGGCAGCTATTGAGAATTTCTTGACGGAAAAACTTAATAATTAATTTTTTTCGCCCGACCGGGGATTTGAACCCAGGACCTCATGATCAGTAGTTGCGCCACTACAACCACTAGACCAACGAGGCAGTCGTAATTTATATAAAGGTTATTTAAAATGATTGGTAAGAAAGTGTGTGAAAACTAAATTAAAATGTTCCATTATAGTCGTGCACAGATACAGGGTTTTCTTTTTTATAGAATAAGGGTGACAAAAGAAGGGTCTCTGGATCTCTACACTCACCATAGGAAAGACAGTAACATTAAGCTGCTATTTTACGCTGGTTCTGTGAGAGCGCGCTCCTTCCCCGGTCGAGCCGACTCATTCGTGCTACAATTATATCAGTGATATAGCTGCAGCATGGCTCTACCACGTATAAAATATAAAATAAATACATAAATAAATATTGCTCTCTGGCAGCATCTCAAACTTCACTCACTTCATCAGATAGAGGCAACCTATACGGAGCCGGGCGTAAAATACGAGGCCACGAGTTCAGTAATAAAAATAGTTTACAAGAATATGACGGCCGCCCGCTTGCATCCATCACTGGGAGTCAGAAATAATTGGAACAGAGTAAACGCTCACAACTCTTACGTTCTAAATGAGCAGTCTTTAATCAAATTAGTTTTGAATGCTGTTGTTTTGATTTATTTTGATAGCCTATAGACAACATATTTTATTTTCTTTTATTCCTTACAGCCTGAAACTGAAACTGATAAACATAAACATCTCATAGAAAGGATATTTGTCTTTTTTATAGAATAAGGGTGAAATAACACAGTCCACTTGATAGTAAGTGGATGTTGTGGCCCTTATACATTTACATCTATCTCTATCATAAGATCAAATATGATAAAAATTTAAGTCGGTGAGTACTAAGATTGAGTGCCTCGTTCCCAGTGAAAATTGCGCTGGCATTGTAAACTTATGTTCTTGTATTTAATTGCTATTTTATACTGGTATTTCTTACGCTGCTCTTCAACGTGGTCCTTCCCCGGTCGAGCTGCTACAACTATAATATGGCTGCAGCGTTGCATAGTTAACACGGCCTACTTTTAGTTCTATCGATATTAGAACGTTTTTCAATTTCATTAGCCTCAAAAATTATCGAGACGAGACGACGAGATAGTGTGATCAATTAAGTCTTATTTAACGGTAGCTAATATGATCGCAGATTGCAAATAAAATACTCGAATATTTGAAACAGATTTAAATAAATAAAACGATTTTTTTAAATACAGATGTTGTATAACAAAAGGTAGTAAGTAACTGGAGTAACGCATATTATAAAAATGTGTAGAGAAAAAAAGGCTACAGACCTTATTCACCATATTCTTATTAAAAATTATTTATATATCAATATTTTAATAAAATAATATTAAAATATTGATAGGGGCATGAAAACATTAAATAAAAAACAATTGTACGGTTATAGTCCGTCTAAGGATTTGCATAGAGTATCTTAGAGATTAAACTACTCAAACCATTAATAACCCCGGAAATAAGCAGAATAGCAGAACTTTAAACCTGTTACTATGGACGCAACTTTTCAAAACCACATTGCGTTAGAGTTAATTTAATAATCCAATAAAAAACTCTCGCCATTTCTAACTATAATCAAACGAATAAAGAACAAGTTTTGTAATATAAATGAAGCGGGTATCCTTAGTTCATCTCCGCCGTCTACACACACACACATTTGTTTGTATCGCTGTTGCGAGTGTAGTCTAGACCTAAGCCGAGCACTAAGCAGCTGGCTCGCTGATTTATAACTTCTACGCGAACATAATAGCATATAAACACAGTGGGTGCACTGGAATCATTGACTTGTTGAGTTGCATGTTTAGTTTTTTTTTTTTGCGTAAGGGTTATCAGTCCTCACTTAGTGATTAACGGTCACTGAATGTTCATAAACGCCGTTGTCCATCAGTAAAGTATTTAAAAAAAAACGACGGGTTGCACTCCGGGAGTGCCGGCAGAAGTGAAAACTTGAATATTAACGTTGTGCATTTTTGATATTGTTACGCGCTCAAGTCGACGATACACTAGCGCCATCTAGTGCCAGGAATGAGAGCGAGGGGAGAATTGAGAAAATGACATCACAAATCACTCGACCGACAGCGCCACCCGAAGAACTAAGTTTCTGGAAAATCTACACTCGAATACTCGTTGCCTGGCGCGCATTTACTTGAATGTTCGGGACGCTTCTTTGCTAATTATATAAATAGGCGCTGCAAGATGCGATCGGGGTAGTGTTGATTTGGCGAAACAAGCGAAGCTTCGGAGCGGAATAAAGTGAATTAGTGTGTTTAATTATTAGTGTTTTTAACTTTAATTTGTGTAAAGTAAATTAAAGTGTTAATTTAAGTAATTTTATCGGCAATTTTTATTGTCACGAACCTCAAGCTCGTAACAATTGGTGTCAGAAGTGGGATAAAATCATGCCGATTTTACCTAAGGAGGAAACGGAGGGTGTTCGTACCCGCAGTCAACGCCAGCATGAGACGGACCAGAGAAGATTTGGTGGTGCAATGCCGCAGACGTCGGAGGGCCAGCCGCCGGCAACGGAGGCCGGTTCGTCAGTAGCTCCTGCATCTGCAGCACCTCGGTTAGCAGATCAGCAGGCGGAACAGGCTCGCTGACAGGAGGAACAGGTCCGTCGGTTGGAAGAGCAGCTGCGGGGCGGACAGGAAGAACAGGTTCGCCGACAGGAGGAACAGATGCTTCTCATGAAGGACCTTCACGCTAGCTTCGGGAAAGAGATAAGGGAGGTGAAGGATAAGGTTGCTCAACATGAAAACCGCCTGTCGGAAGCTGAAACCCGAATTGACCAAGTGAACAATCGGGTTGACAACGTAATGGCTGACATGAGGAAATCACTTGACGAACTCAAACTTGGGGAGGGAACTACAGCTCCTGTAGTAGCTACTACACCTTCGCTACGTGGGTTCAAGGTGCCACCATTCGACGGGACTTCTTCCTGGTCAGCCTACAAAATCCAGTTCGAGGTTGTTATGAAGGCGAACGGCTGGAATAAAAGTCAGGCCATGACTGCTCTCACACTAGGCCTGCGCGACCAGGCCTTAACAGTTCTGGAAGCTCTCGGTGAAGAAGTGACTTATGAGCAACTCCTTGAGGCATTGGAGGCGAGATATGGCGACGCTCACCTGGAACACGTCTTTCGTGCGCAGCTTAAAGATCGTGTGCAGCGCATCAACGAAAACCTGCAGCAGTGGGCTCTAGAGGTAGAGAAGCTGGCTGGCGAAAAGCATACCGGTCTGTACCTGCGCTCATTGAAGGGAACCTGGTGCAGACATTCATCGACGGCATCCGTGACCTGGAAGTCAGAGCTGCTGTGAGGCTCGGGCACCACGAGACGCTTAAGAACGCCTTGGCCCATGCACTGGAGGTGGAAGCCGTGCGGCAGGATCATCGTTCCCATCGCGTCAGGGAGGTTGCAGCAGCTACAGTCCGTGACCGCAGCAAAGGATACAGCCCTAGGTGCTATGTCTGTGGGGAAAAGGTCCATCTTCTATCCAGCTGCTCTAAACTAACCGTGGAAAGGAAAGTTGATCGATCTCGAGAGGGTAGTACAGCTAACGGCACTGCCTGGCGGCGACAGGATCATCGTTCACCTCACGCTAGGGAGGTTACAGCAGTTACGGTTCGCGACCACAATAAAAGATACAGCCCTAGGTGCTATGGCTGTCGGGAAAGGGGCCATCTTCGGTCCAGCTCCCCTAAGCACACCCTAGGAAGGGAAGGTGAACGGTCTCAGAAAGGAAGTGCGGCTAACAGCACCGCCCAGCAGCAGCAGGAATACGACTTTACTATCATACACTGCAGCGGGAAATCTCACGGCAACGCAGATGCATTGACAAGAAGACCTTGTCCTGAAGATTGCAACCATTGTAGTAGGCAAGAGAGTAAGGAAGTGGTATCCGTGAGGATGCTCAGGACAGACCACCTCAGCAACGGGTGGAAGGATAGCCTACGACATGCACAGCAGGAAGATCCGGACATCAAGCCGATTCTGGGATGGATGAAGGCCCGTGCTACCAAGCCTAAGTGGAGGGACGTCTCAGCGATGAGTTCAACCACGAAAAGCTATTGGGCCCAATGGGACAGCTTGCTGATTCAGGATGGAGTCCTGTGCCGTGAATGGGACAATGGTCGAAGGGACAGCTGTCGTTTACAAATGGTTGTCCCTAAAGCTAAAGTGCCGAATGTTCTACAGCTGTGCCATAATGGTCGTTCAAGAGTCCATCTGGGAGTTAAACGAACTCTACTGAAGGTCCGAGAACAGTTTTACTGGGTCCATTATCGTGACGATGTCGAGGATTGGTGTCGTACATGTACAAGTTGTGCGGCCGTGCGGGGACCTCAGACACGTAGTAGAGGAGCACCGAAATTGTACAATGTTGGTGGACCACGGGATAGAACAGCCTTTGACATTGCGGAGCCGTTACAGAAAGGCGCAAGAGGGACTCCTAAGATCGTCCATGTGGATCGCTTGGCGCTTTATTATGGGGCCGATAATGCTCGGGACGAGCATGTCTTAGGAGGGGGCAGTGTTACGCGCTCAAGTCGACGATACACTAGCGCCATCTAGTGTCAGGAACGAGAGCGAGGGGAGCATTGAGAAAATGACATCACAAATCACTCGACCGACAGCGCCACCCGAAGAACTAAGTTTCTGGAAAATCTACACTCGAATACTCGTTGCCTGGCGCGCATTTACTTGAATGTTCGGGACGCTTCTTTGCTAATTATATAAATAGGTGCTGCAAGATGCGATCGGGGTAGTGTTGATTTGGCGAAACAAGCGAAGCTTCGGAGCGGAATAAAGTGAATTAGTGTGTTTAATTATTAGTGTTTTTAACTTTAATTTGTGTAAAGTAAATTAAAGTGTTAATTTAGGTAATTTTATCGGCAATTTTTATTGTCACGAACCTCAAGCTCGTAACAATATTTTGGAATGGTTATGGAATAATTTTGCACGAATTGCTTTAGTTATCAGTATAAAAGTACTATAATTTATGTGGTAGAATACAATATTTATTTATTGCGCTATCGTACACAAACATGAGAATTTATATCACATTCGCGCAAGCGCCCTGCGCCGCCTAAACGAAACCGCAGGCGCAGTCATACATTTTCGCCGCGCCGTAGAAAGGGAGGGGGATACTTCCTCTCCTACGCCGTCCGTCTTACGAATTTTCCATCAGGTAACGTGTCCTGACGCGAGTTTAATATTTTTTACCCATTACAAAAAAAGAAAAGATTTTTTTAAGGGGTAAAAAATGTTAAACTTGCGTTTTTCATTACTAAAGAAGTTTTCACTTCAAAAATATTTTCGATCCTTATCACTGTTATCCGACAGCATTTATTGCAGTTTTTGTAAATATGAGTAAATATGTCTCATTCTTTTCTCTGAAATTATCCCTAATTGAATGTGATTTTATGGGCAACAACGTTTTTTAACAACCGATCGACCTTTACGAATGTGTGCGTGCGCAGTTAAATCAGTTAAAATAATGCATTACCACGCATTTTGAATTTAAAAGATATAAAGCACAGATTGTTTGAGATTATTTTAATTAATTTTTCTTCAGCATTTGCCCATATTACATATTCCAGACCTTCTCTGCAAATATGGCCAGTAATCTCGAAAAAACATTACCCTCACTTTGGAGCAGTGGTATAATGGTTAGATTGTACTGTAAATTTAATATTAGTCAACCATTACACACACTGCAAACATACCCATATGTTGAAAATTGTTTCAACTAAAATGTTCACATAAGAAAACTGTTAAAACTATTTAAGAATACTTTAGTCGAGTTTATAGGTAAAGAATTAGAATGAATGTTGTCTACCGCTTAAACTGTTTGTACTGTTAGTGTCGGAATTAGGTTAAGCCGGAGTTAGTCCGACGGTTCCGGACATCTCGTCTGCGATTAGTGGTGGCTTAGATGAAAATGGTTTGTGAATGAGCCTCGTCACAACTCAGTTCGTTCAGTACGCAACAGACAATAGATCAGGTTCGTTTTCTTGATTGAGCTTGGCACAGTTTCACCAGCATTACCAGTTAACGTTATAAACCAGTTCAGAGATAAGATGTTTCTAATATATTAGGAATGTTAAGACTGTTTGCAGTTTTGACACATCTTATAGATCAAAGACAAAAAAAATTAGAGACGTTCCATCCATCTCACTATTACAGGTGTCATAGTTATATTATAATGCTTTTGCTTCTGCTATGTTTTTTTCTTCATATGATAGGGTGACAAACAAGCACACAGTCCACATGATGGTAAGTGGTTGCTGTGGCCCATAGACATCTACATTTATCCTCGATTACGAATCAAATTGCAGATGCGTTGTCACCCGTTTGGACTAGAATGGAATGCCTTGTTTCCAGTAAAAAGGGTCTCTGGTTATCTACACTCACCATACGAAACATAGTAGGATTAAGCTGGTAATTACGCTGGTATTCTGTCAGAGCGTGGTTCTTCCCCGGTCGGTACGACCCATTCGTGCTACAACTATACTTCTAATAATACTGCAGCATGGCTCTACCACGTATTAAAATGTTCGCCTTTATATTCACATCTACACTTTAGATGTTCTAATCTTGCTTGTCTATAAGATCCCAAGTAATTTACACAATAGACTTTATAGCAAAAAAAAAAGTTTTACGATTAACCTTCTTAAGCTTTTTTCCAACTGTTAGTCTATTTTCCAACATTTGTTTTTAACAAAATAAAGAATAAAGAAAAAATAAAGAAGAAAAAAATTATTTTCAGGTTCGATCTAAGTGTGTAAAAAACTAACTAAGGCTGCATGAGGGGGTCACGTCAAATCAAAAGAGCACCAGTCGTAACCCTTTTTATGGTAAACCGTTTATACTGCTTCTTTTATTGTAGTATAAATGCAAAATTTGCCGTTTTTAAAGTAGATCATCCAGTGCCTAAAGTATTTGATTATGGAGAAAAAATGGAAAGAAAGTTTAGCGTCAGAGTAACCTGAGAAGTAGACGTCAGGATCGGCCAAATCGAGCGAACTGCTTGACCCAATTCACTTGGCGGCAAAGCGACCGACACTGATGTATGTGGCGTGCGTTATTCACCCTCAATGTCTACTTGTTTACACACGACGTCCGTTAGGTTGCTGCTGTGTGGGGCAACACTGTCGATAAAGTTAGCTCGTTGAACGTAAATTACCAAATGTTTGATGTGGGCAGTGCCGGCGTCTGTATCCATTTAATTTATGAGGTTAAATGATCAATTAAAGATGTAGTACTGTAGGTAGATTTCTTTTAGTTTCGTGCAATTATCTTCAATATATTATATGATTTAGGATTATGATAAGTTTTAATGTGGCTATGCTACAGCTATATTATGGTTGAAGCACGAATGGGTCGGCTCGACCGGGGAAGTGCCACGGTCTCACAGAATATCAGGGTAAAATAGTAGGTAAAGTAGTAGGCAGCTGTGTTTTGTGTCGTGAGTGTAGAGATCCAGTAACCCTTTTCACTGGTAATAAGGCATTCCATCTTAGTTCTCACGGGTGACAATACATCTGCATTTTGATTCATAATCTAGGTTAGATGTAGAGGTCTATAAGCCGCAGCAAACACTTATCGTCAGTCTGGTGGACCTGATCATAGTGCCTATAAGTATATGATTATAAATATGCAAGGAGAAACTATAGCGTAAGATTAACTGAGTTAAGTATATACTATTGTACTACCATTTCGAATTCAAAATTAGATGCATTCTACGGGTAAGTATCAATTTTGTGATCCGTATGTCAGTCATTTCGAAAGAGCACCAAGCTAAAATTTCCGATTGATAACTGATATTTCGATGTGGATTATATTTAAGATAATTGGTCCATTATACCCGAAGGCAATGGTTAATTTTATGAAAAATGTTACACGCGTGCTCAAAATACTTTTAAACATAATAGCGTGCTTACTTTGCATTCACCTTACACTGTCCATTAAATGTGATAGAGCCTGATATATTTATTTATGTTACGCATATTATGGAATTTAAGCTCTATCTCTGATTAGAAGACACTCTTATCGTATGTTTGTTATAGAAACCACTACTGAGAGGAATTATACCACTTTCACAGTTAAGATGAATTTAACAACACCCCATGTGTTAAAATCTATCAAGCCGTTAAGGATACAGAACGTATCAAAGAAATTAACATACATATATACGAGTACACTCTTTGCTCGAGCTTTATACGTGGTTGAACCACACTGAGCCGTATTATGGTTGTAGCGCAAATTGGTTAACTCGACCGGGGAAGGACTATGCTCTCAAAGAATATTATTGTGAAATAGCGGCTTAATGCTGCTGTGTTTCGTATGGTGAGTGTAGAGAACCAGAGACCCTTTTTATTGGAAATTAAGCATTCCACCTTAGCCCTCAGGAGTCATAATGCGGTACATATTTTGAATTTTTTATTGAGGTTTGATGTAAAAGTTTATGGGTCACTTACCCTAGTATCTCTAGATGTACAGTGTGCTCGTTATGACCCCTATTCTATAAAAAAAAATACTCATGCTTGTGAGTAAAATAAAAAAGTGTCTACTAGTCTCATTTGCAGGAAATAATGGACAAAAGCGAGTTATTTTATCTAACTGATAGATGCGTGGGATCAAGATGCAGCCCACGTCGTCATAGCGATGAAATCAATCAACTGTATTCCAAAATAACGGTTATAAAATAACCAGTTCTTATTTTGAGTAATTTAGAGATAAGTTAAAAGACCTTTATCCATGAGTGGGCTGTCGCTTATTTGTTTTAATATATTGTGAGTAGGAGTGCTATTCGTTGGAAGTCAGTCTGGATTTTAGTCTGGAGGGCATGGGAATCCAGTATAGTTACAGGTTGTGAGGCATTCCTTCTTAGTCCTCAGAGGTGACAACGCATCTGTTGACTCATTTAACGTTGGCCACATGTGTCCATGGAATGTAGTGTCCACTTACTATCAGCTAAACTGTAAGTTCTTTTGTCTGTCAGTTTAATAACAAATGGAACTATCTTTATAGATTTCACGTAATAAATTCAAATGTTCGTTTGCCCAACGACATCTTTTAATCGATGCTACCGTTTAAAGTCTGCTAGGGAAGAGTTTATACGTGCTACTTATTAGGCACAAAATGTGAAATAATAACTTCGTTAATTAACGTAGGCAATGAACTAATGTCCTTAAATGGAATTGAATAAGGAGTTCTCTGATTATAAGAAGTGATTAGTGGAAAATACAGCATTTTTTTTATAGAATGATATTGACAAACGTGCAGTCCATCTGATGGTAAGTGAATGATATGGTCCATACACATCTAGGTTGATCCTTGATTAAGAATCAAAATACAGGCACGTTGTCACCATCCTTGGAATGCCTCGTTTCCAGTAAAAAGGGTCTCCGATTCCCTACACTCACAATACGAAACACAGCAGCATTAAGCTGCTATTTTACGCTGGTATTCCGTGGTCCTGCCGACCTACCCCCTACCTATCTAACCCGGTCGTGCCGACCCTTTCGTGCTAAAACTATAATATAGCTGCAGTATAGCTCTATTACGTAAAAAGTTATTAGGTATAATGCTTTTAAACAGCTCTATTAAGTAATATATTGACAATAATGGCTCGGCCTAAAAATTAAATTTCTAAAATAGTAAGATATAAAACAGTAAAACTCGTTTTCTACTTAGAAGTTCGTCTGGTAAGGTATCATTCTGTGTTTGTCTGAACAGCATAAGAGCCGGTATAAGTACAGGCTCTGAGGTATTCCGTCTTAGTCCTCAGGGGTGACAACGCTAAATCTGCCCTACTTCATCATGTTCACAGAAAACCCTTTGGCGTAAAATAGTCACGCTAAGCACAGACTGCAGCCTTGCCCTTGCCACGTTGTTGTCTCGGTTTAAGCTAGAGTGTCCATTAGAATTATTTAAACTAGGATATAATTTTAGTTTAAAATATTTTGTTATTATTATAGGTCGAAAAAGAAAATATATATTTGGTCCACTCTTAGTATTATTTTGTAAGAGGGAATACAATAAAGAATAGATAATATATTAATAAAGTTGTTAGAACTTAATTTGCTTATTTCCGTGAAATAAAATAAAATGATGTATCCTATCCAGTTTGAACAGCACTTTCCGCCCTCTCTCAATTGCTTGCACTATCCCCGTCAAACCACCAATTTCAATACCATCACTCCCAACACCATCGCACTAGGAAAGATAAACCACACTCTTTATTTTTTTTACTATTCCAATATGAATACAAAAAATATATTGTAACATTTTTAAATTAATTTTCAAAGATTATAGACTTCAGAAGATGTTTTCTATTTTTTTAATGATTTCAATAATTGTAAATGGTTGTAAACTTTCGAGTGTCGCGTCTTCGTGCAGTTTTATACGCGGTAGAGCCACGCTGTAGTTATATTATGGTTGTAGCACGAATGGGTCGGCTCGATCGAGGAAAGACCACGTTCTCACAGAATACCATCGTAAAATAGCAGCTTAATACCGCTGTGTTTCGTACGGTGAGTGTAGAGATCAGGAGACCCCTTTTTACTGGAAACGAGGCATTCCATCTTAGTCCTCAGGGGTGACAACGCATTTGCGTTTTGATTTTTACTATCAGGTGGACTGTGTGCTCGTTTGTCACCCTTATTCTATAAAAAAAACTGATATTTATTTAGTTTTGTATGACATTAGCATCACCTTCGTAAGAGTTTTACGAAGATGATTTTATCGTTATACAGTTAAAGCGTAAACCCAAATGATACATTTTACACATTAAAAAAAATAACAGCAATACGCAAAATCCGTGAATCATTGTTACACGAGTCTAAACCGGTTGTCTGATTTATTAACCGTAGCATTGCTGCGGGCTGGCTTCGGACGATTACCGCTAATTATTAATTTTCCATTTCATATCCACGTCACCAACGGCTTCGCAGTTCGCACACGCAATACACTAAGGGAATCGATGTCGCAGAATTTATTGGGTGTTATTTCATGTTGGTGCTGATATCATCAACGCCATAACGCCTGCAGGCCCGCGTGTTCACTGCGAGGCTTTGCCGCATAAAACATCACGCGTTAGTTGTCAACGCGTAAATGGAAATGGAGTTGTGAATCTTCCTAATATATACGTTTTTATGACTTTGAACATTTGTAACACAGTCTGTGTGTAAATCTGTTAAAATATTTTTCCTCTTACAAATCATATTACGGCTTCAAATAGTGTTCCCTGCTTACTTATAGCTCGATTGGCACAGAATGTCTTAGGGCGTTAAGTCCGCCTTTGTACATTTTTGTGCAACGAAATTTAATTAAACAAATAAGGGTGACAAACGTGCAAACAGTCTACCTGATGATAAATGAATGCTGAGGCTCATGGAAATCTACATCTATCATCGATTAAGAATCAAAATGCAGACGCGTTGTCACCCTGAGTACTAAGATGGAGTGCCTCATTTCCAGTTAAAATATATGAAGCGTTATAATCTTATTATTACCATAGTTAGTTTCATGTTCAAATACAATTTTGGATATAATTTTTACGTGTTATCAACATACGACATTTAAAACAAACTGTTAGTAATTTCTTTGTGACTTATTTTGTAATTGTGAAAGAGCAATAGAGTGGAATATTTTGATAGCATCTAGGCAATAGTGTAGTTTTGTTAAACTCAGACAATGCTTTTAACCATCTTCAACTACCACTCATTATCAAACTTTGACTACCTCTCTGGTTGTGGTTTTAAGCGAGACTATCAACGCCAATCAACTAGAATCCAGGTTCCAATCCCAAAAATAAGTTTTTTCTTAAAGTTTCGTGACGAAACTTTCAGTAGCAACGCGGAGTTCGGAAGTTGGCTGTGTTTTACTCCAATGCCTCAGGAATCACGTAAAGCCATTAGTCTTCATGGGACTATGGGTTTGTTATAATGCGGTGGTTTTGTGCAGATTATTTTTAAAGTAACTCAAAATATTCGCTTGTATCTCAAGTAGAAATGTTGCATGTTTGTAGTCTTGTCAGACATACAAGATCGATCACAAATCACTATTGGTACTTTGTAGGACCCAATGATTAGTACGCCCATGCAACGAGGTCGAGTCTATTTGTATAATTAAGTCAATCGATAATTCACTACACTAAGAACATACCTTAGTACGTACTTATGAAATTGTAAACTGCGTGGTTTTTAATTTTAGCTTATAATATTAGACTTTTATTGAAACGTAAGAACCGATTTCCCCTATTTGTCTGTCATCCTCCGTTTTATTTTTTCTTTATTTTATATGGAACCACTTCTTAACTTTTTAAAATTCCAACTGTATTCAATTAAATTAAAATATAAAATGAAAATTTACTTATAATTTACTTAGGTTATTAAAACCTGAGTTACATTCATTTCGATTCAATGATATTAATTGTAGATTTTTTTTAATAATCCAATTTCATAACTCAACTGCGTTTAATACAGCCATCACGTGTGGTACATACCACGATAAGATAGCTGGACACAGATGTCGATGTTTATAAGATATTGATGCAAATGGGCTACGAGCTTAGTAATTAAAGCTTCTAGATTTATACTAAGGCCGCCTACTCACAGCATGAAATGCCAAAACCCTTGAGGTAACTGTCTGCTGACGATTATTATAACTGCAGAAACTAGTTACGCTGGACTGGTCATCGAGTGACGTCTCATGTTAATTCAATTGACAGTGAACTTTTATCACTACCTTTTTTAATCTTCTATGCCCACGCGCAGATAGTACTTACGATACAGTCAAGGGCCATTGCATTTAGTGCAGGAATAATGTCATTGTCTAACTTTTAAAAAATATGTATTGATACATTAATAAGTAATTGTTCAATAAATTAAAAATTGTTAAAGTACGTGAGTACGTAAGAGAAAAAACAAACAAGCTTTGGCAATTATTAGGAACACTTCGAAAAATAAAGTTAAAAAAAAACAACTACACTATACAAAAATAAAATCGACTAAAATATTAAGTCAACTATCAAAATGTCTTTATTATTTGATTAACCGATGCAGAGCTATCGTATCACACAGCCATCTATGCAACAATATTAACCGGATGACCATATTACCCTCACGTACGTATTTAAAATGTTGTGAACTTTGTCACTCTTACTATAGAAAATACAAGCAGCAACACCCTATTTCACCCTCTAAGAGGTTGAATTTTCCAAAATCCCTTCTGAGTGGGTGTATACATCGAAATGTAAAATTTCAAGTCGATCGAACGTATATTTTTGGAGATCTCGTGATGAATGAGTGAGTCACATGGACCTAGATTCTGGGTCCATGGTGAGTCAATGGTATATCGTTTATCGTTTTCCTCATATAATATATATAAAAGATGATGTTTGTGTGTACCAAGAAAATTGGTATTCATATATATATATATATATATATATATATATATATATATGTTTATGTATATATATGTATGTGTATGTGCGTGTATGTACGTATATACATGTATTTTTAAATGGAGAAGGTTTATAGATATTTAGAAATAAACTAAAATTTTTGGTTTTATTTGTTTTTTATTTCAATCAAGCGTGGCAAATATTAAATTAAATTGCATGCGCTAAAATTAAAATAAACGTGGCTGAACGCAACCTATGATATTAACTGGCAGGACAGCGCCTGCGTCTGCAAATATATAATATATATAGAGAGATATCGCGAATATTATTACACCAGTTTGCTGACATAATACGAAATATATTTCTCTTATCACCTTCCGCAGAAAGGCCCATTAATTCTTGCTCGTGTAATTTTGCGCGGCATGAATTGGAACATTGATAAATTCCGTTATCGAGATTTCGACAATCAGGTTGTTTTATTTTGGAATACTCAACAGTGAAATATAAACCTTCTAGATGATGAAGAAATAATATTTTTCGTTAAATTTGTTAGTGTTTCAAAAGTTAAATAAACGTTTTATATTATTTTTAGGGGTGAAAAAGGAGCACACAGTCCACCTGTTGGTAAGTAGGTGCTGTGGCCTCTAGACATCTCCATTTATCCTCGATTAAGAATCAAAACGCAGATGCGTTGTCACCCGTTGGAATGCCTCGTTTCCAGTTGAAAGGGTCTCCGGATCTCTACACTCACCATTTAAAAAACAGCAGCAATATTCTGCCGTTTTACGCTGGTATTCTGTCTTACTCTAGTCGAACCAACTCAAGCCCGTAAAAGGTCAACTGCAACTGAACAGTAGGTCAAATGCAGTTTTATGGTTTTGAATTAAGAGATACCTTTTAATAATCTTTTTCTATACTGTATGCATTCTGTGAGAGTGGGGATTTTCAGATCCTCCCAGTCAGAACGCATTCATAAAGCAACCATGATATGACTGCAGCGTGGCTCTACCACATACGCTTTTATTATTTTTATTATCATTTTTGCGTTGAGTTGATGCTGTGAGCGTAAAACTGTAAGCTAATTTACAAATTTAAGGCTCTTTTTGGTACATCCACTATCGACTTCATACGCATTTTAAATTGCACCGAATTGAATTGCGATAGGTGTTAATTTCAGTCGACAGCTTTATTCATTTCGTAAAGCAAGATTCCGTTGCTAATTGCTTGTACGAAATTAATTACGTGTAATTCTTTTGCGGCAATTGGGCATATTATTTTAATAGGCGGTAATTGATTGGAATCTCAACAGATTTTTTATTTAATAATAACAATTTTAACGACTTCTTATTGTTTTAAGCTTCTGACTGAAGTGCCTAATAAGTGGGAAGATTTTATAATGTTAAGACACGCATTTTTTATAGAATAAGTGTGATAAACATGCATACAGTCCACCTGATGCTGTGTGGTTGCTGTGGCCCATGCTGTGACACATCCTACATACATCTAAATACAAGAATCAAAATGTATATGCGTTTTCACCCCTGACAACTAAGACGGAATGCCTCTTTTTCAATAAAAAGGGTTTCCGATTCTCTACACTCCCCATACGATGCACAACAGCATTAATGACACAAGCGCTTCCACGGCTATATACTGATGTGTATTATATTAATACGTATTAATAAATAATAAAATATTGTTTCATAATGTGGGTGACCAATGAGCACACAGTCTACCTGAAGTTAAATGGATACCGTAGTAAGCGGAAGTAATATAAGTGGAAGTCCGTAGACATCTTCATTTATCCTCGATTTAGATTCAAAGTGCAGATGTGTTGTCGCCCCTAAGGACTAAGATGGTATGCCTCGTTTTTAGTGAAAAGGGTCTGCGGTTCTCTACACTCACCATACGCAACACAACAGCATTAAGTTTGTATTTGACGTTGGTATTCTGTGAGAGCGTGATCCCTCCGTTCGAGCCTATAATAAAATATAATATGCTGCAGCATGGCTCTCTCTCGTATACACGCGTGACATCAGTCCTCTTATGTCCTGAGCTGACTGCTGAGCTTGAAACTTTTAAAGAACGTGTTAAGTGGCTTCCATTACTAAGACAGACGGTAATTAGTAAGTGCAGAGTAAGTAAAGAATATCCTCACACTGGTAACGCTATTCATTTTATACAAGAAGGGTGACAAACGGGCACACAGTCCACCTGATGGTAAGTGGATGCTGTGGCCCATAGACATCTATATTTATCTTTGATTAAGAATCAAAACGCGGATGCGTTACCACCCCTGAGGACTACGATTGAATGCGTCGTTTCCAGTAAAAAAGGGTCTCCGGATCTCTACACTCACCATACGAAACACAAGCAGTATTAAGCTGTTATTTTACGCTGGTATTTTGTGTGACCGTGGCCCTTCCCTGGTCGAGCTGACCCACTCGTGCTACAACCATAATATAGTTGCAGCGTGGCTCTACCACGTATAAAAGGTGGATGCTTTGATCCACAGACGCCTACATCTTTTTCTGGTTTTTGAATAAAAGTGCTTGTTGGACCTTGTAGAAAATAAAGTTGCATTATGCCGCCATTTTACGTTTATAGTCTGAGAGATCGTGTTCTTTCATAAGTATATACAAGAATTTCTTTCTGTATAAAAAAAATAGCTTATAGCCACAGCCTGGCTCCGCGTATCGTCAGCGTATTCGAATATGTTGCAAAATATCGTATATAAAATACGATTTTGATGCTCGAATAATGATACTACTTGAAATGACTTAACAAAAGTTGAATTAAAAAAATATTATTTCATCGCCGAGAAAACGTTGACGTTCTTGTTTTTCTTTAAGCTACAAGTACACGATATTCCTCGACAATATTGAATCTACCATGTAGTGTAAGAATACCTACTACCTTGTATCGTCCCGTGGGTGTCGTAAGAGGCGACAGTGGGAAACAAACCAGGAAACAGCAGCGTCTCCCTAATAAGAACTACAATATACGTGGCAACTGTGGCAAATACCATATAAGACATTATATAGATAAGGCCCAACCATGTTCAGTAGTGAATTTTGATAAGCGGTAACGCTTATTGAATAAGACTGTAATTGGAAGCATTTTTATTCAGATCTCTCGTTTTACTACGAATAAGCAAAAACGTTTGGAATGAAGTAATTTATGGTTCACCCAAAGTCATAAAATAAAACATAGCGACGCACCCGACTACACCTTTTAGGCCGTTATAACATTATCATAATATAGTCTTTATAGTGATGATATCAAAGTTATCTCCAAATGGATGCGGACTTTATTCAATATTTCACTTATTTCAAAGCGTAGAGATGTTAAACAATTTCGTAATTTAAATGTTCCCGGCTTAGCACTGACATACAAAAGTTTTCTTTAGTATTAAATATTTAAGATTTTTGAATATAGTGTAGTGCCTCAAGCGCCATAAAAATCCCATGCAGTCGCATGCACCCGGCAAATCCCGAGCGGTCGCATGCGACCGCACCCAGACACAGCACTTAAAACATTAAAACTTATATTTATATATTACTTTTCTATGAAGAAGTTTAGCATTATAAAATCTATACAAAATTCTCTATTCTGTGGTCTAAAGATAAGGTTTTATTTCATTACAAAAAGATTTTATTGTATTTTGATAACAAAAAAAAATACCAAGAGAACGTCAAAATCAAAATTATTTAAATATGTAGTAAAAAGATATATTATATTTATAAAACTCATTACAATTTTATAATAAAACACTACACTAAAACACTAATAAAACAATAGAAAAATCCAAAAGTCGACACAATAAAAATGAACTAAATAACTAATAAAAATGAAATGAAATGAACGTAGATTTTAAATAAATATTCATAGGATAACAGTTTTTTTTATTGCACTAGGGGATATAGTATTTCATATTAATTATATAATGGCAAACTTCTTCATAGAAAAGAAGTCTCTATAAGTAAGTTTTTATAGGCTAAAAATGCTGGTGGGTGGGTGTGAGACCGCTAGGGATTTGACGGAATATGGCCGTAGGGGTTTGGGAGGTTAATATATCAATGCGTTTTTGAGTAAAATTAATCTGAGGTTTCACTAAAAAGTCTTGTAATTCGACGCCATTTTGCTTTCCCCTTTTTGGGTTACAATCAGTTTTGAGTGTAAGATCATTTTTGTCAGCATGGTGTCATACAGGAACACACACATAATGTGATCTAGAAAAAATGAGTCAAATGCACAAACTAAGCTAATAAAGTTCTCTCTTGAGGTTTTCTCATATTTCCATGAATCATCATATTATCTGCAGTGAAGTAATATATACCTATGTACTAGAAGCAGGAAAAAGAGTAAATGGTGCTCTACACTCTATTGTGGAAAGTCAGAATGTGTTCAAAAAGGCACGTATGGCAATTCACAATGCTATCTTATGTTAGTCCCTACTTTAACGTACGGTTACGTAGTACTATTATTTATTCTGTGGTATGGTAGTGAAAGTTGGGTGTGGCAGAAGAAGCACGAGTGTATAATAAACTCAGTAAAAATGCAGTCGTTAAGGAGTATGTTAAGGTTGAATCTGAGTAACAAAGTGAGAAATTGTGTGATAAGAGAAGAGCGTGGTTTGCAATATGATACTGTGACAAGGATTAAGAAAGGAATGCTTCGGTGGTTTTAGTCATGTGAAAAGAATGAATGAGGAAAGAGTTGCAAAGCAAATTTATGTTGTAGAAGTGAACGGCAGTGTCAGAAAGGGACGTCATAAGCGAAAGTTTATCGACCAAATTGGCGATATATTGAAAATGGGCCAAATTAGGAGTACCGTTATCCAACGAGCATGTATGCGTAGGTATGTGGATGTGGAGGAGGCGAGAGAGGTGTGTAAGGATCGTGCCAAATGGAAGTTTGTAATCTCTACCTACCCCTCTGCTGGGTGACAGGCGTGAGTGTTTATATGTTTGTTATGTATACATACTAGGAGAGACGCCGAAAGTTGATCGTTTGCAACACGCTTTAGAGGCCATGGGCTCACGCTTACTTAGTTTTTGCTAGAAATTATTGCCTCGTTGGTTTAGTTGTTGCAAACGCAACTGCTGGTTATGAGGCCCCGGGTTCGTACCCCGGGTCGGAACAAAAAAATAATTATTGAGTTTTCCGTCAAGAAATTCTAGTAGTTGCCCGGAGTCAGGAAGTTGGCGGTGTCTCACTGATCTTTTTCGGTCGTTTCGAGTGGATGTATGGATACTGTAATGATGATGGATGATGATGATATTTATTTGCATATATACTAAGAGCTGAACGTGAAATACAGCTTGCTTAATATGCAAACATCAAAATTTTGTTAGTTACGGTCGAATTGCGACTATTAAGCGAACACTAGTATATTTAAAAAGAACAGATGCACCCTGAACCCTGTTGTGGCTCATACGCAATAACTTCCGAGCTTAATATTAGAACACTTGAACGTTAAATTTCATGCTATCTATAGAAATAGATGCGTGGAGTACGGTGGCTCTGATGCGGGCTGGATAAGACCGCGGACCGCATCTAATGATCTTATCGGCGAGTTGGCAGACGTGTTGACCCGCACAGTTGTGTTTGTTTCCTTAAAATAAAACTTCGTTTTGTAACAATACGTGATGGGTTATTGTTTTTACACGACTTCAAAAACTTAAAAGGTTCTTAGTTCGATTGTAGGTTTCTAATTTGCATTAATAATCGGTAATTGTGAACCGTGAACCGATCTTAATGATTTTTTTTTTGTTTATTAAATACGTTGTACTACAGTCGCTTCATATAGATCTAGAGAAAAGTTGCACCCCTAAGAGTGAAAAAATAGGTATGAAATTTTCAACTATTCGATAAATAGCTAGTCGATAGTATGTTGTATACTTTGCGCTTTCGAATAATACTCCTTAGTCACCCATATTCATAAAAATATTAAAACCGAAAAAAAATTAATAACCGTTTAAAATGGTCTTTCAATAAATGACACTAGAAAGAGACAGGTTTAGATACGCTTCTCGTTTTGTATATATCGTTATAAGGATGATTTCTGCTGTATTTCACTTCACTAATGATGACCTTAGAGGTCAGTCATATCCTTAAAGTATGTGCTACAGCGTGCGGTAATTTCTGGTGCGGCAATTACAACAAAGCGGCCGGATCGTCGAGATAAGCGGGAAAAAATTAGTCGGTTGACGGGACCCTGTCGGAAGGTCACCGGCCCTTGGAGATGTTCTTATTGTTAATACATATATAATTTGAAGATTAGATTCATTTTTTATGAAATTATATTTATAATCCAGACTGGTTTTTGTCCTTAGTTCATAAATAAGTTTTAAAATGCCACGAGCTTGTTTTTAAATTTTCTTATGAAAACTGTGATATTTAAAAATAAATATTAAATTTTTTATCTGCGGTTAGAGCAGAGCTATCCGTTGTTATAAATAGCACAGAATAAATAGTACAACGTATAAATAGTCAGTTCCATTGATTTTCTTCTCTTTGGATATTTTTTTTATTTTTCCGTTGTAAGGTATGATTATCATCATCATCATTACAGTCCTTCACAAGTCCACTGCTGAACATAGGCCTCCCCCAAGGAATGCCACAAAGCACGGTCCTGAGCCACCTGCATCCATCGACTTCCTGCATGTATTACCAGGTCACTCCATCTAGTGGAGGGTCGCTCTACACCACACCTACCGGTACGACGCTGCCACTGGAGGACTTTTTTCCCCATCGGTTGTCGGTTCTTCGAGCTATAAAGCCGACCCATTGTCACTTCAGCTTACTAATCCAATGGGTTATGCAAATCAATCTGGTTCTACTGCGGATATCCTCATTTCTAAGTTTATAACGCAGAGAAACCCCGAGCATAGCCCTCTCCATAGCTCGCTGAGTGAGTATGCTCATACGGCAGCAGACCTTGAGTGTCCTCATACGGCAACAGTGAAGGACCACGTCTAAGATCCAGAAGTCATCACTGGCAACACGCACTGGTTATACAATCTATTTTAAAATTTAAGCCCGGACTTCCGAATCGGAAGTTATTATTTAAATCTTTTTAGTTCTTTGAAGTGGAGTTCACTAAGCTGACTGCCAACCTTCGCTAGTCGGAGAGGCACCAGAAAAAGAAGAAGTTCTTTGAAGTCTCAATGTCGATGTTGTCTAAATAGTTACATTCAAATTTTCACTACCTATTTTTCCAACCTGAGGGTGGAATCATTTACATATATGGGACCTGTAGTATTACCCCATTATCTTTATATTTAAAAATTAAGTGTCAATTGTTTGTTTGCGATGAAGTCCGACCATTCAACCGATTTTAATGCCATTTTGTAAATGTGTATCGCTTACTCAAACTGAGAGATAGCATAGTTTTTATACTGATAAGTGACCCTCAATATTTTTTATTGCGGGTATAAAAATTTTTTTAAAGGACAAAGGATCGTCGGAAAGGGCAGAATAAAGTCTGGCTGGATATCTAGTTTAATTATTGAAAAAAAATTGGTTTACATAAAAAAAATCGTATACAAAATATAAAACATACAGTCGAATTGTAAGCCTCCTCTTTTTTGAAGTATTTGCTAAAAACAACATTTTGACAGATATGAGCTATTCGAATTTAAAAAAATACATATTTGACTTCAAACTATGAATGTGTATACTCATTGTATTGAAATTGCTTCTATTTTATTGCAAATAAAAATAAATTAACTATAAAAGTTATTTTATTATAAAACATAATATCCACCTTTCGAATATCTTTCATTTAAAACATAAAAAGTACTTGCCGAGCAAAAGACTCGCTCAAAAGAATAACTGATTATCTGTTCGCGAAACGCGATAGCTTTGTAAGACAATAATAAGGCAATTCATATTATCTTTACTGATGTTGTTTAACCAAGGCTTTAATATGTTTAAATTACGTCTTTTATAATGCATTATGTCTTTAAATTTGTTATTTAATTGATAGCAATCTATATTCTAGCGTAAAGAGATGACAAGAGTTAAAACTAGTAAGGACTAAAATTTTAGCATTAGAATGTCATGCTAAGATTAAAAATATTATTCGAAAATTAAAGTAAATTTTAGGGTTATAGTTGGTACGTATTGTTATTTTTATTAGCTATATATCGTTGCATTTCATAATTAACGGGGTTCAGAAACGTGAACGTTCTAAAATATTCGGCAGGGATGTTTTTTGTCGGAAACAGCTGAACCGATTTTAACTACTTTTATTAAATAGGCTTCAGGGTTAGTTGCTTATAAATTTAAAGAAAAAATTTCAACCCTACGGATGGAAAAATAGGTAACGAACTAATGAAGATTTTAATGTAACTTCTTACGTGGTAGAGCCATGCCGCAGCTATATTATGGTTGAAGCTCGAATGGGTCGGCTCGACCGGGGAAGGACGACGCCCGCACAGAATACCAGCGTGAAATAACTGCTGCTGTGTTTCGCATGATGAGTGTAAAGAATCGGAGAGACTTTTTCCTGGCAACAAGGCATACTATTTTAGTCCTCGGGGTTGAAAATGCAGATGTTTTATCACTTGTGTGGATTAATATGGTATGCCTCGTTTCATCAGTGTTATCAGTAAAAGGGGTCCGTAAAAACTTCAAATGTATGCTATACGTCTTAAAACTAGCAAAGACTATGCATTGAATATCATTTGATCATACATACTTTACTTTTTTACTCTATAGGTCAAATAAGAACCTTATTATCAATTAGTAACAAATGCAATTGGATAATGTCGAAATTACAAAAATTTTAAAGTTACACTTGAATATGATTTTACTATGACACAGAATAAATGCCTTTAGGTTTTCTTTAACAGTTAATATTTTAATTATTCAAATCATTAGAAATAAAAAAAAAACTAGTTTCATAAATTCAAACGAATTTCTTAAATATATTAAATCGGAAATGGTTGCGAACATCACTAGCAACGCTTCGCCGGGCAAACACAAGGAATCTTTGGTCAATCTCCTTAAGGATTCCGTTCGTCTGTTTTGATTGAGATATCAGAAACAAGTGGTGCATTGTGTGGATAAATTCTGCTTATTGTGAGAGCTATCTCGGTCACGGTTACCTCTAGGCTCTATGGCCCTTTTTCCTTTGCTCTTTATGCCTATCTATTAAAGAACGTACTGCCGTTTGTTTTATTATTGTTCTTAATGTATGACTTGAAAACAAAAATAAGTCGTTTATTTTTATGGCGTACTAGTGACTCGTTCTGGCTTGGCCGAGATATAATCTATTAATGTAGTGTTGGTTAGATATACCACGTGGTAGAGCCATGCTGCGGCTATATTAGTAGTATAGTTGTAGCACGTATGGGTCGACTCGACCGGGGCTGGACCACGTTCTCACAGAATACCCGCGTAAAATAGTCCTTACGGGTGACAACGCATCTGCATTTTGTTTCGAGTTTGAGACGAATCTTTTCGTTTTACAAATATAGGCTAGACAAAATATAGGCAAGATCCCTCCCGGCATGGCTCTCTATCTGCTCGTAAAGGATCGTCACAACAGGTTCAGCCATTCCGGAGATTATTCCAGGCAGACTGACATACAGACAAATATCTTATAAATGGTTGTTCATGTCTGAGCATGCCAATAACCCCCTGAACTTAATATAATCCAGTTATTTCAATATTGTAGACAGACACTTCAATTATTATTATATTTAGATGATAGTCAATATCTATTTGATGGTCTCTCGCTATAGGAAACTATTTATTCTACTATGCATTTGTAAGGTAAGGTTTGACATTTCAGATTAAACAGAAATATCTATTTATATATTCATTGGCGTCCGTAAGTGAGCCTTTAACTTCTGAACTATTGCACCCATTGTGGTTATATTAACTTGCATATGATATTTCGAGATGATGATTCATATCTCGTGGTAACTTTTTAATTTGATATAAGTTTTAAATTGTACTTCTTAGTTGTTACACACCGGAAAAGAAACGACGATAGAACTAAGGCATTTTAATAAATTGTTTTTTTTCTAACGCCGAACAAAGCTTCGTCGCTCTGGTACTAAAGATTATGTGAAAACAAAGAGTATATTATAAATATCACATATACTTACGGCGTTAGAAGAAAAAAAGAGACATGCTGCATACTATGGTATTAGCAGGAACGAGTTGGCTCGACCGGGGTAAGACCACGCTCTCACAGAATACCAGCATAAAATAACAGCATAATGCTGCTGTGTTTCGTATGGTGAGTCTAGAGAACTGGAGACCCTTTTTACTGGGAACCAGGAATTCCATCTTACCCCTTAGGGGTATGGACAACTGACAACTCATGTGCAGTTTGATTCCTAATCGAGGATTAATGTAGATGTCTATGAGTCACAGCATCCACTACCATCAGGTGGACTGTGTGCTCGTTTGTAACCCTTATACTATAAGAAAAATAGTCCTCGGGGTGAAAACGCATTTGCATTTTGATTCTTGATCGAGGATAAATCTAGATATCTATAAAAATTACCCATTCATGCAAGAGAAACAAGTTGTATGATAAAAACACATAAATTTTAAGGCTTTGAAGTTTATATAACGAACTCTGTCAGACCACGTCAATACATTTAATTTTTTGTACAAAGTGCAAAGAACGGTTAATTTAACACTGTCATGTCTATTAGGTATCCGATTGAGTGATGGATGTTGACCACTTGTACGGAGCTCTTATTTCGCTGAACAAAATATGCAAAGATATTCTTTTCAAAGCGCATACACGTCAAAACTATAGGTGTGTGCTCGAGGCTTGACGCGGGCTTTTGTTTCAACTTTAGCCGCTCTCTCTGCACGTAATACTAATGATAGATTTAAGTACATATATTTCACGTGCACATCAGTTTTCGTTTTTAATGTGAAAAAGTGACATAATAGTGTTGCAATTTGATTCCTATATAGGTATATACAGTTCCGTTTTGTTTAATTGACTGCGTACACAATTTGAAAATTGTTTTCCTTAAAAGGATCACTTAATAATTTTTTGTAGATGTACTTTAAGCTCTAAAATGCATTCTTTAGAATCTTTAATGACTTTTGTAGGCTAGCTAACACCTACGATTGTAAGAAAAAAAAGGAATTCAGCCATTGCTTTGCTTGCTTTGTTATATTCACGCTAGTCCTACTTAGTAGCAACATCTTAATATTTCAGTCATAATTTATGGAAATTAGATCTCTCTCGTAATAATTATAACGTTTCTTTCATTATGAAGTTTTTTAAACTACTTTTAGAGCTTAAACTTATTGTTATACGAAAATGTTATTAAAATATTTTTCCTAAAAGTTATGTTGATTGTTCTCAAGATCGCTCAGCAAGCTATGGTGAGGGCCACGCTCGGAATTTCTCTGCGTGGTGAGGATATCCGTAGTAGAACCTGAATAACCGCTGTAACACAACGGATCAGTGAGCTGAAGTGGCAACGGGTCAGCCATACGAGTATATCTCGAATAATCGGCAACAGATGGGGAAGAAAAGTTCTCCAGTGCCAGCCTCGTACCAGTAAACGAAGTGTAGGGCAGCCCCCATTAAATTGAGCAACCTGGTAAGAGATGCAGGAATTCGATGAATGCAAGTGGCTCAGAATCGTGCTATGTAACGTTCTTCTGGGGAGGTCGGTGGTCACTGCTGACAGTGGAATTGCGATGGGCTGTAATGTAAGTATATGTGATGCTGATGATGGGATTATTGGAAGTGAACTCTTTTTAAGGTTAAGCTTTCCTATGTAGATTTTACTGACATGTTTAAATTGTTGTTATCTTTTAGGATTGACAATAAAGAATTAAGATATTTAAAAAGCGAATTTTTAATTTGTTAATATAATTGCATCACCTAAATATATATAGTGTAGGTACCTAGGAACCCTAGCATGTGAGCCTGCGAAGTGACAAGGTAAAAGATGCCTACTAAATTTATTGTTTTATTGCCGTTCGTAAAGTACGGTGGATATGATTTGACTTTCGACAGATTTTAATTAATTAATTAATTTAATTCACAAGTTTTGTTTTTATTTTTTGTAAAATATCAGTGCCATAGGCTTTTACTCCGTTCACATGTTACACCCTATTTTTTCCAGATGGTAAAAAGTTCATCTAGTATAAGTAACTACATAGAATAAAATTCAAATTAAATACCGTCATATTTTAGACAAAAATCAGCTTCGTCATTTTTTGACGAGGGCATACATTACATAGCACGTTACAACAATGAATAAACTTGGCTACGTGAATGACGGGTGGCCTACTCGCTCTGACTGATGTATGACGTCGGCCAGTGATTTATCGACGGGCCTCAGGACAACGATCGGCTTAAGACAATGCATCACCGGTGATGCTGTGTATCGGAGAACGGGAACCGTTGAGTAATTTAGTCAGGTCGCGGAGTGACAGCGGCCCGGCCGGTCGCACCGGTTTTGTGATTTTAGGGTTGCCTGTATATGCAGTAAGTACTGGTTGGCAGGACTTTTTTCTGCCTAGGAGTCCGTCTAGGACGACTTCATCTGTTTCCTGTAGCTGCCAAGTCGCGTTGTATCCGGTGGTAAGTTCCAATTTGAAAGATAAAAGACACAGTGTAATATCAGACTGTAATTCATTTTACAACGAATCTGCGACCGTCTTTGGAGAAGTTGGTTGCTTATTATTGTGGAAATTAGCACCTGTTGATAATATGCTGCAAAAAAGTGTCATTCGTACTTTTTATTTGGTGTGGGCACCGGAGATTAGTTTGGTCGGAGCAGAGTGCCCAAAACGTAAAAAATTAAAATTAAACGCGACAAAATCTGTACAATTAGTTTCATTTATTTTATTTTAATTTAATGTGTCGTATTATTGTAAATATAAAAAATCATTATGTTTTTTTATCAATTTAACGAGATGTGAATATACTCTTTATTTTTGAACATATTATCTATTTATTTAATTTAAAGGAAAATCGTATAAAAATTTCGACAACCCTAACCGCATCGCAGTTTCCGTAAACACAACCGCAGTGATTGATAAATGTGACCAGTTGATTGAGACTTTAATTCCGGAGCGTACGCGGCTATCGCGCGGCGGTAACTGGATGATAATCCCAGGACAAGCAATTATAGTCTAGATCAGTTCAAGATATTGAAATGGTTGATAGATACGAAATAAAGATAAGAAGACATGTTGAGATAATAGTCGGGTGTGCAAGAAGGAATATTGTAGGAGCATCCTTCAATTCATTTCGTTCCGTGGGTTTCGCAAGAGCTAAATAAGGAAAATACGTAAATACATACATAAAACTCATGTGTGTCACCCAGAGGGGTACGCAGAGATTACGAACTTTCATTTGGCACTATCCTGACACATCTCTCTCGCCAGATATACATCCATATATCTACGCATACACGCTCGTCGGTTAAGGGTACTTTAATGTGGCCCATTTTCAAAATATCGACAATTTGGTTGATAAAACTTTGTCTAGGGTGGTTCTTCCCGACTATGCCGTTAACATCTGCACCATAAATTTGCTTTGTCACTCTTTCCTCGTTCTTTCTTTCTAGCTTTCTACATTGCTTCCGATAGATTTTTTTTAAACGTTACTACCCACACTGGTATTTTAAACCGTATCGTGGAGATAGTTTACATACATAAATACATTTGCATGCACAAGGACGCAACTTTTCAATGATGACGATACCGTGTGACCATTTCCGTGATAAATAAAATCACCTCAGTCCCAACCAGCGACATCTGGTGTGCGGAAGATTACTAGCCCTCATTATTATTTCTTTCTGTGATGAGTGTGTGGCGGCGCTGTAGTCGCACCACAAGTGAAATACTACATCAAAGGCTAAATCGCGCTATCAAAGTTCCGAATCAAAAACAGTATATATAGAATAGGTCCGAACTATCACACGGAGCGTTGGCCGCTCCCCGGGCAGAGCACCTTGCCCGCCGAGAGATCTCCCCTATTCCTTTCACGGCCACAGGTGTGTGATTATGTTTATTTTATTATATTAAACTGTAGTAGCTTAATATAATACTTTAACAATTTAACATAAACACCTACCCCAAGGAGCAGGCACAGACTACGAAATTCTCGCTTACTTTAGATTCATATACCCACGTATATACACTCGGTGGTTAAGAGTACTCTTAATTTGGCACATCTTCAAAATATAGCTAATTTAGCTGTTCAATTCTGCAACATAAATTTCCTTCATCACATCCTCATTCATTTTATCTACATGACCACATCACTGAAGCATCCTTTCTTAATCTTGGTCAGAACATCATCTTGCAAACCACACTTTTCTGCTATCCGATAATTTCTCTTAATAATACCCACGATTACATTATTATTAATTCGCTTGTTTCGAATATAATTGTTTTTTTTTATTATAGAGAATATATGTGACAAACGAGCACACAGTCCACCTGATGTTAAGTGGTTGCTGTGGCCCATAGACATCTACATGTATTCTGTTAAGAATCAAAATGCAGATGCGTTGACACCCCTGACGACTATGATGAAATGCCTGAGATGGGAAGCTGCTATTTTACACTGGTATTCTGAGAGCGTGGTCCTTCCTCGGTCAAGCCGACCCATTCGTACTACAACCATAATATAACTGCAACATGGCTCTACCACGTAGACAATTGTTTTCGAATCTCATTCATGGCATTGGTTCCAAGGCCGGCTCTAGATATGACAGTTAAGCGTGTAAATGTGCGTGTTGTCTCATTGAACGGGCCATAAAGTGTGCCAGTTTAAATTATAGCTTCATACTGAAAAGTGGTTGAGACCGGTCAAGTCCTGTTCCCCACGAAAACTACTTTACTTAAGTTAATGAACTGTGTCATTTAATTTGGAAGTACGAGTATGTTCAAACAGGATTTTATCCAGTTATTAATCGTAAGTAAAGCCCTATTTGTTTTTTAAGATTTATGAAACTCTCCAATGGTTTTCACTACGTCTAAATAAAGATTGGTTAATATAACATTATGATGCTGTTTTTTTTAATAAAAGTTAAGTAACAAACTAAATTAAAGTCCATCTGATGATTGTAGTTGTAGATGAAGTTGCTAATGTAGCCCTCCATGGGCCGCAGCCAACTTCAGACAGCTTCGTTCACGTGGAAGAGCCACGCTGCAGCTCTATTATGGTTGTAGCATGAATGGGTCGGCTCGACCGGGGAAGGATAACTCACAGAATGCCGGCGTAAAATAGCAGCTTGATGCTGCTGTGTTCCTTATGGTGAGTGTAGAGAACCGGAGACCCTTTTTACTGGAAATGAAGCATTCCATCTTAGTCCTCAGGTAAGACAACAAATCTGCATTTCTAATCTTAATCGAGAATAAATATAGATGTTTAACGACCTCACTATCCACTTGACATCATAAAAATATTTTTATACACATTGTATAGCCTTGGTAGCTCAGGGGCTTAGCGCTCGCTGAAAATGTCACAGTACAACGTGGGCACCAATGAAATTCAATTTTAAGTGCTGATTTACCACGTGCTCGGCTGCGAAGAAAAACAACGTAAAGAAACCTGCATGTCTGATAAACACGAAAAAAAATATTTTGAAGACATGTAAAGTTCTGTGGGGCAGTGTGGAGGACTTTACCTTTCCCAAAAACCTTCTCAAAAATGAGAGGAGACCTGTGCCCAGCTGTGGGGCTTATTTAGGCTGTAACATTAATTTTTACATCAATAAAAATAATTATTATTATTAGTATTAAACGTTATAGAATTAATATTTCTAAATTGAATGTCTGAAAATTGTATATTATAAATAACTAAAAGTTGCAGGTGAAAACTAGCAAACTCGATTTCATTGGATTAAAATGAATATTTATATTTTGACGAAATTTTCCAGTTTGAATGTTTCCAGAAACCATTTCCTAAAGTTTTGTCGGGTATTTTTGTTTTTGTTTTATTTGTGTTTGTAAAATACCTCATTATATAATATAAAAGACTTCATTTAATATATAAAGTCATTAAAAAATCTTAGTACCACGGAACAGTGACATCGTGGTTATAATTTTGTCAATCTTATGTACTTAATATTATACATGTAATAAATAATTGATATTCTTACAAAATAGTCAGTCAGTCGCTGCTTTTACAAACGCGGAAACTTGTAAATGTGAACGGACCATAAATTTTACTGAACGTTATTTTAGTTCGAAAAAGGTCTGAGTTGGCCACAAATCGTGGTTTAAGAAGTTTTACTTTTAAAAAGGAAAGTAATTATCTGGAGGACTAAGACGGAATGTCTCACAGCTTGTTATTACACTAGCTCCATTATAACACTTCATATCAGAACCCAACAGTGCAAGCACTTCTGATTGACGGTAATCTACGTTGTCCGCGTTGCTCCGAGCAGGAAAAAGGCACATACATATTATAAAAATCAGTCTGTCAACATACTGTTAAATATGCCTAGTACCTTTTCACAATAGTATAGAAAGCTATTATTTCTTTCTGCTCACGATAAGGAACTTAATAGTTCATTGTTGAGATATCTGCATGTTTCCCGCTCGGCGCTCGATTGTTATGCCAGTGATTGATGGATCCGACGGCGGGATTTCGACGCTGTCGTGTGATAGGGTGACCACAAATCAGGGTATTCAGAAATAGAAAAGTTATGTTGCTAGTTGTTATATTTCACTGTATACCTTTATAGGATTCAGGTTGAAAGTTTCATCAACAGCCTCATACCGGCCACTCACTAGATGGAATAACGATTTGGTAAAACATGCAGGAAGTCTATGGATACATTTAGCTCAGAACCGCGCTTTGAGGGATTACTTGGAAAAGGCCAATATTCAGCAGTGGACTTGTAAAGGGCTATAATTATGATGAAGTTGGAGAATGATGGTAGCGTTCTATCTTTTAGAATGGAAAAGAAACATTTACCTAATCAGGTTGTTATTATAATATTATCCTAATAGATATAATAATATCCTTTTGTTAAAATCCTTTTGTTTTTTTAAGGGTGCAATCGAGCACACGGTCCACCTGATGATAAGTGGTTGCTGTGACTCATAGACATCTACATTTAATCTCTATAAAGAATCAAAATGCAGATGCGTTGTCACATCTGAGGACCAAGATAGAATGCCTCGTTTCTATTAAAGGGATCTCTAGTTCTCTACACCATACGAAACACACCAATATTTCCGCTGATATTCTGTAAGAGCGTGGTTTTTGCTGCTGCAGCTTGGCTATACCACGTAAATCCTTACATAATATATATAAATTTTGTACTACGGATGAACCAAATGGTAGCAACTATGTGTTCTTTCTTACATACAGAACCATTTCATGTGTATACGACGACGGGAGCATCATTATTGTGTGTGTTTAAAAATATATATAATTATCAGTTAAAGTATAGTGTTAATAGCATTTTTGCGTTTTTAAGAACTTGGCTTTATTAATGGAATTGCCCTTTAAAGTAATACTACCAAACCTAAGTTAGTATAGATCAACAATATGCCCCAATTATTGCATCAATATTTACGGCCAGGAGAAGTTTTATGTATGTAGGTAATGCTATGTCCGGCTTGCATAGCAATACCTCTTTTTTTAGATCCCTTGAGAGGATACCTTGAAACTTTTGGGGGCGTGGCTAAGCCCATCGTCGATGAAGCTCTTGAACGACTGAGGGAGTGCCAAAGTAAAGTATTGAAAGTAGTGCAATTGTTCCATGTCTGAAATTATGAGATAGCTGTACCGAGCACTCCCTCGGATATACTTGAAGTATTGAAAGTGTGAATTGTTTGTCGCAAATGAGATAGGAAGACTCTGATATAACTTGTTTGAAGTGTGCAATTTCTTAGCATTGGGCTGAGCACTCCCTGGATATAAACTTGAAAGTATTAAAAGTAGTGCAATTGTTCCATGTAGGTACGCAAATTATGAGATAGCTGTACCGAGCACTCCCTCGGATATAAACTTGAAAGTATTGAAAGTAGTGCAATTGTTCCATGTACGCAAATTATGAGATAGCTGTACCGAGCACTCCCTCGGATATAAACTTGAAAGTATTGAAAGTAGTGCAATTGTTCCATCCACGCAAATTATGAGATAGCTGTAACGAGCACTCCCTCGGATATAAACTTGAAAGTATTGAAAGTAGTGCAATTGTTCCATGTTTGAAATTATGAGATAGCTGTACTGAGCACTCCCTCGGATATAAACTACATAAGCGCCAATAAAAATTTTTATTTTTTTAACAAAACTAAGTTAGGGATTAAAACATGGTTTATGTGAACTTAGATATGATTATTAACAAAGTAGAAATACTGTAGTAGCATGGAGAAACTAATTAGAACCTACTTTACATTTTTTTTCTATCGAGAAAATTACATGTTACCATATTTTCTTTTATATAAGATCATATATATATATATATATATATATATATATATATATATATATATATATATATATATATATATATATATATATTATAGTCAAGAAATATATAAAAAATTTTGATTCGAAAAAAAAAATTAAAGAAATATGTGAAATAGGAAAACCACCAAATCTTCGAGGTATCACCTTAACGGGCGTGCGAGTTAGTTTTATCAAAATTGGACGAATATTACAGGAACACATAGAAAATGAACAATCAAAGAAATGTTTATTTTTTTTTTGTTAGACGCCTTCGCAAGCAAACACCAACAAATCACCAAAGTTTCTAATAATTTAATAATAATTCATAAGGGACACACAAAAATATTTAAGTTTGCCGTATTATGAATCGCTTTACTTAATTATTACGAGTATATGTCTTAGAGCAGTGCTGAAGCTGTATTATGGTTGTAGCACGAATACGTCGGCTCGACCGGGGAAGGATCACGCTCTCACAGAATACCAGCTTAATGCTGCTGTTTTTCGTGCGATGAGTGTGTAGAACTGGAGACCCTTTTTATGGGTAACGAGGCATTCCATCTTAGTTCTTACGAGTGCTTTATACCGACTGTAAAACGGAATCTTGTCTTAAATAATTGTAATCGAGATTTCAATGAATTCTTCACTAACGCTGGTAAAAACCATGGCCTTCGATGGATGGCATAACCTTAAAAATAACTACTATTACTATTATCTGTTATTTATACTTAAAATAATTATTTATGTATAATAAAACAATTCTCGGTCTGTTTTTTTATGACTACATCACGTCTAAAGTTCTATTTTCTTCAAAAACATTGAAAACAAAACCATAAAATGTTTCTTCGAGTAACATTTACTCTTTGTTTTATTAAAATCGGTCCATTCTATCAAAAGTTATGATTAAAATTCTGAAGTTTAGGTACGAATTTACTGAATGGAGGCGTTGACTCGTAAGTGTATTTTAATCTATACAAATAAATAAAATTAAAGTGTCTGTTGGTAATGTCATAGTAACAGATTTTTAATAAATTCATATGAAACTTTTATACTGTACTTATAACAAAAAAAAAGTTTTAAAATTATTATCTGTCTGTTTGCATCGGCTAATTTCTTTTGTATAGGACGAAATCGCTTAGCCGCGTCAATTTATTTCTTTAAAACTTTAAAACGATTTAAAAGATTTTAATACGGTTTCGAGACAATTTCTTTTGAAAGGTTTCATATGCATAATCTACTAGTATGAGAAGAGAAAAATTGCTGTTTTGTTATCAAGTCTTAGTGACACATCCAATTCCATCAATTCACTGTGTGAAATGTTCAGATATTCGATAAACACGGTAAATACAGTTTGCAGTTTTAAAAAGTTAAATAAGGTATTACTAGCGTTTTAATAGCTCAGATAGTCTTGAAGTTATTAAAATTTCAGATATATTCAACAAGCTCCTTATTACTGGTCACGAGACATTCTATCTTAATCCTCAAGGGTGACTGACAAGCTTAATGGTTAAAACAGTAATTAAAAAAAAACCGAATGCGTTTACTAAAAATTGAATTGTTATACTTTATCTCATTCCCCTAATTAAGACGAATCTAACGACACCTCATATTATGTTAATATTCGTCAAGCGCGCCAAAGAAATAAAAATACATAGGTACATACTCCCGAAAGACATTATCCTCCTTATGATGAAGACCGTCGGGTAAATACTCATCAATTTTTTGATTTATAATGGGGAAAAGATGTGTCTTTGGACCACAGCATCAATTAGCCATTGGGTAGACTGTAAGCTCATTTGATCAGTTGAACTTACGTTCATCCAAAAACTGACAGTGAGTGTGAAATCTTAAGTCAAAATTTTTAACTGACGGCAGCCTACGGATTTTCCAGGCGCATGGTCAGTTAAACTAATCAGAGTCGAACTGACGTACACTCAAATACTGAACGTGACTGTGAAATCTTTAGTTGAAACTTGAAGCCAGTGAGTAGAGAAGTAGTTTTGGCTTACATTCAATTGAACTGATCAGTTTGACTAATCAGTTCAACTGATCGGTTTTACTGACCGTGCGCGCGCGCCTGCTATGTAACTGATGATGAAAATTGTCCGTACGGGTTACACGGTTAGCCACGGGCAGTTACACGGTACGGTTTGTTTGGTATATTTAATTTAGGAAAAAAATAGTTTCTTATTATCCCATATGGATAAAGAAATAAAGCAACTGGATTTTAATGTTTGTCAATCTACTTTTCACCTTAAATTTATTTCTGAATTCTCTGTCATTACGAGTACATAATATCTGGAACACTACACTATTAGCTACGGCAGCCAAATGAAAGCGATTAATTTTACGTTGAAAGATGATGTTGCCAACATAAATACTTCTTATTTACAGCCCCGGTAGTTTCATACGTCGTTAGGTGGTTCCTTTCATGAGGTTTATAGCTTCATAACTTGAAGCTTAAACATTTGCGCTTTATGACTGCTAATAATATCAAACTCTTTGTGTTTTTATTAGTAACAGAATACAAGCTCTCAAGTTATGAATGACGGATGAGATAAAACGGATTTACTAGCAAGCCGTCTTAGTTATTATGATTTGAAAAACAGTATTGATTTTATGTGTACAAATAGTGTGCTTCATTACTTTTAGTTTTTTAAGCACTTATTTTTAAAGTAAAATTTCCTTAACGACCTAATGAAGAAATTTAGTACGATATAGTTATGATTTATCCTTAATAATGCGTATTTAACTGACTTCAACTACATTGCCGACGTTCTTATTTTATTTATATTGAAGTCGGTTGTACCAAATTTTTAATTTTACCACTTGTCATAAAATAAAATGACATACAAACTAACAGCAGTTAAGTGAACTAATGGTAAGTGGATACTGCAGTCTAAAGATACCAGAGCAGGCAACTTCAAACAAAATGGGCTATCGGTGCGCTGTCACTTCTGAGGACTGAGACGGCACGCCTCGCAGCCCGTGGTTATACTGGGTCTCTATACCCTTCCGACTGGAACACAGCAGTGTAGGCGATGCTATTTGGTGCCAGAAATAGGTGCCCACCCAGACAGATTCATAAGCATATTATTTTCATAAATCCTACCACCTATTAAAAATAAAATATTTTAAATAAACGGAACATTTAACTTCCTATTTATTATAAATAATTTTTATTATTAGTTTTGTGGTGGCGGTGTAGGAACATCCATCACGACTTTAAACTATACTGCAGCTATATCATGGTTGTAACCCGAATGGCTGGGCTCGACCGGGGAAGGGCCACGCTCTCACAGAATACCAGCGTAAAATAGCAGATTATGCACTTACACTTTTCACTTTAACGAGGAATTCTATCTTTCCTACTAGTCCTCAGGAGTGACAACGCATATCCATTTTAAATTTTAATCATAGATATTAGATGTCTATGGACGACAGCATCCACTTACCATCAGGCGGACTTCGTGCTCGTCTGCCAACCTTTTCTATAAAAAAATCTATTTTGTCCCATGGGTGTTGTAAGTGGTAACAATGGGAAATGCCAGCAAAACCTCATGTCTTCCGATAGATGGCGGTATAACCATCCTGTTTACGTCAGACGTAAAACACCCGATCTGGGTATTTTACTAGATGTCTTGCACCTCTGACGCTTCTTCTCGGCTTTGGTTTTTTAAGTCTGGCATAAAAGAGATAGTTATACCGCTATCTATCAAAAGCCGTAAGTTTTTTTGGCATCTCAAATAATAGTCTTCTATTATACCCACGGGAACAAATAGGGTGACAGTTTCTCTTATACTAGTCACACAGTCATTATGCTGATTACATTTAACTGAAAAAAAACGACCGTGTAGTGGCGATGTAAAAATATCCATTACCCCATATCATACCATGGTGTCTTAGGAGGTGACAGAGGATAAATCAGGTGCAACTAAAAATAAAAAAAACTTCGGTTACCCACCCGTCTGCAAGCGTGGGAACTATAGCAAATATCCCCCTCATACTGTAATATATAGGAATGCCTGTGTTCAACTGTGTACTTTAATACACTGTAATGAATAAATATACGGTAATTATAGGTACTGATTGAATAAAAGAAACTAAAAATCTAGGTATGATACAGTTAACTTTCTCAGATTCTTTATTAATTTGAAATTAAATACTAAGAAGGTACATGAGAGTAATATTGTATCTGTCTTCCTCCCAGACGTGTCCGTTATAGGATGGGTGACCATATTACACGTACCTTAATATACTAAGAAAAAAATCAATAAACAAGCTTTGGCAATAAGTAGGAAAACTTCGAAAAATCAACATTAAAAAGCTAACTACACTACACCATACTCAAATAAAATAAAATATTTACTATTAAAGTCAACTGTCAAAATGTCTGCGATAAAGCACCGCCCTTTTGACCCTTTATTATTTGATTGACCGATGAAGAGCTATCGTATCACAAAGCCATCTATGCAAAGAAGGCTGGTGGTTTTTGAATTACAAGAAAGTGACTATATTAACCGGATGGTCATGTTACCCTCAGGTACTATAGACAATTTATATTAGCAACAAAGTAACATTCATTCTAGTATAAACTATTCAGGCTGCAATTCGACCTAGAATTTATATATGATAGCGAACAGAATACCATTAGTGGTCCATCTACGGAATTTGTGAACGTATTACCGCGTTCTATATTCAACATAGGAACTCTATGTGAGATGTATTGTTTACACACACATATATATATATATATATATATATATATATATATATATATATATATATATATATATATATATATATATATATATATATATATATAATAGTTTCTCGGCACACACAAATTAAAAAAAAAATTACTGTTACTGCCTATCCGAAGTCCACTGCTGAACATATCCCTCCCCCATAGCCAGCCATTGCCTCCTAGGGAGAATATTTGCAATTGTTCCTACTCTGGCCAGGTGGGTTGACAAACGTAGTTTTTTTTTAGTTGTTATAGGTAAGAGAAGTTACTGCCTTCTGGTTTATTTCTATTTGTCCCCTCATACGACACCCACGGGGCGATATGAGTTAGTGGTTAATCTTTCATCACCATACTCATTCGTAATGTAACCCTTTGTCTCGACAGTCAATTATGATTTTGTTTAGATGTTAGCTCTGACTAGGATTAAGCCCCAAAACGAGGTTTAATATTCAGGTAATTATTAAGAATGCTCTTTACATGAAGTCTACGTGTAATTGATTGTGACTTATGGTATATCCGAGAAAGGTCGCTCGCCTTAAATACTATAGTTGGCGAATAATCTTAGTTTTTTTTTTAAATAGGTGAGGGTGAGAAACGAGCACACAGTCCACCTGATGTTAAGTGGATGCTGTAGCCCATAGTCATCTACATTTATCCTCGATAAGGAATTTAAATGTAGATGCGTTGCCACTCCTGAGGACTAAAAATTTTCTTTAAATTCTCTAAAAATCTTTTTTTTCTCAATAATAATTAAGTACTAAACAGCCCTATCCCGAAGCAGGGAAGATTTGTCTTAGTCGTCATCCTTGACTAGTGGATCGACCGTCGCGGTACCAGACGTGAGCATTTCTGATGCTGTTGACTGTTGCCGGTCTAGGTATTTTACATCTCACGCATAATGGATGGTTAAACACCCTTTAATCGAAAACCATAAGTCTCTGATAATCTTTCCAACATTTTATAAAGTAATAATAATATTTATTTTCTCTCACAAATTAGCTAAATAGATCAACCTATGCTAATTAACCTATACAAATACATGTTGCAATGTTTAATTTGTAAGAGACTGGCGCCTATACTAGGATGCCTTGTATGACAGATCACGTTAGATAGTCACCTCGCCGCTTACGGCTATCCTTTATAGCCTCTACGGTTTTTATTGGAACGGCGCGTTTAGCCTGTTATTCTAATTAGTATCTTACAGGAACATATAAAATTTTACAAAAAAAAAATATTTGTTCAGAAAACCAACAACTTTTATCAAAACATATTTACAACAAATCGGAATACCATTAAGCATAACTTAACATAAGCCATATTAAATGTTTCCCTATATTATATACACTTAATTAATAAAACTCATCGGTACGAAAAATATTAAATAATGGATATTATACTATTTTCAGCGGTGATACAATACACACTGTACTCACAATATAGGTTCTCTATAGGTATTGAATTTGAACGGACACAAACACATATGTGTTTGTGAGTGTTCAACACATAATATGTGTTTGTGTGCGTTCAAATTCAATTCCTTAATCATAATAACTATTAAAGATTTTTTGCATAATTTGTAAAGATATTACGAATGTTCGTAAAAAAATGGTATATTTCGTATTAAAGTGAGAGATGGAGAACAATTTGGCATGTCATGTACGATATGTGGTAATTACATAACATTTAGACAATGACCTGTGTAGAACATTATAAAATGAGCCTCTAATTATACGTGTAGGCGTCTGTCTTTTACTCGGACGTTCTGAACACTGTCATTATTCACAATATAAGCCCGGGAGGTATAAATGAATTATCCGACGTGTTTGTTAACAGCCGAATTTTTTCTAGACCACTAAAACCAACTATATAATAGTCTGTACATGAATACATGGCTAATTACTTGCCAAAAGAGGCATATCGTACAAGAGATTACCCAGTACGGCGATCGCTTTTTGCGTACGTCCGTATTTAGAGCCCCTTCACATTAGCATAGCGATTCCGTGACGTCAAGCGATTAGCTGTTCGTCTAGAACTTTAATCAAAACTAGCGACCCGCGCTAGCTTGGCATCAATTAATGTGTCGTTATTTAGGTTTATTTTATCAATTTTTTGTTCAAGTTGTAAATTAATAATTTTGTACAACCGACTTTAGTACGACCGATTCGAATGTATTCGAAGTCAATTAAATACGCATTATTAAAGATAACTCAAAAACTACTGGTCAGATCTTAATTAAATTTATATGGGACCAGACAAGAAGCACCTGCTTTCAGATAGAAAAAAAGAATCATTAAAATCGGTTCGCCTAGAGAAAAGTTGTAAGGATTAAAAAACATACAGTGAATTGAATACCTCCTCCTTTTTGAAGTCAGTAAAAATAGGTAGCCCAGATCACTCCTTGCATGGCGCCGTCTCTGTTTGTCAAATTTGATTACAATCGGTTCAGCGATTGCGACGATTAGCCCAAACAAATAGACAATTTTTTTACTAATGTTTATTTTATGCCTAAATTGCATGTAAATGACCCCCTGAGCTCAATTTAAGGTAGTATTAAAAGGAGTTGCAGTAAGGGTTATAATACTCTTGATTATTTGTTGTTTGCTTTTCTTACTTCTCAACTCGAATAGCCAGTCTTTAATCATTGCAACTGTTTAAATAATATCGCAAAATGATGGTAGCCTATCCCTACTATTTAGATAATACAATTTTAAATTATCGTATTTTATATTTGAAGATTAATAACATGCTCTATTAATAAAAAAAAGAAACAAGCTTAAACTTAAATAATTTTACCTAAAAATTTAATATCCTTAATCCATATGAAGTCGAATCGGAATCAGTTGATTTACGCACAAAAATGCGTCCATTTCTTACTTACACGAAGGCATAGCCCATTTTCTTTGCCTTCGTCCTAGCTGCGAAGTGAAGATCTTTAAGGGCCGGTGTTAAGTGTTCTGTGATGTAAATTGCGTCATCATCTTTTTGTCCAGCGTGCGTAGCATTTTGCTACGTCTTTTTTAAAGGCCGGCAACGGATCTGCAATTCCTCTGGTGATTCAGTAGTTGCTCATGGGCGGCGGTAGGTCACTAACCATCAGGTGAGTCGTATGCTGGTTTGCTCCCTCCCCTATAAAAAGGACTTGGTTCGGAGGTAGACTTTGGTAGACTGTAATGAATGATGAGAATAATAATTAAAACGCTTAAGTAATAAAACGCTTAAGTATTGTTTTCACATATTTGTGTTGTAAATATTTTTTTATTCATTGTCTAAAACAGACATTACTTCTTCCATACAATATGAACCACAGGAGTCATTTTTGGAATCAGTATAAAGTTTTGATGGAAATAAAATTGATGTATCTTAAATGGGTTGGCGTATATCAGAGAATCTTTCTGTACTTGGTTACAACCACATCAAAGTTCAATTTGTTTACGTGCATTTTATGGTGTAAACTGTAAATTACATCATCAACACTCAGCGAATACTCGCAGCTATGTGTTTGTGTGGTACAGATCTAATAAACACTTCGTCTATTTCTGTAGATGATATCAGCATTGAGATCGTTTGATATGCGTCACGCGGTCAGTGGCTGGTTGCTGACCATCCTTTATTTTGTATTTGCTTTCGAATTTCAGATAACAATTAATCATGTTGGTCTGGGAGTTATGGATCCCATGTTTATGTGCGACTTTTAACAAGAAAGAATATGCCAACTTCGTTATGGCCACAATATTCAAACGCTACACAATTTTACATAGTAGAGCCACGTTGCAACTATATACCATGAAGCACGCATGGGTCACAGTGGCAGTTGCCCCGCTCTCACAGAATACCAGCGTAAAATAGCAGCATAATGCTGCTGTGTTTCGTATGGTGATTGTAGAGAACCGAATACCCTTTTTACTGGAAACGAGGCATTCCATCTTAGTTCTCAGGGGTGACAACGCATTTGCATTTTGATTCTTAATTGAAGATAAATGTGGATTTTTATGGGCCACAGCATCCACTTACCATCAGGTGGACTGTGTCCTTGTTTGTCACCCAATGTTATTAAAAAATATGTCGTTAAATCTCGTGGTGTGGCAGTAACCTTGACTTAAAGTGACAGAGATTAGAGACAGCACGAGACCTAACGGCATCTAAAAATCTGAGCAGCGTTGCAAGTGTTTGGCCATAACTATTTTACCATTTCTTAAGGCAACTAAAGGCAACTAATAGGATAATGGAATCTGTGATTGTCGGCGCTTAGCTAGACACCTGTCACTTTTATCACAATTTTACATCTATACCAAAATATGGGTAGGTATATCATATTTTTTGGCTAAATGTGGTCCGAGTGGCTACTCTATGGACTCTGGCTATCTCCCTCGTATATCCTCTGGCTCGGGGATTACAGGCGGGATATTAATTTATGTATGTATATATGTATTTCATATAAACGCGGGGTGGGGATGGGAATTGTGACTTTTAAATGTGAACAATATTAGGCAACTTTATTTTTTTATAATAACATTATGAAACAGCTCGCACTCAAGATCATGTATTTATACTAAATGGTAGAACTATTTAACTATTCTATCGCATCTACCACGGGAAATTTTCTGAGGAATTGTTCGGATTAGTTCCAGCTGCCAAATTTTAATAATTTTCAAATATTCACGATACCATCCTCACCATCCATGTGGTGAGGATGGTATCATCCACAGAAGTGGACCGCCGAGCTTCCAGATGTTTGGCGATCCTAATGTGCATTTTACACTCGTACAACTTTTATGTGGAATTGTTTACCATCGGCGATTTTGCCGTACCGATACGACTGGGACCTTCAAGAAAAGAGCTACGACCTGCAATTCCTCTGCTGTTGCGGTTGTTCATGGGCGGTGGTAGTCACTTACCATCAGGTGAGCCCTATGCCCGTGTTGCCCATGCCCCTCTTCTATATAAAAAAAACTCTTTATCTACCTGATGATCTGTCTGGGTCGTTACCGCCACAGACTAGATATGTTACTGCACCCTCGTTCCTATTCCTTCATCAAATACTATTGTCCATACTGTTGTGTTCGAGGGCATCGAGAGCCGGTATAACAACAGGGTGTGAGACATTCCTTTTCAGTCCACAGAGCAGAGGTAGCAAGGCATATGTAACCTTCTTTGTTTGTAGTTAGCATCAGGTGGACTGCAAGTTTCTTTTGTACTTAAGTTTTATATAAAAAAGGTTGCATTCTAGCCGCGCCGATTCTGCGAACTTTCTGAGTAGCTTACAAGAGCACAAACATTGTTTAATTAGATATCGTGTTACGTAGAAATGCCACTCTCTGTAATTATAAATTTGGAAATCAAAAAGTACACGTCTCATACGCTTATTATGTCATAATTAAAACTAAAAGAGATGAAAATAGTACCGATAAATTTTAAAAGAAAAAAAAAAACAGAGAATCGACTGATCGACTTTCATTAATAACTTTCAGTGTTGAGTTCATTAACAAAAATCAATACGGATCCTCCTGAAAATATATGGAATCTTATTTAATAGTATCTAATACTATATTTTATTCTATTGCTTACATTTCTAATCTTATAATGCCAAGTCTGTAGTTATTGTAACCTTAATAATAACATGGATTAGATGTCTAGCTAAAAGTATAAGAACGATTTCGTGTAGCGAAATTGAGGGATGGTCGTCACATATCGAGAGTAGAGCACTGCCTCACGTTGTGAGGCGTACAATAACTATAGCCCTTTACATCCCTCAGATCTCTCGGAAATAGCTCTAGCCATTTTGATAAAATTTGCTTATAATTATTTGCAAGTTTATCTAGATAGGTTTCATTCTTGAGAAAATCATTTTTATTTTTATATAAAACTAGATTTATAAACCGCGACTTCGTACGCATAATTATGAGTACTTAATTTACTATAATGGTTCCCTATTTGAATAGAATTTTGTTCACAATTTCATGGGTTTTAATTTTTATGCTTGGAAACCTAATTATTTTTCTAAAATAAAAGTAGCCAAGTTTCTCCTTATAAAATCAGCTATCTGCCTGTGAAAGTACTTTCAGATCAGCCATTTACAGACAATTATTTTTTTTTATTTGAATATATAATAAGATTTTTTTTTCTAACGCCGAGTAAAGTTTATTTGGCCAGGGTACTTAATAGCTTAAGAGCTGCCGACGGGTATCGAACATTGTTGTTAGTACACGATGCGTGGGAGAAAACCTGCATTTATGTAACGAAAAATTAAGACATATTACCTAAACCAATAATTACACATTGGAATAATAAGGAGCTCTCCTCGGCTCACTTCCGGTCTCGGAAATGAGAGCTCTGTGCAGTACCGTTGGACTTTTCACTTTACGCAATTTTTTATATCAAAAACACAATGAGAACAAATTATTTTCACAGCCGCAAAGGAGCATAATTGCGACCATTGTTTCGCCACAAAATTGGACCCTTCCTCGCGGAACAATAGTATTTCTAGGAACATAATCGCGCGCGGCTGAATGGGCGTCTCCTTATCTACAAATCCGTTCCAATAACCCGAATGAAGAGGAAGTAATAGTTTATCAGCTTCATGAATGGCGGTTTTGGCAACGCAGCGACTCGCGGTTCGACGACCTGTCCGCCTTTAGATAACCTGGGAACTTGACTAGTGATGCGCTTGTGAAAATCAAAGACCACAAAATCTCATTTACTTTTTAAATCCAAAAATTTACGACTATATGGCCTCCTAGCCCTCTACGTCTCCACTGAAGTGTTATAGTATATATTTCCAATTTTAAACCAATAAAGAAAGAGACGGAGAACTGCATAGTGCATACCAAGTGACGCATAAACCGAGTTAAGAGCCAAAACTATGCTCAAAATATTGTAAGAACACGCACTCACGCCCACATTTGCATATCATTTACAGCCAACAACGTGTTTTTACGTGTAGGTGTATGTGTGTGCGTCTAACAGAAAGAAGAAAAATGTGTACGTGCATTCACGCAATCAATCATTAAGATGTTGAGGATGGTTTCGTTATCAATATGATTGTATGTAGCGCTTAGTCTATCATTCTTGGTTGTTATGAATATTCAATTCGTAAAATTTTAATATTTGTGTTAAATTTAATAATCTAAGATCCCAGATAAAAATGGTGTCGTAACTACTTTGAAGAGGGGTTTTAGTGGTTTCAGTGATAGATCACGCAATTGAGGACGAGACAGGGGATGTTCTTAAAACTAAGTGATACACGAAATTTTATTTTTCACACGAATTTTAGGTAAATAATTTTTTTTGTAATATTATTAATACATATATTCAATTTCAGCAAAGTAACGCCTATTTCCATTTGTCACATACAAATTGCCTTCTGGATTTAGATGTATTGTGTTTTTATTGTATAAGTTTCTGGAATAGCATCTGATTTATGTATATATTACAACCTAATGTGTAATGTGTAGTGGTTGTTTTGCTCTAGTCTCTGTAATCTTTGTTCTCTGATCCTAAATTTGGTTAGTTGAACAGGAATGGGGTTATAGCTAAAGCAAGATCGACAAACGTGAACAACAAATGTGGATTGTTTGCCAACATAATAATAACAATGTTCTCCAGAGCAAATTTCGGCCACAGTGATCAGTGTCAGCGGAGATTAGCTATTTGCACAGGAGAAGATTATAGTGCCCAAGTGTATGCGCAAGCACAAGTATAATCTCTATTCCCTCACTCTCATAGTCCGATGGGACGGTAATCCCACACAACCGGAGAGAGATCAGGCGCAGGATCAACGACTATACATGCTTTCCGAGGCACGGGAGTTTCATACCGCCAAATTCCCGACTCTGGGTTGCTTTTAGAATTTTTTGACAGAAAATCCCGGCTCAACCTAAAATTTAAGCCCGAGACCTCATGATCAGCAATCGTTGATTTACGACCACTACACGAATGAGGCAGTTAGTTTTTATTGTAGGTATTGTCTGCCAACATTACTATAAAAATATCAAGGCTTTTGTGTCAGTTTCTAAGGGGCCCTTTATAAGTTGTTTCCATGTCATGTCTATTTATGTGTAATAAGATCAATAAGACAGTATATTCAATAAAATATATTTCACATTTTAATGTCCCAGTCTTCAAGATCAAGACCGGCGGCAAGTAAACCCTAGCGGCGATCACACCGGCCTCGATCTTAAAGGTCACTATCTGGATTTCGGGCGCTCGCTCAATACACCGTAATTTGTTTTTGATTTGCGTTAAATTCCACGGCTTGAGCGAAACATGCCGATGAAAACTTATGGACCTCCAAAATGCATTCATCAATAATTTTGTGGAAATGAATGAATTGTATTTTTACGATTATTTACCACTTTAACCCTAATTTCTACTCTAACTTTTTATATTATTATACCAATTGTATGAAACGGATAAGTTTTAAATTTTTTTGTAGAATAAAGGTGACGAACGAGTTCATAGTCCACCTGATGGAAAGTGGATAAATATTTTTTATGTCTATTCTATTCTATTTTTATATTCTTTAATTTTTTAACGTGGTAGAGCCACGCTGCAGCTATATAGTGGTTGTAGCGCGAATGGGTCTGCTCGACCGGGGAAGGATCACGCTCTCACAGAATACCAGCGTAAAATAGTAGCGTAATGCTATGGTGAGTGTACAGAATCGGCGATCCTTGTTTACTCGAAACGTGGCATTTCATCTTAGTTCTTAAGGGTGTCAACACATCTACGTTTCGATTCTTAATCGAGGATAAATGTAGATGTCTATTGGCCACAGCATTCACGTCACACTTATTCTATAAAAAATTAAACTTTTTATTCTTCTTTATGACCAGTCTGTCAGATTTGTATCCGGAATTTTCTATTGGACATACCGATCATTGTCGGTCGCAAGTCTCGTTCGTTAGAAGAGTGTATTACGTTCAGATGAACTTGACAGTTTGAAAAGAAGTTTTTATACATATTTTTCTTCTATATTAAGACAACGTGCCTCGTGCTCCGCAACGAAGGTAAACATCGTGAGGAATCCTTCATCAATAAAAAATAAATATAATTACTTCAACAGACAAGTTATAATGAACTGTGCTAACACATTGTGGGGTAGTGCGGCGGACAATTCCTTACCTTGAAACCCTCTCAGAAGGGAGAGAAGGCCCGTGCCCAGCAGTGGGACGTATTTAGACTTTCACTTCAATTTTTAAGACGACGGCTCTGTAGCATAGTGTTTAAGGGTTTGGCAGCCGTTCTACGAGACGGTGGATTCGAATCAGTACGAGCGTTTGTATGGAACACGTGTAATATTTTCGGGACTGGGTGTTTGCTTATGCAAAAATTTGTGTATGTATACAGAAGAAATTCCTAGGTTAGGTGATGAAGACACTCAACATTACCTATGTTGAGTGTCTTCATCACCTCGTAGAAGACGCTTAGCAAGTGGGTTTACGATCGCAATTTAAGCAACTGCTTCTTTGATACATCCCGCCATTAATATGGTTTTACGCCCGTACAGATTTACATAAAGACAATGGTAGTACTGCCATCCATCGGAAGCCTACGAAACCTACAGGAGATGAATTTATGGATACTCGAACACACGCATTAGATATATTTAGTCTAAGTCCGCAAATTAGTTTAAGAATGGCGTCGCAAGATTGAGATCTCAAAGAATACCAGCGTAAAATAATAGCATAATGCTGCTGTGTTTCGTATGGTGAGTGTAGAGATCCGGAGACACTATTTTACTGGAAACGGGGTATTGCATCTTAGTAATCAGGGGTGACAACGCATCTGCGTTTTGATAGTTAATCAAGGATAAATGTAGATGTATACTGGCCACAACATCTACTTAACATCAAGTGGACTTTGTGCTCGTTTGCCACCTTTATTCTATAAAAAAAGAATTGACGATCGCAGTACAATACATTTCGCGCCTTTGACGCTGCGCTGCTTCCTGTCGCAGGTTTGTCATTTTACGTCTAGTGTAACAGAGATGGTAATACCGTCGTCTGTCATAAAGCAATTAGATTTTTTGGTATTAAGTAGTGGCATCCCGATAACAAGTTAAAATTAATGATTGCTGCCAGCCCGCTTACCAAGCGTGGCAACTATGGCAGACGTCTCAAATAATCATGGGGAGGCCGGTTCTGCAGTGAACTTTTAATAATGTAATGTGCAATATTTGAAAGTACAAATTTCATCATAAGGCGGGGTAGACACCAATTTTACCGTTTTTAAAAACATGTTTATATATGTTTTTTTATAGAATTAGGGTGACAAACGAGCACACAGTCCACCCGATGGTATGTGAATGCTGTGGCCCATAGACATCTACATTTATCCTCGATTAAGATTCAAAACGCAGATGTGATGTCACTCCTGAAGAATGAGGTGGAATGCCCCGTTTCCAGTAAAAAGGGTCTCCGGATCTCTACACGCACCATACGAAACACAGCAGTATTAAGCTGCTATTATGTATGCGTTAACTTTTGTATTTACATCAGTAAGCTATTCTCGTCTCGCATATTCGCATTTAATACTAATGTAATTCGACTCGTAATTCCATTTTTTCATATAAGTAAGAGTGGGTGATAAACGAGCACACAGTATAATGTAGATGCGTTTTCAACCTTGAGGACTAAAGAAGAACTGCTTCGTTACCAGCTAAAAGGGTTCATTACACTCACCATACGAATCACAGCAGCATTCTGTGCGTGTGCATTCTGGTATTCTTTGCGAGCTTGGTTTTGCCCTGGTCGAGCCGACCTCGTGCTGTGGTCATTTTACACTGCAGCTCGAGTCTATCACGTATAAATGCCATGAAGAATTATAACAAAATTTAAAAATAAGCATCCCCTACGAGTTGCTGCATTAGGGGAGATATATGCCATAGTTTCCACGCTTGGCAAGTAGGTTGGCAGCCGCAATTTATTAAATATTTTGAGTTGTTTTCAGGATAATACTGCTATCAAAAAATTTTCTTTTTTAAATGAAATAAATAAAGCTTACAATGAGACACAAAATAAGAAATTCATAGTTGCAGGAACGTTATCTTATTCCTTTTATTTATATTGGTTTTCAAAAATCCGCAATTAGAGTCGTGGTAGCTGAGGTAAGCCGTGGTAGCCGAGTTAAGCTTTGGTAGCATAACAATAAAATCGTTAATTGCAAATTTAAGTGCTGATCAGGTGCTCGGCGCCGAAGGAAAATATCGTGAGGAAACCTGCATGTCTGAGAAATAAGAAACATTTTATATTTCGAAGACATGTGAAATTCGTTAACACGCATTGGGGTAGCACGTCGGATATGTCCTTGCCCGAAAATGCTCTCAAAATTGGGAGGAGGCCAGTGCCCAACCATGGAACGAATATAGGCCATAACTTTACTTATAACTTTACTATTTCACGTCGTTGGAGGTGAAACAAGCATTGCTATTCCCGCTAAATTGTTGGCTATAATGAGCAAGGAAGAAAGTAGTCGTAAATTTAATTAACCATAGACAGGCAGGATGCTCTCGCAAGTTACGATTTGCCTCTATAATATATTAATTGGCCATTAAAATCCATTTCATTCAAACGTCCTGAGAGGAAATATTTCATCTAATTTGTACTTGACCTTTGTTTTTGATTTTCATTTGCAATTAAATCGATGTTTCAAAATATAATAACGTTTAAAATCTTTAAATAGTTTTTGTAACATTTCACCGCAGAGGTTGCACGAGTAATAAAAAAAATGTTATGTTATAAAGACGTTTCACTTCGTACGTGTGTGCACAATTAGGTGCACATTTTTTGAAATTAAGTAAACGAACAGCTATTTTAACAATCAATTTACATTTAATAATATGACCTTAACATTAACCTAATTGTTTCTGGATAAGTTTTAAATATTTTAAGGTTAGAGAGTGACGTTTCTTTCGTTGTAAATTGTGTGAAAATAATAAAGAAGATTTTTAGCGATATTTAATGCAATACGTGCAGAAATTAGTGCTAAAATATTATTGTGTTTATAAAAATATGTCGGTGTAAACATTAATTAATTAACAGAGCTCTCCTACCGTATTTAAGGCCGAACCAAGTTTTATGATACGGCTGGTAACGTCTCGTAGTCGGCGGAGGCCGAGGCCTGCGCTGCAGTAGAGAGGAGCAGGTGGGTGTGCAGCAGAAGAGGAAGAACCTCTTATCCCGGATCTTCTCAGCGGCTTTCAGCCGCTCCCGAGCGAGCCGGCCAGCGCAGCGGCGTGGACCAGCAGCATCAACAGCTGTGAACACTGCCACTGCAGTCACCACCACCAACCAATTCATTGTCACGTGGTTACCATATCACACTACACTTTAGAAGATCCTGTTTCACATTCCTTCACTGCAAATGCGGGCACTTTCATCAATGAAAAGTCTTTCAGCACTGTCAATAATTTCACGGTGAGTTAACTGTCAAATAATCCTTAGATAATTGATAGAATCAGGCGTCACTTTGCGGAAATCCATTATAATAAAAAATAAAAATATAAATATTTTTTTATCGTCGATGGTGTGTCTTACCTGAAATAGTGGTGTTGGGAGTAGTGGTGCTGGGACTAGTGGTGACGGAGTTAGTGCATGCAATTGAGGGAGGGCGGGATGTGCTCTTCAATCCAGGTAAGACACATCATTGTATTTATTTAGCGGAAGGTTGCGAAGAAATTTTTATTTATATTTTTATTTTTTAATCCTTAGATACATTTTCGGTGGTCCGTCGCGTGGTGACCAGTGCCAAGTAAAGTAGAGGCGTGCGTCCACGCCGGCATAGACGCGGCGACTGCCAACCAACAACGCGCACTGATTTCTTAGGGCTCCGGGTTCGTGTAAGTCCTGGTCGCTAAAACCGCGCTTTTCCACGATCTGTTTCATTGGGTGCCAAACTCGTTTCACGCGAATTGATTGTTGAATATCGGACTTGTGGATTCGACAACGGGCATTGACCGTTCAGTCATCAGTCCGAATTAAAAGCGCGGCAAAGGCATACGTTGTTGTTTTTTCGGTGTTCGTCCTGATTGATGTGTGTCATTAAGACTAATAAAAAGGGTTATGAGCATTCTGAGGGTGATACATCTCTGATTTATTGTAACCAGTTTCGTTACTTTTTTTTTGTAAAGAAAATTTGTAAAACTTTTAGATTTTGAATTATCTGTAACAGTTTCCCAGGAAAGCGCTATGTTATGGCCCTAAGCAGCTCTAGATTGTTCACTAATTATGTCTCAGTTGCATCTCGAGTCTTGAGAATGCTACGGTATGATGATAACGATATGTAAAAAGTGCGGGTGGTCATGCCACGCGGATTATCAGTCATTGATTGGAATGGTTAATTTTTTTTAAACATTGTTTAATTTCTAATCACCAGATAGGTTTAATAGGAATTACCGCGTGGTGGTAGTGTAAGAGGACCCACTGCCCCACATCATCACGTTGATGTCGCAGTAGGTGACAAAGAGAAAGGAAACAGAAACAGGAGATTGGCAGCATCACCTTCCTCATGATAATATATAAAGTTAATAAAAAACTACGGTTAACAAACCACTTGCCAGGCGTGGTGATTATAGATAATCCCCCAAGAAACAGTCTATGGAGGAACATATGTGTCCAGCGGTGGACTTTAATATGGTGCAATGACAATGATAATGATGAAACTACTATATATCTCTCTACGTGGTAGAGCCAAGCTGCAGCTATACTATGGTTGTAGCACGAATGGGTCGGCTCTACCGGGGAAGGACCACGCTCTCACAGAATGCCAACGTTAAATAGCAGCTTAATACTGCTATGTTTCGTATGGTGAGTGTAGAGATCCGGAAACCCTCTTTTACTGGAAACGAGCCATTCCATCTTAGTTCTCAGGGTTGACAACGCAACTGCGTTTTGATTATTAATCGACGACAAATGTAGGTGTCTATTGGCCACAGAATCCACTTACCATCAGGTGGAGTGTGTGCTCGTTAGTCACCCTTATTCTATAAAAAAACAAATATCTTAACATTACTAGACGTAACGCTTATACCATAATTTTTTCGGGTGCGAAGCCGGGACCGCCAGCGCCATCCATTGGGTCCAACTGTGAACCTAAATCATCCAGGGATCCACTCAAACACACAAAAATTCATCAAAATCAGTCGAGACATTTTCGAGTTTTAGCGAAACTAATGTTCAGCAATTGATTTTTATATATAGAGATCTTAGTTTGACTAAGATCCCACGTGATATTATTAATAACTTAGGCAAAAAACTTATTTTAAAAATCTCAAATAAAAAAAAATATTATTACCCCGGAGTTTATTGCAGGTTATTCCTTGTAGTGATTCAATTCTTTGAACCGGCGTTTAATTTTGACGTTCAAAAGAACACGACCTTATCTTTAACTTAATTAAATATTTTTATCTTTAATACTGATAAACCAGTTATTTCTCGGTATGCACAGAACTGTATCCGATGGGATGCAAAACAAGAACTTGCGATTGTCTTCCGAGGTTTATACATGGTAGAGCCACGTTGCAGCTATATTATGGTTGTAGTAAAAATGGGTTGGTTTGACCAGGGTAGGACCACGCTCTTAGAGACTACCAGAGTAAAATAGCAGCTTAATGTTGCTGTGCTTCGTATAATGAGTGAAGAGAACTCTATTTAGTGGAAACGAGACATTTCGTCCTAGTTCTCAGGGGTGACAACGCATCTGCATTTTGATTCTTAATCGAGGATAGATATAGATGTCTATGGGTCACAGCATCCACTTATCAGAAGTACCGTGTGCTTGTTTGTCATTCCTGTTACTAAAAAAAGGTATAACTATCAACAACTTCGCCGCTTTTGCTTTGTCTTATTATACAAACAGGCAGAGTTGATTAAAGAGGTTTATACTACTCTGGAATTTGTGGAATTTAATCAGATAGAGTTACTTGAATGTTTCAAAGCTAAACGAGGTGTCATTCTTGATTCTGTGCAACATTTCATATTTTTAACAACCGGTCTTTCTTGTCTCTTAACGATGATTCATTACTCATATTAACTTGAATGTGTGATTGTTTATATTTTGGCCATTTGTATGTTTTTCTTTTTTTTTTAATAAAAAAATTGTAATCTAGAAAAAAAATGAGCCTATAATTTTAAAATTCTTAAAAATAAGTGATATACAAAAACAAAAAGTAAGTAGTTGGGATTTATATGAAGTCTATATTGTATGTCACGCCTGGTATTCCCGAGCGGATAGATAGAGTCCAAAGAGTTGCGATATACTTGGATAATGTTTAGCCGGAAATATATGTTTAGATGGAAAATTCTAAAAGAAGTGGTAGGTGACTAGCCCAGTACATAATAGCAAATCTCAATATACCATACGTCGCCTTTTACGACATGCTAGCTAGGCAAGTAACAAGGATGGAATATTCTTTTTTTAGTCTCATATAAACATGGGACCTATACGATTAAGTCCCCGACCAAAATCTCACTTTGTATAACGTGTACAATACAATATGCATATTTTGTTACGTGTAATACTAAACCATCTATACTACGTTCATTAACCTCAAAAAGTAATCTAGTAGTCGGATTATCAAAAGCAGTACTAAAAGTCTCGCTTCTTTGAACAATGCTTACGGCTCTCTATCATGACGCAATAAACCCTCTTATGCATCAATAAGACCCAAGCCATCAACTATATTAGATATTTAGTTAAGCAATATTATTTTATAATTATGTACATGTTTTAATAAACATATCTACAACAAATAAACGTTTTTATTTATTTCTAGTTTTTAAGAACACAAACTCGGTACTATATCATGTCAAGAGTACCTCGATTAGAATCGAGGCACTGAACTGTTTAACTAGCGCGTATGTGAGGTGAGAGGTGACTTATTTTTTGACTTTTTATTTTATATAATTAGGGTGACAAACGAGCACACAGTTCACCTGACGGTAAGTGGATACTGTTGCCCACAGACATTTACAACTACCCTCCGAATGCGTTGTCACCCCTGAGGATCGTTCGATATCACAGTCATATATAGTTAGCAGTACTGTAAAACTGAAAGCTTTAAATTTACCACTGGAATACGGTCATCAACTATATCTTATTTATTTAAGCGAAGTTAGAAGTAAAAATCAAAAACCTCACATTCTCATTCCTCAGACTCAGTTTCTAGTTCCAACACTGAATATGCAGTTTCAAGGCCCAAAATAATCTGATTAAGTAATGAATATCATAACAACAGGGAGGAAATGACAATATAATCAGACGATTAGAAAACCGTGTAGCAGCGCTGTAAGAATATTCACTACACCGTATCGTCCCGTCGCTGTCGTAAGTTGCGATTGCGACAGAGTTCTCACATAATATAAACGGTCATTATCTTTTAAATATTACGAAAAATTGTTTATTCATCACAAAATTCTAACTTCGATGGTCGAAACTGTACACTTAATAGTAAAAATAGAGTTTCAACATCGGCCCATCAATTCGCGTGGCTCGTAACTAAATAATGACTCGCTTTGTGGGGCCTTAGGTTAATTGGCCGAATGGGCAACCAGATAAAAATATTCACTCTCCAAGATTGGGAGTCAAGTGGGTAATTGAATTAAATGTTTTGTAATAATGTTGTGACAATAGGGTTTAATCCACCTGATTTATTTTTATAATAATACACTAATAAATATATTAAGATAGATAGATACATATAAACCCTGAAAAATAATGTGAGAGCAAACAACTTTTATGCTATAATCTATATCTAACCACAATGATCCAATATTTTGTTTTTATCATAAATCGACTATTTTAAAAATTAGGAACATTTCAAAATTACTAAATCTTCCACCATTGTTAGAAATTCATTAAACTAATACATCGAATATAAAAATAAAAGGAAATAATTCACAGAGTCATAAAGTCATAATCTTTGTAAATATTTTTCTTAAAAAAATAAAATAAATGTGAAGGATGAATTCAATGCCCAATGCATTTTTCACAAATTTCATATTTCTTTGAATTTATAATTAATTATTAAACATTATATAAACAATTTTTAAATTTAATATACTTAAATCAAAATTTTAAATTAAATAAGTTGAAATGCCAATCCCATTATAATATAAACAATTTCGATTTCTAAGATTTCCTCTCAATGTTTTCTTCATTTTGACAATAGTCTGAATACTTCTCCAACTGTCTTCGAGTCATTACTCAAACAGAATGTAAATTAAAAAAATATATCCTTATTTCAGGCAACAGAAAACCCATACAAGAATGTTAGTAAAATTGAAGTAAAAATTTAACCTACTTGTATTATGTGTTAAATATTAATAATAAATTAATAAAAAATAATATTATCAATAAAATAACTGTTTAAAATAATTTAGATGTGAAAATGTATTACCACAAGATATTGTAAAATATTTCAAAACCCTTGATGTAAAGAAAACCGCAGATTTATGTGGGATTTCCGTTACAGTTATTGCGTCCATAATAGATTTAATTGCACCTCATCTTGCTATTATTTTTAATACTAGTATCGAATCTGGTGTGTTTCCTGATTTAATGAAACATAGTAAAGTAATACCTTTATTTAAATCTGGTAGTACGTTGGAGCCCAGAAATATTAGATATATTTCCGTACTCTCAGTAAAATTTTTGGAAGAATAATTTTAGATCAACTGTTAAAGTTTTTAATTAAAAAATACTCCATAATAATCAATTTGGTTTCATAAGGGGTCGCTCGATGACTAACGCAGGTATTGAGCTTATGAAATATATTTTCTATGCCTTGGAGAATTAGAATATTTGACTCGCAACAGTTACATATAATCTTATAATTTATTTTTTATGTAATTGAAGTGGCAAACCAACTCATAGACCACCTGATGGGAAAATGGCTGCCCGTGGACGCTACCAACAACAACCAAATTAAAATAAAGAACCGTTTTTTTTTTGAATAAAACTATATTTACGGACTTTAACGCGACAGAATTCGTAAATATAGTTTTATTCCATGTGTAGTGTTCGCGTTAATATAAGAAATCATTATCTGATTCTTTATTTATTGTTAAATTTTAATAATTATCTAATTTTTATCGCAGAATGATTTTACAAGCGCCTTTACTAAGCCGTCAGTTATGGTATCTGTACCTTGGAACAGTAAGTATAGATTTTTGAATTTTTATGACTTACATAAGCGAGATGGTAAGTAGAGATAAGTGATGGATTTTCGTGCCAAGGCACAGAAGGGACAGCTAGAATACGCAATACGGCCCAATAAAACCATTTCGCAATTTCTGAATACACGACGTGAATGCAGTCAGAAACAATAATGTTATAACCGCCAACGTTTGCGTCTTATCTTTATCGGGGCAGGGGTCGACATTTCCAAATGTCCCGCGCCTGAGCTAGGCTTGTACATGGTTCAATTCACCGGGACACGATTGAGGCGGGTAAATTACAAACAAACTTGTGTAGCGTTGGTTTATCAATCAAAATGTACAAAGATATTTGTAAAAGTGTTAAGGTACGTAAGGGTAATATGCTCATCTTTTTTATAGGATAGAGTGACAAACGAGCACACAGTCCACCTGATGGTAAGTGGTTGCTGCGGCCCATAGACATCTACATCTATCCTCGATTACGAATTAAAATGCAGATGCGTTGTCACCCGTGAGGACTGAGATGGAATACCTCTGTTTCCAGTAAAAAGGGTCTCCGGTTCTGTATACTCACCATACGAAACACAGCAGCATTAAGCTACTATTTTACGCTGGTATGCTGTGAGAGCGTGGTCCCTCCCCGGTCGAGCCGACCCATTCGTGCTACAACTATACTATTAATATAACTGCAGCACGGCTCTACCACGTATTGACCTTAACTTTTGCCGCCCTATAAAACCAAAACTAGGAGGAGCACAGAGACAAAATACAAAGTCGTATAATATAACTAATATATTAAGAAGAGAATAGCAAACAAGCTTTGGCCAATAATCAGGAACACTTCGAAAACTCTACTTAAAAAAACTAAACTCATTACACCATACTAAAATTGACTAAAATATTTACTCTAATGTCAACTGTCAAAATAGCGTCGATAAACCAGAACCCTTTTGCCCCTTTATTATATTATCTCATCACATAGTCATCGATGCAAACAAGGCAGTAGTTTTTGAATTATAAGAAAGTGACCATATTAACCGAATATAGTCTAGCTTGCCGGGCAGACGCTGTTCTGCCCTTTTTGACAACCCTGTTATATCCTATTAAAAATCCTTAAATTTGCAAAAAAAAAATTGTGGGTCACTCATAGGCAAAAAAACTATCATATCTCTGAAGTTGGACCAAACTGCACACGGTGTGTAAATTTGATTAAAATCGTTTAAGTAGTTTAGGAGTCCATCGCGGACAAAAAACGTGACACGTAATATATATATATATATATATATATATATATATATATATATATATATACATATATATATATATTTAATAAGATTACCCTTACCTATCTACTATATAATAAATTAAATAAATAACTTAAAAAAACCGAAACAAAACAAGCTATCTTCAAACGGCTGCACAGATTTTATTGAGAACACTCGATTAAGACACCTTTCAAACGAAAAAAAAAACTGAATCAAAGTCGGTTCATCTGTTGAGGAGCTATGATGCCACGCACAGACAGACAGATACACACTACGAACTTATTATACCCCTCTGTTTTCGTCGAGAGTTAAAAAAATTATAATATATGTACATTCAACACCATATTATACAAAATATTACTATAAACTTAATAATATTTTGTTAGTTTGTTGTTAGTTTGTAGTAACGAGTTAAAGAGATATATATATCCAAAAAAAAAACTATTAAACAGTGTAACAGAATCTTGCACGAATTGAATATTAAATTTGTAATATTTGTAATTTATTCTTAATATGCTTTCACATTACAAGTTTGACAAAAATACATACATAAACACTCACGCCTGTCACCCAGAGGTGTAGGCAGAGACTACAGGCTTCCATTTGGCACGATCCTGACACACCTCTCTTGCCTCCTCCCAATTCATACACCTACGCACACATGCTCGTCAGTTAAGGGTACTCTTAATTTGGCCCATTTTCAATATATCGCTAATTTGTCGATAAATTTTTGCCTAGGACGTCCCTTTTCGACCCTGCCGTTCACTTTAGCAACATAAATTTTCTTCGTCACTCTTTCCTCATTCATTCTTTCTACATTACCAAACCACCGAAGCATTCCTTTCTTTATCCTGGTCACAACATTATCTTACAAACCACAATCTTCTCTTGTCAATTTCTCGCCCTGTCGCTCAGATTCAGCCCTAATATACTCTTTAACGACCGCTTTTCTACTTCGCTTATTATACTCTCGTGCTTCTGGCACACCCAGCTTTCACTACCATACGTAGGGACATATAGCACTGTGAATTGCCATCAAAGTTACAGTAAAGTTACACTCTATGTACATCCCACTGCTGTGCACAGGCCTCCCCTCATTTCTGAGAGGGTTTTAGAGCAAGGAACTGTCCGCCGCGGTGCACCAATGCGTGTTGGCGAACTTCACGTGTCTTTGAAATATTATTTTTTCTCTTATTCCTCAGACATGCAGGTTTCCTCACGATGTTTTCCTTCACCGCCGAGCACGTGGTAAATCAGCACTTAAAATTTCAGTCAACAATTTCATTGGTGCCGGCGGGGATCGAACCCAGGTACTTGCGTTCTGTTATATTTACAGCGAGCGTTGACCGTCTGAGCTACCACGGCTCCAATTGCCATACGTACCTTTTTTGACACATTCTGACTTTCCACAAGATAATAGAATATTGTGGAAAGTGACAAGTTTGAAATAATAAAATATAAATGTCACTAAAATAGTTGTTATATGATTGCAATATGCGTCTTGATTGGAAACGAAGGCCAGCGTTAGTACGACAGACTTAAGCTGTAGCGGGAAAATGGCGGAGGTGGAAGCAAACATTCGTGTTGCGCTGTCTTAATTTGCGTAATTGGATTGAATTGAATTTGAATTCACTGGCAATGTAATAAGAAGCAGGCTTTACGTTAAACTTTAAATCGAATGGTTGTTCTTTGCCGAGGTCATGCCCATGAGCCTCCATTTGTAGTTATGTTCTGCGCAGTTGATACTTTCGGTAAGTACATCTAATGTAAATGAGAAAAAAAAATTGTGACTTTCAATAAGTATTATTTATAATCCATATACAAAAAAAGTTTCTGTTACTGTTTAATTTTTAAAATTTATATATTTTGTTAGAGCCACACTGCAGCTATATTATGGTTGTAGCACGAAAGGGTCGGCTAGACCGGGGAAGGATCACGCACAGAATACCAAAGTAAAATATCAGCTTGATTCTGCTGTGTTTCGTATGATGAGTGTAAAGAACCAGAGACCTGTTATTCTTGAATTGAGGCATTCCATCTTAGTCCTCAGAGGTGACAACGCATCTGCATTTTGGTTCGACGAGGTTAAATGTAGATATCTATGGGTCACAGCATTCAAATACCACCAGGTGGGCTGTGTGCTAATTCTATTAAAAAGATTTTATATATATATATATATATATATTCAAAAAATAACAAAGCGTAGGTAGCATGAAGTTCTACCACCTGGTAAGTCATTGTCGATATCTACAATAATGAAAACATCATCATCATCATGCAATAGGTTCGATGATAGGCTCGCCAATGACAGAGACACGGTACACGGAAACGACAATGCCATGACTTGGTAACCTCGATGTTCTGACAACTAAGTTACGCGGTCGTAATAGGATAAATTACAGTGTCGGAATATAAGATAATTATAGGAAATTGATTTATAGAATTCTTTAGGGTTCTGTACCCATAGGGTAACCAACCGGACCCTATTACTAAGCCCCCACTGTCCGTCCGTCCGTCCGTTCGTCTGTCTGTCAGCGGACTGTACCTTTTGATCCCTAATAGTTAAACAACTGAAATTTTCACCAATTGTATATTTCTGTTGCCGCTATTACCACAAAATAATAAAAATAAATTAAAAATTAAAGGTGGCTACCCAGCTAGAAATGTGTTTTTATGATAACACGGAACCCTTCGTGAGCGAGTCCGACTCGCACTTGGCCGATATTTTCATAGAAGTAAGAGTGACTAACGAGTACACAGTCCACCTGATAGTAAGTGGATTCTGCAGCCCATAGACATCTACATATATCTTTGATTAAGAATCAAACTAGGGACTGAGGACTAAGATGGAATGCCTTATAAACAGAGTCTCCAGCTCTCGTCACTCTCCATAAAGTCTTAGTTTAAATTATTATTTTTAATTTATGACATTTGTTCTCACGGATGTCGCAATTCACTCAAAATGTAGGTATAGCACTCAAAATGCAAATGTCTTATTTACTGGGTGGTATTCAAGTAAATTGTAGAGATAATTGAGTTATTGTTTTCTAACTAGTCGTAAATAAAACTTAAAAGTAATTAAAGCAAAATTCGCCTGTTTAATGGGTATATTTCGCTGACCTGTAAGAGTTCGTACAGTGATCGTGAAGTGGCGGTGTACGAATGTCCACCACCGCATATTATATTTCAGGAGTCGTATAAAGCGCGAGGGAACAATGAACTGGGCAGCAACGTCTTTCTCATAAAAATAAAAAATAAAAAACTACCAACCAACTCTTTCCCAACCCGTCTGCCAATGATGGCTACTATGGCAAATATACATCCTATGAGACAATCCATGGAGGAGGCCCATGTTCAGGCTGTAACGGTAAGAGTCCGAAAGTGTACGCAAACTACCACAGACATTAGTTACAGCCATAAACAAACGTACAGTACAATAGAATTATTAAATTGTAAAAGCGATATCAAGTTGGTCATACGATCGACTTTGAAGACTTTCTATTATTACTTACAACTCGCTCCGGCTTCGCACGAGAGCTGTTCACTAGCGCAGTGGTAACATTCATGACTTGATCACAAAACGCCGACATTTCTTTATTTCCTTATATAAAATATGCCTTAATTATTTTAATGACAACATATATCCAAAGAAATTATTTAAATAAAGTGAAAACTTTAGTTTATTAATTCAGTAAGCAATGTAAGATATTAATAAATTGCTTCCAAAATTATTGTAATTCAATTATACCCTACACGCGATTCACGCAAGGCGGGAATACATACAAAAGCTAAACTAAAATTTCACAGACTTTTGTTGAGAAAAAACATTTAAGGTTAAAGCCACGCTTTATAATTGGTGCTCAATTTTTTTCTCTTTTTTGAGGCGAATGAGTTGGCTCGACCAGGGTAGGATAACGTGTTTCATACGCTGGATAAGGAAAATCAGAGAGCCTTTATACTGGTAACGGTGCACTTTATCTCAGTCCTCGAGGGTGCAGGATCTCATTTTGTGTTATTTGATTCTTAGTCAAGGAAAAAAACGTAGATTTCTTTGAGTAAGGGTTGCAAAAGTATGTGCACTCTGTCATAATGATTTCGTTTTCGATTCATATTCGTTTTTGTAACACATTATAAAAACGAAATTCACGAATGATTTCGTTTTTTCATTTCCATTCCATTTATTTGTGAATTGATCCGAGATTACATTAAAAAATGCATTACCACGCATTATGAGTTTAAAAAGATAAAAAGGACAGTTTGTTTGAGATTTTTTAAAATTAATTTTCTTCCGAATTCGAGCATATTACTTACCTTGAACTTTCTCTCCGAAGTAGGCCGGTTATTGCAAAATAATCCTGTATCCTCGTATATATACTACCACTATTAGTATATTATATGCTTTTAGTATATATACCACCAGTAGTAAGTAAGAAGTAAGTAGTCTGTAGTATAAAAATAGATTTATAATGTAGTACAAAATATAAAACAAACGCTTTTTGTCTTGACGTACACACCACATAATATTGAAAAAGGAGCATCAGAATTCATTCATTCACAACTCATTGAGTCACTCTGTTAGTAATTATATTATTGGCAATGTTTTAAATTTCTTTGGCGACAATCTCTACTTGATGCGACTTTTTGACCTATGACCATATACTACTATATACTATAAAAATAACGTTACGTTTAATTCAATGTGTAGTTATTACACATATTATATTAATTTTAGGTTTCTGCAGTCTTTCCATATAAACATTAACTATACCAAATCTCACAACATTCCGGTACTAATATGCTAAAATGCAAAGTTTTCTCTTCATGTATTAATATTTAGATGCTAGTTAGCAAATCCTGATGTATGCACGATACAGGAGAGAAGAAAATCGAGAAACAAATTTATTAAACATTCTCTGGCAGGCTACAATCTCAATAAACACGGTCGCGACACAATTACATCAGCGTGCGAGAAGTAACGGCACGTCGCGGGCGGTTGTATCAATTGCGGCGAAATGCGACAGACCGCTCGACGGCGGCCAACGGCATTCAGACAGTGGGACGTCCAGACACCGTCCTGCATGTGTGGGGGCTGGCTATTTTCAACGCTCGTGTAGGAGTTCGTGTTGTTCTAATTACAAATATTTACCACTATTACAGTGGGATTGAAAACAGTATGTATTTTATCATTAAGGCTAGTGCAATACTGCCTTTACATTTTGTAAAACAAGGTAACGAACTTACAGTCCACTTGATGGTAAGTGGCTGCAGTCTATGGACACCTGCAGCCAACATCAAATGAAGCAGGATACAGATACGTTGTCTTCTCTGCGGACTATGGTGGAATAGCTCGTCACCAGTAAAAATCAGCCCCAGTTCTCTACACTCACCATACGAAACATAACAGCCTTATGCTGCTTTTTACAATCGTGTTTGCATTGCAACACAATCATGTATTATAAAATTCCGATGTGCTTGTGATCGTAATTCTTTTCTTCATAAATGTCTTGACCGATTTTGACGAAATTTTTATGAGGTACTTATGGGGCCTCCATGATGGATTTTTTAGCTTTAGTGGAACACGGTAGGTGGCGCTGTTGTTAAAATTTATTTTATAAGATTATATGAGGCGGATCGCTTATATAATCTTATAAAACCAGTAGGTGTTTTGTGCCGCCTATGGTCACACAGATTTCCCAAAGGTTCCCAATATTATTAAGCGTGGTTTACAATTTCGGAAATAAGTCCTACATTCGTAAGTAGAATCATAGTGCTAGGTTTTCTTGCAGTAAATGAAATGCTTTTGGCTGTTCTTGAAAGCGGGAAGTAACAAATGAACAAATCATGTGTTCTACCACTGTCCTCAATTTTACAATGTCTTATAAACAAGACTAGGCTAAAGGAAAGTTTTTTGTTCCCTTGTGTAATCATAACTAAAGCTACAGGCTGGCGGACCGCGTCCACCTTGCCTTTGATGACGTGCGATGTAAATAGGAAGCCGGCAGCGCCAATTATTGCTAACGCAATGCATTCTCGGTGCGTCGTGTTGCCATGCTAACGGTTTTAGTACGAACAGTCCTTTTCTTTTAATTTTAAGATAATATTAGTGACACAAACGAAATAAAAGTCCACGTAACACGTTTGATTAAATTACTTAGAGCTTGTTTAGATATTGGCTTATTGACCTCCAAATCAGAACCAAATTGGATGCAATGCTCGGATAACTTTGATGTACTATTGTATATGCAACATTTTATGACGCCAATCATTTATACACGGTAGAGCTATGTTACAGCTATATTATCGTTGTAACACGAAGGGGTCGGTCGGCACAACCGGTGTAGGACCAAGATCTCACAGAATACCGGCGTAAAATATAAACTCAATGCTGCTGTGATACGTATGGTGAGTGTAGAAAACCGGAGACCTTTTTACTGGAATTGAGGCATTCCATCTTAGTCCTCATGGATAACAACGCATCTGCATTTTGATTTATAATCAAAGATATTATATGTAGATGTTTATGGGCCACAGCAACTATTTATCCACAATACAATAAAAATATCTTCTATGTTAAAAAGTATTGTTCTATTTGTTTATTAAAAATCTACATGCGTGTAGTTAAACAATCTTTATTCAAGAATTAAATTTCCTTTTGTTATGCAAAGGAAGAGACTTAAAACTTGATTTTTTAATGTTTATTAGGAATATCATTATTAATATTTTATTTTGTTGTGTTACTACTTTCCAGATACGATCAGAAAGTTAAAAAGTAAAATTAAAATAGTAAGTACTTAGGTTTTTGTTTATTTTAAACTTTAAATAGCTACTTCAGATTCTTTTTTTTACCAAAGTCCCTATGTCCAGAATAATTAACATTAAAATGTTAATTATTGTTAAGTATTGTTTAGTTAATGTATGTACTTATTTTATTATTTATTTGATTTACCTACATATAAATCTGACGTGATTTTACGCATGGCAGAGAAACTATTCTTTTCTTAAATTTAAAGTTTTACTCAAATGAATGTAGCTGCACTTACCACGCAGAAAATCAGGAAAAACTTTTGCTGAAATTAATAAAATTAGAAGCCGATTAATTGCCGGCAGTCTGACTATAAATAGGCCGATTAATCGGCTTCACCGATTAGTCGGCGGCTAATCGGCCCAACTCTAATATATATATATATATATATATATATATATATATATATATATATATATATATATATATATATATATATATTTTTTATTTATAATTAGCCGGTGCTTAATTACAATCCCACCTTACCAAATGATGGTAAACGATAGTGAAGTCCTAAATAGTTAATCGCATTATCTTAGGTTAACAAAAGCCTATTCACTCTAAGAAAGACAATGCAAACCGTTAGATGTGACAGATTTTATAATGTTATCTAACGTAATAAGGATAAGTTAATAATAATAATCCGTTACCGTTACTGTTACCGTTACCGCTACCGTTACAGCTTATCAAAAGTCCACTGCTGAACATAGGTCTCTTCCCTAGATTTTTTATAGGGAGTATTTGTCATAGTTACCACGCCTGGCAGGCGGATTGATAGCCGCAGTTTTTATTTCCTCATTGAAAATAAGAAGACGCTGTGCTCCAAGTTAGTTGCTCGCTGTCGCCTCTTATGACACACACGGGATGATATGGGGTAGTGGATATTTTTACACTACCACTATACGGTAATTAGGCTACACAGCGTGCCAAAGAAATAGACATAAATACTCGAAAACTATTACCCTCCTTCTGGAACAGTCGGGTAAATTACAATCTTTTTGATAACTGATCAAACCACTGAACATAAAAAGTGGTATATAACCTGTGTCAAATAATATATGTCAGTTTATGTTAAAGAGCCAATGGTATTCAACTAATACTATCCATATATTAAGAATTTTATTTTTATCGCTTTTAATTTGTTTATTTTTGTAATAACATCGTAATGAAAAAGAATACATAATAAAAAATATTAATTCTGTGTTTCGTCGTGGATAGAAAATGAGAGGATCTCTCGAGGAGAGGCAAGGTGATGGGCAAGGTGATCAGCCCGGGGAGCGGTTAACGCTCCGTGTGTTAATTCGGAGCTGTTCTATATATGTGTAACGATATAGCTTCGAAACTTTGATAGCGCGATTTAGGCTTCGGTGAGTTTCGCTTGTGGCTCGATGACAGCGCCGCGCCGCCACAAGGGTATATTCATGTAATTATAAAATATACTCGTAAATATTTGAGCAAGCTCTATTAAATTGTGTCCGGAAAATATATCATATTGAGCTGGTGTTTTTAGCACATTGTGTGAATGAACGAATGAATGATTTGCTCATAGTCAACCGTTCAAATTGTTGCTAACAACACGTTCGTGTTGGACAGAACTACTCGTAATAAAGCTAATTCTACCAAGGGTTATTACTTGTACTTTTCAACCGACTTCAGAAAAGGAGGTCGCTATTAAACAAAAACTGTATGTTCTTTTTTAATTTACAATATATGTGTACCTATTTTTACTCAATATCCCCGACATTAGTAAACCTATTAAGCTTATTTTGTATTTAGTAAATCTATAAAGCTTATTTTGTATTTTGTAGTTTAAGTCACAAGTTATATATGTGGTAGAACCATGCTGCAGTTATATCAGTAGCATATTTATAGCACGAATGGGTCGGCTTAATCGGGGAAGGACCACGCTCTCACAGAATACCAGCGTAAAATAGTAGCTTAATGCTGCTGTGTTTCATATAGTGAGTGTAGAGAACCGGAGACCCTTTTTACTGGAAACGAGGCACTCCATCTTAGTCCTTACGGATAAAATCTGCATTTTGATTTGCAATCGAGGATAGATGTAGATGTCTATGAGCCGCAGCAACCACTTACCATGAGGCGGACTGTGTGCTCGTTTGTCACCCTATCTTATATAAAAAGTCAGTTAGAATTCCTTATATTATACGTTCGACGCGACGGTCGTTGTTAATCTTTGTAAGCAAGTCCCTAAATAAAATCACTACAAAATGTGTCCGGATTAACACATGGAATACTTCTGACTAAGGAAAAATAATTAAATTTCCTCATTCATTCTTTCTACATGACCAAACCACCGAAGCATTCCTTTCTTAATCCTGGTCACAACATCATCTTACATACCACATTTATCTCTTATCACGCAATTTCTCACACTGTCATTCAGATTCAACCCTAGCATACTCCTTAAAGACCGCATTTCTACAGCATTTATTCTACTTACGTGCTTCTTCTGCCACACCCAGCTTTCACTACCATACATTAAAGTAGGGACTAACACAGCATTATGAATTACCATACGTGCCTTTTTTGATACATTCTGGTTCTTCACAATAGAGTATAGTGCCCTATTCACTCTATTCCCTGCATTTACTCGTCGTTCTATATCCCTATCATATCTACCATCCCTGCTAAATACACATTCCAAATACACAAACTCATCCACTTGCTCAATTAACTCTCCTTCTATTCTTATTTCACATACCGTTTTGCTTTCCTCTCTTTCAAAAACCATCACTTTCGTCTTACTTGCGTTCACTTTCATTCCCCTTTCTTTTAATGCCCAGTTCATTAATAAAAGTAAAATGTTGAAGCGAATATAATACGAACAATATGGCGTACATGTTTCCATGCGGGCGGAACCACGTAAGCAGTAGCTCGATGCCAATAATGTCGAATCAATCAATGGACACAAATAGGTTTACACTCGACATTCTAAATCTAAAGCGTAGTGCTAGGGTAGTGCTTATTTTTGTACTTCGACGTAGTAGTGAACGCACTTCGGGCAAATATTATGCAGGGCCAGTATACCTCGTTTTCAGTGCAAATAATCTCCGGGTGTCAACACTCACCATTCGAAAGAGCTAACAAACATTATTCTGTAAGAGTGTAGTCCTACCCTGATCGAGTCCACCCATTCTTGCTAAAACCATAATCAGCTATATAGCTGAAACATAGTTCTACCACGTAAAATTTAATAAAAATAATTTCTAATGTTATGTGGATTACATAAAAATTCTGCGGTTTTCGGATCCGTAAGCTCTAGTGGCAATGGGCTCGCCATACAACTCGAAGAATCGACAACCAATGGAGAAGAAAGGTTCATGAGTGACGATATATTACGGGTAAGTTAAGTGTAGGGCGACGCCTCTAGATGGAGAAAAGAAATGTAGAAGATGTAGAAGAAAATGTAATGCTAAGAGATGCAGAAAGTCAATGGAAGCTTGTGGCTCAGGACCGTGCTTTGTGGCATTTCTATCGCCTATGTTGAGCAGTGGATTTGTATATTGCTGTAATGATGATTAAGTAAGTATGTTTCACCGCGGATCTTAGCTAATATTATCCCAAATTTCCATGTAAACAAAATGTAAAAAGTACAGCCATTCTGTTTATTATATATTTATAGACGGACGTTACAAAAGCACAGTTGAGGAGCGTGGCGAATTCCTTTGTTCTTTTTTATTCTCTCACATAGTATCTGACTACTGAATAGTAAGTTCTCGATTCGAATTCTACATAATTAATGGTTCAATTTACTGTCCCAATCCACGGCGATAAATTCCTATGTACGTGGTAGAGTAGAGCCGCGCTACAGTGTTTTATGGTTGTAGCAGTTAGACTCCGTTGAAGTAGGATCACGTGCAGTATACCAGCGAAATAATATATTGTTACGTATAGTGAGTGTATACAACCAGAGTCCCCTTAGCAGGGCTTCATACTATATGACCTTTTTTCCCGTCTGGAAAAAATAGGTCTATTTTTTCCCAGACGGTAAAAAAGTCGTCCAGTATAGTAGTTCCCAGATAAAAAAAATTACACAATTTAAGTGACTAAAGAACTTAGAGCACACCTGTTGGTAAGTGGCTACAGCAGCCTATGGACATCTACAATATACCTCAAATAAAGAAGACTAGGATTAGACTAAGGTGTATTGTTACGCTTCACACTGAAACACAGCAGTATGCGCTACTGCTTGAGGAAATAGATTTGAAACAGAAACAGAAACTTTTTTATCATATTGAAAGTCACTTTTTCATTTACCACTGGTTCGCAAAAAAAAAACCACTGTCCTGGGAAGAACCAGCAAGAAACCCAGCGGGACTATTTTTTTTCCAATAATAGCTTACAATCTTGTTTACAATTAACAACACCATACAAATTAGATATAGCTTGGTAGCGATCACCCTTCCCAGGGGTTATTATCATCCATAAATTCCTCAATATTATAATAACCCTTTTTATACAAACTTAGTTTAATAACATTTTTGAAACTTGTGTATGACAAGCATAGCATAGCATAAACACTCACGCCTGTCACCCAGAGGGGTAGGCAGAGACCACGGACTTCCATTTGACACGATCCTGACATACCTCTTTCGCCTCCTTTACATCCATATATCTACGCATACATGCTCGTCGGTTAAGGGTACTTTTAACGTGGCCCATTTTCAAAATATCGCCAATTTGGTCATTAACTTTTTTATAGGCCGTCCCTTCCCGACTCTGCCGTTCACATCTGCCATATAAATTTGCTTTGTCACTCTTTCCTCATTCATTCTTTCTACATGACCAAACCACCGAAGCATTCCTTTCTTAATCCTGGTCACAACATCATCTTGCATACCATATTTATCTCTTATCACGCGATTTCTCACACTGTCATTCAGATTCAACCCTACCATACTCCTTAAAGACCGCATTTCTACAGCATTTATTCTACTTTCGTGCTTCTTCTGCCACACCCAGCTTTCACTACCATACATTAAAGTAGGGACTAACACAGCATTATGAATTACCATACGTGCCTTTTTTGATACATTCTGGTTCTTCACAATAGAGTGTAGTGCCCCATTCACTCTATTCCCTGCATTTACTCGTCGTTCTATATCCTTATCATATCTACCATCCCTGCTAAATACACATCCCAAATACACAAACTCATCCACTTGCTCAATTAACTCTCCTTCTATTCTTATTTCACATACCATTTTGCTTTCCTCTCTTTCAAAAACCATCACTTTCGTCTTACTTGCGTTCACTTTCATTCCCCTTTCTTTTAATGCCCAGTTCATTAATGTAACCATCATTTGCAACTCAGCCGCCGATGACGCAAATATGACATGTTTATGACAAGTTTCGTATATTTTCTGGGATTTTGTTGTAAAAGCGTATACATCGCCCCAGGAATGAATTACTGACTCGGTGGAGTCGAGTGACTGGTATTACTAACTTGTGTCTGTTCCTAGTATTTACAGAATGAATATCACTTATTTTTGCGGAACTACTTTTATTTTTGTGTACGTACATTACATTTTCATAAATGTATTGAGAGGCCAGAGTTTATATATTAATTTCCTTAAACTTTTGTCTCAGTGACTCTTTTGGTTTTAAATTATATATTGCTCTAATGGCCGTCTTCTGTAAAATAAACATAAATTCAGTGTCAGTCGCGTGTCTCCATAGCAAAATACCATACGACATAATGCTTTGGTAATAACTAAAGTAAACTATTCTAGCTGTTTCAACACTGGTAAGAGTTCTAATCTTTTTTTACAGCACGTGCTGCAGAACTAAGTTTGCTAGCTAGTATTGATATATGGGGGGAGCCATTGAAGCTTTGCGTCGTGTGATTCCAAGAAAAATGGTGGTATAAACAAGACTCAGTTCCTCCCCATTTAAAATTACATTAGTATTAACATGTTTAACATTAGGAGTTACGAATTTCATACATTTAGTTTTAGTTCCATTTAAATGCAAATTATTAACATTAAAGCAATTGACTAACTTAGCTATAGCATTATTTACTTCGTCGTAATTTAATAACTGTCGTTTTAATTTGAAAATTAAATTAGTATCATCAGCATCAAGATTCGATTCGAGAGTGGTACCTATGCATGTGGATTTCTAGGCCGAGAAATAGTGCTACCGCCTGGTGTGAAAAAGAACCTTCAAGTTGAAAATCCGCTCTCACACTTTATTATTTTAACAATAACATTGTTATGTATTTATGAGACAAAATAACAAATTGTATTATTTACACAAACGTTGACGTCACTTGAGACTCGAATCTAGGACTCGTAACGTAGTAACAACATGCAATGCCCTATTTTTTTATAGCATTGGATGATAAACGAGCACGCAGTCTCCACCTGATGGTAAGTGGATGCTGTGGCACATACACGTCCACATTTATCTTCAAATAAGAATCAAAATGCAGATGCGTTGTCACCCCTGACAGGACTAAGATGGAATGCCTCGATTACAGTAAAAAGAGTCTCCGGTTCTCTACACTCACCATACGAAACACAGTAGTATTACGCTGCTATTTTACGCTGGTATTCTCTGAAAGCGTGGTCCTTCCCCGGTCGAACCGACCCATTCGTGCTACAACTAAAATATAGCTGCAGCGTGGCTCTACCACGTATGAAATATGTATTTCTGATACCAAATAACAAATTGTATTTTTGCACAAATGTTGACGTCACATGAGACTCGAATCTAAAACCCGTAACGTAGTAACAACATGCACTGTCCTATCTACAACTATAACTATACAAGTGTAACAACAATGGTAATTATGTTTTCAACTCCTTTTACACAATTAAAACAACATTATAGTTTCGAGGAAGTCAGTCCATCACTCTCTCAACGTCTCATGACGGTGATCGACACGTCGTAGATCTTGTCACGAGCACCGACGTGGGACTTATTTGCCTACGGTCTGAACAAAACAAACAGAGGCTACACTTGCAGCCATTTAAAGTAGCTGTTTTATATTAATAAGTAAGTATAAGCTTCTACAAAAATGTTGGTATGGAGATTAAAATATTCACATGATGTAAGTGAAAAATCAGGCATAAGATAAAAATGTAACGTTCAATAAATGGTACAACATAAATATAATTGTAAACTAGAAGTCCCGCTGGATTTCTGGTTAGTTCTTTAGGTTTCCCAACCAGTAACTAAGTAAACTTAACCTAACTTTTACGTGGTATAGCCATGCTGCAGTAATATTGGTCGTATAGTTGTAGCACCAATGGGTCGGCTCGACCGGGGAATTGGATTGATTGAATTGGGAAGCGGACCACGCTTTTGCAGAATACCAGCGTAAATGCTGCTGTGTTTCGTATGGTGAGTGTAGAGAACCGGACACCCTTTTTACCGGAACTTTCCATTTCATTTATCCATCCATTCCATCTTAGTCCTCACGGGTGACAACGCATCTGCATTTTGATTCGTAATCGAGGATAGATGTAGATGTCTATGGGCCGCAGCAACCACTTACCATCAGGTGGACTGTGTGCTCGTTTGTCATCCTTATCCTATAAAAAAATACTTTCTGTAATTATAATCTATAGTGAATAAAAACATACATCTCTTTACATTTCTGTATCTTACTGGCTTTAAAAAAAGAGGAATTTCCAGTTATACTCTATATTTTAATACATTAAAAGTTAGTAACTAATGCCATTGGGTATCCCTTATAAATGTTTTATTACTCACATGCAGGTTTCGTTACGATATTTCCTTTCACTGCCTAGCACTTCCATAATTGCAACTAACAATTTCAATTGTGTCGACGGGGATCGAACCTACGGTTGCTCGGCTCAAATTTACAGAGAGAGCTTAGCTTAGCTCCTGACCAACCACGTAACTAAGTTACGTATAGAATTGTTAAAATACAAACAAAAACAAATATAAGATTATTTATAGTTTTGCCGCGATGCTACTGTACTGTTTATTTATTTATAGAATCATCTGGTACGTTCCATACACTGTGCTATGTTTGTGGATACAGGCTCCAGGAACTCGTGTATTGGTTTTGGAAAACATTGTATTCTAAAATCCCTTTGAATTTTGATTAACCCGTTAAATTTTCATATATTTTTATAAATATTTTACAAATTAACACCACTAGTGTTAATTTGTAAAATATTTATGAAAATTTACAAAACATTACTGTTAAATCGAAAAACAAAAAATGTTTTAAAATAGTAGATACGTAAAACTATGTACTTTACTATATGGTTGTAGCACGAAAAAAATGTTTAGTACTCCTGCCTCTAAGATACCCAGATTGATATTTACTCAAAATTAGGATTTATTTTAATTAAATATCGACCTGCCCGGCTGCGTCTGGGTATGTTCTATTGATTTGGAGTTATTTAGGTATAAGATTTTCATCAAATATCATTTATTTTATAAATTTTTCAATTCAGACTCCTATCATTGCTCTCTATGTGTTCGTGAAGTTTCATTACAACGCTTCAGTCATTCTGAATAGCAGCTCGGACATTCAGACAGACTAAAATGTTAAAAATGCTTAACTACGTTACGTAGTTTTTATCTCACGAGATGATATGAGGCAGTGGATATTCTTACACCGCCACTACCCGATAGCCATGTTTTAATGACATGGAAGTAACCTCAGTTTAACAAAAGACAGATATTACATATAGACACTTCAATGATATTAGATATAAATCAACACTTTCGTCCTACTAACTTGAAAATAATACATTTGTAATAAATACCAGACAATTTCCCAGCAACAGACATTGATTCGAATGTAAATTCAATGATTTACAAGCAAACGGCACGTCGAAGTGCATTATAATTTGCCGCAATTTCAGCTAACTGCCTATGATCGCTCCACGTTAAACAAACGAAGACTTGACGTCATAACTCATGCTGTAGCTGCATATGCAAACACACGCATACCCGCAAGCTAGAAATTACATTAATACCCTTATAATAGCTTAAATTTAGCAAATCAATTCAGAGCCGGATTTAGAACTAGACAACTGGTGTTAAACCTTAACTGCGAATTAGAGGTTTTGTACCGCAACTTTAGATTTAGTTACTATCAATAAAAATTCTGCAAGCGTGTTACTTTTTTTGAATGCTTGTTATTCGATATCTTCGTTAATTTTAATCCAATTTTAATTAATTATTTTAACTTCCCGCTTTGAAAACTGATAATTTTCAAAAGTAGGAAGTTATAATTTTAGTCAGATTTTGAGAATGCGAGTTTTTATCAGATCTGCAGGTTTTTAGGTCCTAGGAAGCCGTTCCGACTGTTCTCGGCAAGACGTCCGGTCTTGTGTGTGTGTGTGTGTGTGTGTGTGTGTGTGTGTTGTGTGTGTGTGTGTGTGTGTGTGTGTGTGTGTGTGTGTGTGTGTGTGTGTGTGTGTGTGTGTGTGTGTGTGTGTGTGTGTGTGTGCGTGCGTGCGTGCGTGCGTGCGTGTGTGTGTGTGTGTGTGTGTGTGTGCGTGCGTGCGTGCGTGCGTGTGTGTGCGTGTGCGTGTGCGTGCGTGTGCGTGCGTGTGCGTGTGTGTGTGTGCGTGTGTGTGCGCGCGCGTGTGTGTGTGTATGTATGTAAAAATATGATATAGAAGAAATCTAGAAGAGAAGAAGATATGGAAATATAATATAAATTATCAAGTCAATCGGTCGAGCCGTTTCAAATATTTTCTAAAAATAACAACCAAAGAAACAAAAATTAAAGAGACTTTCGAGCGTTTCGTTAAACAATGAAAGGGTAGTTTCACGGATTTTCGTGTTTCTCAGATGGTCCCATAAAAAGTTACGTAAAAAACTTCCACTTCTAACGATGAAAGAATGGGGAATACCCATTTTTATTTAAATTCCACTCACTATTTAGACGAAATTTGAGCTTATGACTCACTTTGTTTTCCGAATTCATTAAGTGGACTTTTCAATATGTTTTGATTCTTAGAAGTCAGCTATTACTTAATTTTTGATTTGGTACAGGTTTATCACTTAGTAAGCGATTGAGTGCCCGTTTTTACCCTTATTCGCAAATAAAAAATGCATTTCTCCCTCCTTACTCAGAATTTATTTTAATCCTCATCTTACTCTCGCAATGGATTGTATTGTCACCTTCTTCTCTAAATTCTTATTTCTAATAATTGTTAAATTGTGTGGCCAGAACTAACGTAAGTATACGACTTAATAGCATCGTGTCCTCAGGCGGACAAACAACGAGGAGGGTCCACGAGCTCTTGTACCGAATCCATCCTCGTTGCATATTACGCAAATTGTAGGACGCTTAGTTCCGCACGGAGTTGCCTCATTGCCTTGGGTACCGTGTGGAACACACAGTCAGTTTATAACCAGTATTAGCAAACATACTGGTAATTCAGTGAATATAAGAGGTCGTTTTTTTAATTTGATAAACTAACAAAATTGTAGGTAAGAATTTTTTTCAGTTTAGTTTTACGGCAATAAAATTATAATTAAAAAGTCAAAGCAAGAAGTTAATGGCTTAACTATGTATTTAATAATAACAATTATGTCCTCCAGACCGATTCGGTCACGGCGGCTGGTCTCAACATAGAATAGCCATTTGCTCAGGACAGAATTATAGTGCCAAAATGTGTGCGCAAACACAAGTGCTCTCTCTATTTCCTCATTCTCATAGTCTGATGAGACGGTAATCCGACACGACTAGGGAGAGATCAGGTGCAGGTCATTGTTCCAAACTTCAAGCGTCAAAATTAGCTTTATGTAGATGTGTTTTACTTTAAACGGATTTCTCAAATAGTAAAATTATTTACAGGAACATTTTGCATTCGATAAGAAACCAAATTACAAACAAATCGAAGCGAACAATTAACATTGTTTAATAATCCAAACTTCAAACGTCAATATCTCAACAGAAGCTTTTTTGGATGACTTTTACGTAACCACATCATGAGAGGCTGTTCATTAATACTTGAGGTGTTTAGAGGGGAGTCGTAAGAGAAGGAAGAGGACTCGGCAAATGTAAAGAATAAAATTTCGAGTAAATTGGGTTAAATTAATATATTGGGTTAAATTAATATAATAATTATAATCGCGGTTATACGAACTCCACAAATTATATAACAATAATTGAGCAAATCATGTTTATTTTTTAATAAACCTAACGCAATATAGCACGACGATAACGTATTTACACTATAATATTCACACACAAGATATTGAGGGGGAGGGGGGGGAGGTAGTGGAGCCACGGCATCTCACCAGGGGGTGAGAAAAATCGCCAGAATCCCCACAATTAAATCAATTATTTGACGACCCGCCTTTACCCCCACACTAACATTTTCTCCTTTATCGTGGAGGAGTTTACGTACATAAATTGCACAAGGACAAACATCCAGACCGGAACAATTACTTGTAGGCCATACAAATACTTGTTCCGTGCAGGATTCCAATCCAATCCAATCACAGTCGATAAGAAACCAAATTAGATACAAATCAAAGCGAACCATTAACATTGTTTATTAATCTAAATTCCAAACGTCAATATCTCAAAAGCAGTTTTTTTTGGATCACTTGCGTAAACATGTACTCATTAACACGCGAGATATGACCGGAAAACTTAACGCTCTATAAGAGATGTAAAACTTTTCGCTTTATGCTTTTTATGTTTTTATAATTATTAAATCTGTAACACATTTTTGTATCTTGTGAATATTGCACATTACATTTAAACGACTGCCAACTATTATGAGAATGCAGTGAAATATGGTTCAATCTAACATGATCAGGTTGCGAAATACATACAATACAATTTTTCTTAAGCAGAAACACAATAAGTTCACCACGTCCATTGAAACAGAATTATTAAATGCTAGTAACATCTGGGTTCGAAATTTGACCTAATGCGTTGAAACAATTATTTGTTTGCACAGATTTTTTTGTATAATATTTTCCCATGCAGGTAAGAGGAAATCGCGCTAAGGAATAACCGTTAATATGTTTTTATTTATTAATTTGTGCATATTATGTGAAAAAATAATGTGTATGTACACATGATTTTGTTTGTTTTTGTATACGGATTCTGTCGGGGTCGCGCAGCTGGTGATCTTGTTTACCTAACACGCCAACGGGCGCAGGCGGTAGAGTTCCTTGGCGGTTAGTTTGGACATAGCGAAGGCCTACGATCGGGTTTGGCACAAAGGGCTTCTTTCGAAACTTCCATCTTATGGGCTTCCCGAGAAATTGTGCAATTGGATTACCAGTTTTCTCGCTGATCGGAGCATCAAGGTCATAGTAGACGATGCATGATCCGATTACAAGCCTATCAATGCTAGTGTTCCACAAGGCTGTGTGCTACCAGCTACGCTGTTCCTTCTGCTAGACATATGTCAATCATTCATTACTTGCGACCGAATCATTCTAGTACATTTCGTCACGCGTACTGGTACATTCGGATCGATCATTCAAATGGATCATTTCGGGCTCCAATACTCTGTAAGATCCATAGGGAACCGCAAATTTTCTATTTGAAATAGCGCCATCTACTACATGGTATAGGTAATAAAGTCATTTTATCTAACTAAAACTTATTGGCTTTCAAGGTGGTAAGTATGATCGACGCTAGATGGCATAAACACAAAAACCTCAAGTTATCATATAATATTTAATAAATTTGTTTACTCTTAAATTTCATTCCTAACAATACACAATTTCATTTTACTCTACATGTCTAAAAATAGGAATTGTAATATTTATTTGCTACAAAAAAAAACTTTTTCTATCTTATACTTATATAAGGTGGTTGAAAATTATCATAAATAAATCATTTTTCATGAGATCTTTTGAAGTGTTATTTTTAGTAAACTCAACGAAATGATATTTTTAACTCATAGGTGTAACAAATAAATATAATAAAATAAAATGTAAAATAATTTTTAATTTAGTTAACAATATTAGAATAAAAAACCCTTAAATAATAAACGCTCCTGATACTATGCAGTCTGCATTGTTTATTCGATTCGCCTGTTTATTTAGATCATTCGGGATTCGGTAGGTTTGCAGCTCATTCACAATTCAAACAAATCGCGGGTTAAAAAGGTACCGTCAATTGTTTGTCATTGGTTGTACTGGTACATTCAAAAACAAATGAATGAGCCATCAATAATTTTAAGTATACCAGCTCAAACAAACGAATCATGCATGATTGACACATGTCTACCTTCTGCATATCAATGATATGTTGCAAGCCAGTAGAGTTCAATGCTATGTAGATGACAGCACAGGTGATGCTTTTACACCGGCCATGTCTGAAGTCGAGTCTATGTTAAAACAAAATCTCGGTTTTGGGACGACTAAATCTAGTCCAGTTTGACCCTCAAAAGATACAGGTTAGCGTGTTTACCACTAAAAAGAACCCCTTTGTCTTATCTCTTCTATTTCTGGCCTTTAAAAAGCTTGGCGTGCTCAGCAGAGTAGAACAGTATTTCATGCCGGTACATCTCTGGGCCGGAGCAGTCAAGTGCCAGCTCCTTATACCATCTCCACACCATCTGGATGCTTGGCGGTCCACCAATGTGCGTTTTACAATAAGTTTTCCTCCACGGTCATCCTGTTTGTTGAATCGTTTACCACCGGCAATTTTTCCGGTCCGATACGACTTAGCGACCTTTAAGAAAAGAGCTTACTCTTTTTTAAAAGACCGGCAAGGAACCTGCAATGCCCTTGGTGTTGCGGTTGTTCATGAGCGGAGGTAGTGAGTTACCATCAGGTGAGCCGCATTTTATAGAAAAAAAATTCTATAGAAAAAAAAACATTTATGGCACACTATCTTTCGAATTATATATAGATTATAGATTTGCTAGGTGGCAGCTCCCTTTTCCTGCCCAGGACTCTGTCTGCCAAGTAACTCAACGTAACATTCGTTGATCCTAATGAAGGTTCTTACATTTAATAAAATTTCTCTTTTTCGTTTTTATTGTAAATTACTCTTTCAACATCTTAGAAAAAGTTTTAAGATGTCGTAAGTCATAAAGTAGTATTTTGTAACTAACAGTCCCAAGATGAGTTTTAAGGCCTCTTTTTTGTTAGAAATATTTGTGGGCCCACGCACTATAACTCGTCTGAGTTTTATCGTAATGTATGGTATAGAATCGCATTAATATATTAATTTTTGTCAGAGATTTTTATCATTCATAAAACTACTTACTAAAGTTTCATCATAATCAGATGAATGGTAACAGGAACACGGAAGACGAACACGCAATCAAATATTCATTTGTTTATATTAGAATTTTCAATTTGATGAATTTGAAAGGATGATAAGTTACAAAGTAACTTCTTTACCACGTGTGTATTAATTCGCTTTATGACAACCGACGGTAAGTGGTGATGCAGTTGATGATAAAAAGTACACTGAATTAGATAGACAAGATGTTATGTTAAAATGAGTTGTTCGATGTTCAAATTGAAAGGCTACTTTGCGCTAGAGCTTGAGATGGCAAGGTTGCTAGATTTTAAATTAGCTTCACGAAATATTTCAAAATGGCAACCATTTTGAATTATAATTATTTAAAACATATAAACCAGCCACAAACATTCCAACCTGAAAAATGCTAATCTGAGCATGCGTAGTGACTTACCCAGGCAGCCGGTGTCACTAAGTGCGTAGTGCGCGGGCAGGCAGACGTCACAGTGCGGCGGCGAGGCACCGGGCGCGCACTCGCACGCACCGGACCGCGGCTCGCACGCGCCGTCCAACGCTGCAACTCCGCACCGGCACGCCGGACACCCCGCCGCCACGTCTGCCACAACATCAATTCAATTGTATTTATCGCCAGAGCGGCCCGCCCCAGCTTTGTCTGTGTTGAGTATACCAATGGTATACCAAAGTTTTTGTTCGGGTCTTCTGGGTGTTTTAAATAAATTTATTCATTAAATGAAACTAATTTTACGGAATTTATCGCATTTAATTTTAAGTTTATAGTTACCGACGCTTTGAGTGCTTAACCAACCGCGACCTCTGGCTCTAAAGCGTAGAACTAAATCATCTTCTACCTATAAGTATACCGCCTTTTCGTATGAAATCGCTAAAAAGGCTGTTTATGTGCAATTAATAGAATATCTAAATCAGAATAATATTTTACCTCTAAAAATCGGGTTTTAGGGCTGGACTAAGCACGGTTACAGTACTTTTGAGTGTTGTCGATGATATTCTAACAGTTCAAGATAAAGGAAAGGCTATATTTTAACACTGCTGGACATGTCGCGTGCATTTTATACAATAAATACTACTCTAATTCTGTCGAGGATGGTGTATTATGGTTTTGATTGTAACACATTAAAGTGGTTTGAAAGTTTAAATAACTTTCAAACCACTTTAATGCAAATGGTCGCACACAATGATTCAGGCTTCGAAATGAAACTAGTAGCAACACTTTTTTCTCAGTCAATTTTAGGTCCTTTACTGCTAATCCTCTGCAGTGTCGATATTACAGGATGTTTCAAATATTGCCAGTATCATTTATATGCCAACAACATTTAAGTCTACATACCATTTAGGCCGGTAATACAAATGAAGTAGTTCACAAGCTAAATCAGGATTTCAGCCTGATCGCTGAATGGGTAAATAATAATGAAGTCATTTTAAATCAAATTAAAACCAAGTTCATGATCCATGGGAGAAAGAGTGTAGAAAGCTACATTTCATCCCTTAATATTATCCCTTAATATTTAAAAAAAAACTAAAAATAACTAAAAAAAAATTAAAACCTTTGTTAGTCCACAATAAAATCTGTATGTTGTGTGTTACTGATTGATATTTATTTATTTTAGTTTTTTAAAGAATAAGGTTGACAAACGAACACACAGTTCACCTGATGGTAGGTGGATGCCGTAGCCCATCTACAACTATCCTCGATTAGGAATGAAAATGCAAATGCGTTGTTACCCTGATAAAATGCCTCGTTTTCAGTAAAAAGTTTCTCCTGTTTTCTACACTCACCATAAATAACACAGCAGCATTAAGGGGATATAGTAAGTCAGCACAAATTATAATTTCGCCCCCACTTCCCCGCGCGTCGTAGCTATGTACCGACATGTTTGTAATCATTAATACTGTAAGTAGATAGGTCGTTAGATACTTATTTCATTTAGGTTTATCATATTTATGCCTGTTTCTTAACGCCAACCCAGTCGCTTCTTATTTTTATCACGGCTATTTCCCATTTTAATTGTACGTCGTCCTGTTGCGTAATGTGTATTCTGATCGTAAGCGACACAACTTCTGCCTTCAAATGCCTAAGCGATACTAACGGGGCGCCAGGAATCAAGCTTCAAGACGCCGATAGTTTACGTAATTTCTTTTTACGGTGAAAATAATGGTATTTTAAAAAAGTAAATAAGATAAGCACTGCTTTATAGTTAGTTCAGTTAGTATGCAAAGTTTCATGATCTTATTTTAAGTATTTTATGAACAACAGCGGTTTATTGTTCAGTTTGGAGGTAACTTTGGATTTTCTCTATCGAGAAAATTTTACGGAATCGTGTTTTCGTCTAACATAATCCTTAACATTAATCCTCAACTTGACCATGTGGCCGTGGAAGGAAAAGGGGAGATCTCCCGCCGGGCAAGGTGTTATGCCCGGGGAGCGCCCAACACTCCGTGTGATAGTTCGGAGATGTTCTATATATGCTGTTTATGATTCGGAATGTTGATAGCGTGATTTAGGCTTCGGTATGTTTTCGCTTGCGGCGCGATGACAGCGCCGCCACCACCATATATTTATTTCAAAATTAATGCTGCAATACTTTCGGCATAACGGAGGATCTTGCTAAGCCATTTTAGGTTATATTTCTCCTTAAGTTGCTATTTTACGCTACAGAAGCATGGTCCTACCCCGTTCGAGCCGACCCATTCGTGCTACAACTAATATCGTTTTAGTTAGTTTTAGACAAAAGTTTTATGCATGTAAGGAGTAGAGCTTCTTCCTTTGCAGGTCTGAGCTTAACAAGTAAATGAACCTACCGCCGTATCCCTGTGCGCAGATATCGCAGGTGCGGCCCGCCCAGCCGAGCGCGCACGCACATCGTCCGGTGCGCGCGTCGCACGCGCCCGACAACGCGCCGCGCCCGCACGCGCACGCCACGCACTGCTCCCCCTCGCCGCCGAACCAGTACCCCTCCTACAACGATACTTTACGTTACAGCAATGAGACATAATAGTTGATTCACCAGATGTCACTGGCTGGGAACAAAGAGTTCTGGGTATACTACAAAATGGGCTCTGCGGCCTTAAAACATTGCGCATTAACTTACGGTCAATTCTCCGTAACTCCATTAGTCGACTACGTGCGGACATGGATAATAGTTCTTTGTTTTGTAAACTATGAACGTTGTTTTCTATAATCTAACACTGATTTTTTACTGAAAGTATAACTAATATTTTATAAAGAATCTTTAACTTTCTAAAAATTTAACTTCCCCTCTATGAAATCTGTCTAGTACCTCACTCCTAAATGGCGTTGCCTTGGAGGCAGAAAATGTTTTGGAGGCCCTCATTATACTGATATTGCAACTTCCAAGACATTTAGGCGGGTCTACGCCAAAGGAATCGAGTACGAGCGGAGCATGAGCCGAACACAAATTCGTGTAGTGTGGACCGACTTACAAGCCTCGAACGAGCGCGCTTCGAGCGTTTGGTTCGTGCTCGACTGTACTCCGCCTAATGTCGGTTTTTTGACGAACAGGAAGGGATTTGCATCGCGCTCGCAGTGCGCTCGTGGATGTGTTGAGTGACAAACGTTTCGCTCGAGGATCATGGAAACGTGAACAGAAGATGATTGTTTGCAATTAATATATTTATTATTGTGCAAACTTCTGGAATAATCTTGCTTATTACTTACGACACCATACTCTTACGACACCACACAATGATATGGAAGTTAATATTCTCCCTCCCACCCACTACTTTACTCTTTTTAATTATATGGCTGTGGCTATTAAAAGGTGGGTCTGCGCTAGAGGATCCGAGCACAAGCTAAGCCGCCCTACTCACGGGGTAAAGTATAGAAGTACAACGTGCCTACAATAATCGCTCTCCTCGAACGTAGTTTTCCGCAGTGTGCTCGCGGCTCGCGGTGGATATGTACGAGTTTGCTGGTGCAACAACCGCTGCTGCTGCAGCGATTATTATAGTAGTACAAAAAGTTGAAAGGCAATGACGATAGAGTTCTACAAATTTATATAAAGACAGATCCAGTCAACAAAATCTAGATTTGTTAACGACTTTCAGAGGTCCGCTCTTTGTACCCCTTTTTTCTAAGGGGACGCAAGATTTCAAAATAAATATTAAAACATTAAACTATCATCATCATCATCATCATCATTACAGCCCTTCACAAGTCCACTGCTGAACATAGGCCTCCCCCAAGTAATGCCACAAAGCACGGTCCTGAGCCACCTGCATCCATCGACTTCCTGCATGTCTTACCAGGTCGTCACTCCATCTAGTGGGGGGTCGCCCTACACTACGCCTACCGGTACGAGGCTGCCACTCGAGAACCTTTCTTCCCCATCGGTTATCGGTTCTTCGAGCTATATGGCCGGCCCATTGCCACTTCAGCTTACTAATCCGTTGGGCTATGTCGGTCACTCTGGTTTTACTGCGGATATCCTCATTTCTGAGTCTATCACGCAGAGAAACTCCGAGCATAGCCCTCTCCATAGCTCGCTGAGCGACCTTAAGCGTCCTCATACGGCCAGCAGTGAAGGACCACGTCTCAGATCCGTAAGTCATCACTGGCAACACGCACTGGTTGTACAATCTAGTTTTTAGAGATTGAGGTATATCTGACGAAAAGATATGCCGTAATTTCCCCGAACGCTGCCCAGCCGAGTTGAATCCGTCGATTGACCTCTCGGTCGAAGTTGGACTTACCTAGTCGGACTATTTGTCCCAGGTAAACGTATTCGTCAACAACTTCGAGCATAGTGCTCCCAACAACTACCGGCATAGGTGTGACATGGACATTGAACATGATCTTTGTTTTGTCCATGTTCATCTTAAGACCTATCCGTTGGGAGGCACTATTGAGGTCATTGAGCATAGTGCTTAACCTGTTAACTAAGCCTAGCTCACCTTCGATCGCGCAATACCAACCTTACGCCCGCCAAGTAGTGATCGAATTAGATCAGAATTATGTAAACATGTCTACCTATGAAAAAACTATTTTTTCGTTTTAAACAAAACCAGACACTATGCAATAGATATTAGTATCAAAGACATAGATATGCTATTTTATTTTAAACCATAACCTGGCAATGTTTCTTAGAAAAAAAAAAAGAAATCACTCTGAACTTTCGGCGTTCCACGTGCCGTTTTGATGAAGGTGCTCCGTCTTTTTTATAGAATTTTATATTTGTGTCTGGACTAAAACGAAAGTATTATACTTTTTTATATTCCTTGTAATATAGTGAATACATATATATATAATTTGTGGTATAAAAAGTGAAAAGTAAATTGCCAAAAGTGCTTCAAAATCTGGAAGGCCCATTATGGCGGCTGGGTCATAAATGTGGTATTTTTCACATTCTCATTTATTTTTAGTGTAAAATGTAAGTAAAAATAGTTTTCTTACATATTTCAAATAACTTGACGTTGTATTTATTTCAAATTCACACATAACTATTTTAGAAATATTGTTCTAAATGTCACACAGATAAAATATTAATATTTAATTTTTTTAATTTCTTTATATTTTATATTTTGGTATGAGTAACGAATGGAAACACATAAAACATAAAAATATACATATTTCCAAACATTTTCATATAAATTTCTCTAAAAACAAAAGTGTAGAATTCAAATTAGTAGTAATTTTGTCACTAAAATTGAAGTATATACCACTATACAGCTATACAGAGTAATTTACGTATTTTATTACAATTTCTAGCAACCAAAAATAATTTTATTCGATAGTTTATACATTCAACAAGAATTCCTGTAAGTTTTAACCATAAATATTGTCTCAAAGTGAAAATATAGCAAAATTTGCAATATAGCAAAAAATTTGCTAATTTTCAAATTTTGCCGCCATTACGGTCCCGAGCGAACGGGAGTATAACATGTCGCGCGCTGTCAGAGCTTACAGGTTAAGTCCTCCAGCGATTCTGCCATAAGGACTATATCGTCGGCAAATCGAAAGTGAGTGATGTACTCGCCATTGATGTCAATACCGTATCCTTTCCAGTCCAGTAGCTTGAAAACGTCTTCCAATGCAGCGGTGAAGAGTTTCGGGGATATAACGTCACCCTGTCTTACACCTCTCTGCAGTTGGATAGGTTTCGAGGTCTGGTTCTGTACTCGGATAGCCATCGTAGCCCTACTGTACAAACACTTCAGCACTTCGATATACCGACAGTCAACTTGGCACCGCTGAAGGGACTGTAGCACCGCCCAAATTTCGACGGAATCAAAGGCTTTCTCATAGTCCACATACGCCAGGCAAAGTGGCAGATTGTACTCTTCAGTCTTCTGTACAATCTGCCGCAGGGTATGTATGTGGTCTATGGTACTGAAGCCTTTTCGGAAACCGGCTTGTTCGGGAGGCTGGAAGTCGTCAAGTCTGCGTGCGAGACGATTCGTAATGACTCTCGAAAACAGCACGTAGACGCGGCTCAGAAGGGAAATCGGTCTGTAGTTCTTTAAGAGAGCGTTGTCGCCTTTCTTAAAGAACAAGACCACCGCACTTCTGCTCCACGCCTCTGGAGTAGTGCCACCATGGAGGACGGAATTGAAGAGCTTCTGAAGGACTTCAAGTACCGGTGTTCCACCCGCTTTCAGAAGCTCCGCTGTAATTCCATCCTCGCCTGGGGCCCTGCCGTTTTTAAGGTGCTGGAGAGCCATTCTAATCTCGCTTAGACTGACGTCCGGGATATCATCGGAATAGTGTCGGATAAGACTTGCTCTTGGATCGTTACTCACACTTGCGTGTGGCTCCAACGATGATGTGTACAGCTGCCCATAGAACCTCTCAATCTCACTCAAAATCTCAGGTGTCCCGGAAACGATGTTGCCACACTCAGTCTTCAGCCTTGACAGTTGGCTCTTTCTGGCAGACAGATCTCTGGCAAAGACTTTGGAGCCCTGGTTCCGCTCGATCGCTTCTTTAATACGAGAAGTATTAAAGTTGCGTAAGTCTCGCCGTATGCATTTGGAGATCTGTCTGTTCAGTTGCCTGTATGCTGTCAAATCTGTTGACGATTGCAGCCTCATCTCCCGTCTAACAGCCATGAGATTAAGAGTGTGATCGGAGAGTTTTTGTGTTCTTCTGCGGCGGGTCTTACAGAACTTAGCTCCGACCGCATGGACAGTTTCCACGAGCTTGTCGTTCATATCGTCCACATCATTGGACGTTAATTAAACATTAAACTATAAATTATATAATTTAAAGATTTTCCCAGTGACTGCAATTTAAGTAAATCTAACGCACGCAGCATAATTATCATTATATTTTCTGGTGCTCTTCAATCATACTTTTTCTTTCGTAACGGTTAATTTTAAAAACCGCAGCTGGTTTTTTCTGGTCTGAGGTTTTTCAAACCAGTGGCAAAAGCAAAAAAATCATTTAATAGCTACAATTCCATTCCGAAATTACTACAAATTGCTGCACATGGTGAAACCGTTACAGCTCATGTAAAGTCCACTGTTGAACATAGGCCTCTCCATAGATTGCTTTAAAAGGAGAATTTTCACCATAGTAGCCACGCTTGGTACAACTACGCTTGTTGCAACTGGTAATGCTATGAGAAAAATAATATACGATGACAAGGACGACGATAGTTTTGAAAAAACGAGAAGGTGCTATGTAAATAGCGGGAACTGTACACCCACCTGACACTGGTCACACCGCGCCCCCTCTGTGTGCGGCGGACACACCAAGCATCGGCCGGTGTCGGCGCGACACGGCGCCCCGCCGCAAGCGCACGGCTGGCACGACCCACCCGGTGTCGTTGGTGAACCCCAATAACCCACATCGCATCTGGACAAAACATATAATGCAATTAAATGAAACTCATCTTACAATTTTTTTTAACATAATCGTAAACACTCACGCCTGTCACTCAGAGAGGTAGACAGAGACTACGGACAGCAAAGCCACGGTCCTCTCATACCTCTATCGTCTCCTTTACATCCATATACCTATAATACAGACTCATCGGTTAAGGGTAATCTTCTATCTTCAATATATCGCCAATTTAGTCGATAAACTTTTGTTTAGAGCGTCCCATGTCGACTTTGCCGTTCACTTAGCAGATTTCATTAGGTTTAATTTTTAACTTTTTGATTCCCGACGTTTCAGGGGCTTTACAGTACCTATGGTCACTGACTGATTCCAGTCAGACCCCTCACCCACTTTTATAATTTGTTTTTGATGGATAGATGATTGTTTTCAACCATTTTAAACCTTTCCTCCATAAAGCAAACAGTATTAATTACTAGACCTTACATATCCGTACAAGAAGAAACGTGTACGTTGATTTATGTTAAAATTTAAAGAGACGAGATAATATAACAGTTCACTTACAGCTCACAGTGATCGCCTGTGTACCCGTCGGGGCACTGCGTGCAAACAAAATCGTCTCCTTCAGCGGACGCGAGTGCGCAGTTCGGACTGAAGTTGTTGGAAGGCAGGTAAAGCGGACACGCGCAAGGCTTGCATGAACCCTGAACATTTTAATAATTATTCACTCCACATATTTTTCAACAAGTGACCTGCCCCGGCTTCGCCTATGTAATGTTTAGATTTAGGATGATCATCAAAAACCACTAGTTTTATCAATTTAAAAAAGACATTACGTTTTGTGTATTAAATGTAACTTAAGCACTCCTGGCATCGCACTTTATCCGTTCGCGCACTTTAATTATAATTGGTTGAGTCATTCCGAAAATTAGTCCGGACAGATAGTCAGACATAATATTTAAAAATGGTTACTTATGTCTTACTAGCATGCAAATAAACCCCTGAGCTCAATAAGCGACAGTTATTTCGACATTACATACATACACATTAATTTTATATAATTGTTTAAAGATATACACCATTTTCCTTATGTATACCATTTTATAAATATAAATATTATTAAAATAGTTAAAAAGGACGTCTTTTATGGCTCTTGAAAAACTCAAAGATAACCTATTACGCAAAGAACTGTTGTTACCAAAATGAAAAAACGAAAAAGTATAATAAATTACACATTTCAATTAAAGCATAACATTATGGTAGTCGAAAAAAAATAAGCAAGAAATTGAAAGTATCATGTGAAATAATAGTTACAAGCAATAAAATGCCGTAAGGTCACAATATTTCTTTGGTATTTCCCATAATCGCCTCTTACGACTCCCACGGAACAAAATGGGGTGGTGGGTTCTCTTAATTTATAAGACTTTCATATTTACACTATTCTTAAACTTCCAAACAATATATTAAAATAGCAAGCTAATTTGATCGGCTTGCTTAAAGATGTTACACCTCGCGGCACGTAACTCTAGCACTTAACGAAACGTGGAGGAGATAGCTGTGAATGTCGTATCGCACAGCCAATCAAACGCAATAATGCGTAATTCGGCCTATTATGCGCAATAGCGGTCACCGCTAGACTTTCGTGCCGCGAGTTATACCTACCGTAAAAATTGATATTGTATTATATACCTGTACAGGGTTGCCGTAGTGTCCGGGTAAGCATCGTTCACAATGAAGCCCTGTAGTATTGTGCTGACACGGACCGCAGGGGCCATCCACTATAAGTAATTAAAAATAGGAACCATTAATAATAATGTTTAGAGGCTTCTAAATTTATCTTTATGTATATAATTATTGGTGTGCCTGTTAGTAACAGTAAGGTCATATTCATACAATTTATTATTTATTTTATCGAGCCCATGATTCATAGGTTTGCTTGTATCCGATAGATGGCGCTGTAGTCCAATTATTGACAAATTCTATATATTTTGTTCATGCTACCATTATCCCAGTTCGTTTAGTCATCTCATAACTCGTCATCATCGACCAGACGCATCTTCTATCGAATCCAGTTTTTTTGTAATTTTTATATACTTTTTTGTATTAAACCAACACATAAATATGTTGATTAAGAGCAAAGGGAAGGACTAAGAAAAGATGAACGGACTACGAGGGCTGACATCTGAGATATGATATGCTAAACTCATCAGTATTCACAAGTGCACTGCTGAACATAGGCCTGCCCCGAGAAATGCCAAAAAGCACGGTTCTGACCCACCGATATCTATCGACTTCCTGCATATCTTACCAGGTCGTCACTTCATCTAAAGGGCGGCTCCCCTACACTTCACTTACCGGTAGGAGATTGCCACTGGAGAACCTTTCTTATATATGGCCGGTCCATTGTCATTTTAGCTTGTTGTGGTGTTGTGTGTTATGTTGGTTCTACTGCGGATATACTCATTTCTATCACGTTAAAACACCCCGAGCATAGATCTCTCCATTGCTCGCTGAGCAACCTTCAGCTTATATCTTATAAGTCAACCACGCGCTATATATGAAAATCGATTCTTTAGGAGTAAACTCCAAAAAGATGTGTATTTTTACTTGTGACAGTAATAGCATTTCTCTCTGTCTCACCTGTGCGACAGCTAGCGTGCATGTTGCACGGGCAGGGAACACACTCGAAGGAGGGCGTCGTCCCAGGGGCTCGCTGCAGCCGCGCGTGAGTCCAGGCGCAGCGTTGGCAGTGCGCACCCTCGTAGCCCATGGGGCACGCGCACCGCTCCCGGACTCCGCTGCCAGCTCCACGCACCTCCAAACCCTCCAGACGGACCTGGATGTAGAACGGACTTCTATATTCGCTCTTAACATACCATCAGCATATTTAAGCTTTTTTGTTAAATATTGGTAACAAACGAGCATACAGTGCACCTGGTGGTAAGTGGATGATGTATTCCATTACATCTATCGTCAATTAGGAATCAAAATACAGATGTTGTTGTCACCTCTGAAGATTAAGATGAATGCGATATTTCCAGTAATACAGATCACTGGTTCTCTACACTCACCATACGAAACACAACAGCTTTACGCTGCTATTTTACGCTGGTATCTTGTGAGAGCGTGATCCCTCTCCGGTCGTGCCGACCCATTTGTTTTACAACCTATTATTTGTGCTAGACTTGAAATCAACATAAGTTATTACTGCTTATTAAAAGTCCACTGCTGAACGTAGGTCTTCCCCTATAGCCTTCTAGAGATATGTTTGTCATAGTTGCCACGGATGGCAAGCGAGTTGGCAAACGTAATTTTTTATCTTCTAGTAGTTATTGGGGAGATGCTGCTGGCCATCTCTTGGTTTGTTTCCCTATATCGTCACTTAAGTCACCCATTGGTTGTGGATATCGTTACACTTACACAGTTATGACTTGAAACAGAATGATGAATTTTTTTACACCGTTTCTACGAGGGGCACACTGAAATGATCGGGAATAAGAAAAACCACATGCACGGTATAGCTAAATTGTATTTTATTGTTTTTTAAATATTCTCCCTTTTTCATTCGTGCAAACCAATCATTAAAAAAGTAATTCTGATGTTGACAAAATGGCTGATTTGTACGCTTCCACAGCTGCTTCGGGATCTTCAAGCCGTTGACCGCGTAATAAATCTTTCGTTCTAGGGAATGTAAAGAAATTTTGGCTCAGTCAGGAGTGTACGGAGAATAGCTCATCAGCTCAACGTTTTCCTGTTTCAAAAATCATTTGTCTTCCGAGCGGTATGGGAGCTCGCATTATCGTGATGGAAGATGATGCGACGTTTCGAGTTATTTTTTCGGAGTTCGGCTATCATTTCTAGCAAACAAACCGTGATATACCACTCAGCAGTAACCGTTCTGCGTTGCTTTTTTTTTTTTTCTTTTTTTTTTTCAATGTGCCTTTTCTTAATTAGGTGCCTCTTGTCCCGATTGGTGAAGGTCATCAATTACCGCCGCTGCTGTGGCTGTTCTTGGTCGACCTGCAGAAGAAACAGCGCTGAGCGAAACACGACCGCGTCGAAACTCGGCATACCAGGGGTATATTGTCGTTTGACTCGGTGCTTCAACATCATAAATCGAAACAAGTTCGCTGAGACATTTATCTTGAGATAAGCCGCGACGAAAATTGTGATAAATTATGGCACGGAAATGTTCGAGAACGTGAGCTCCATTTCTATTAACGACGTGACAACTTTAAACCAAGATAGTTCTTGTTTTTAAACATTTTTTTATTGTTTGAATGTCATTAAGATTCTGAGAGGCCAGTTGTCAAATTCTAAAAAAGATTTTATTGTAACTCAATCCGAAATATTCTATTCCCGATCATTTCGGTGTGCCCCTCCATACACGACTTGTATGCATTTTAATACATTTTACTGACAAAACCGAAAGAATTTTAAGAAATTAAAAGAACAGCGGTAAAAATATTTTTGACCATTTACTTATATAAGCATAAATTCAAACTTACAGTCCTTTCTTCAAGCCGAAATGAAAAAATTCAACCTTAATTTTATAAATATAACCTTATACTGACCTCATCCTGGTCGTTGTGAAAATACGCTCGCAACATAAGAGCGCGCACGTCGCTCAGCACGTCGAGTAACTGACTGCGGCTGGCCATATCACCTAAGTCTGAGTACCAGCTGCCCTCCAGCAAAGATACAACTAACTCAAGTTGGCCAGGTATCTCATGACTGGTGTTGCTGTATGTCAATCGCGTACCATCTAAAAATATAAGTCTCGATTATTTCCACATACCTTCTATATTGTAGGTGACATGATGTACGTAATGATGATATAAAATATATAAATATATTGCATAAAACGGAATATTTACCAAAATATACTTAATAAAACCAGTGCTACATCATGAAACTGCGAAAAAGACCGGCCACAGAACAGAGAGATTTTCAGTACGAATGAATACATGAGCGAATATTTACCTGCAGAAACCAGTAGGACATCCGGACCAACTGTTGGACTTCCCCCAGTATCTCCTCGGGCGACTCCCCAAAACAAAGTTGCTCTGATTTCACCACCGTATGCTGAGAGCTGTTCTCCGTTAAAAGTGTTTGTCAGCCAATAGTAATTTTCCCAGCCTTCTACCTGTAAGAATAAGAAGTTTTAAAATTACAATCTTTTGTAATTTATAGTATATCCTTCAGATATTGTTATAAAAAGAACAAGGTATTTTTAATGAAATTCAGGCAACGGTATTTTCGTTTTACAACTGTGGTAGGTCAGGAGTCGATATTTAAAAACAAAGGCTTAAAGATTTTTACTTATATAGCATAAAACCTTACCTCGTAACTAATCAGGAATGGTTTTCCCTGATCATCAACAGATGGCTCATACGTCTCTTTTGCTTCCCAATCGCTGATAAGCCAAGCGTCGCCAAGAGGGAGCACCATCTTTCCTCGAAAATATAACGGAAGTTTAATCACTTTGACGTTGGTATAAAATTCGTACATAAATACGATACTCGTATTCAATATATACGACAATATTCATAATCTATATTAATGTGGGATTCAACCCATGCAATGCATAAAAAGGAACGTTATTAGGATGAGAGCAAGAATAATATATGAGTAAGAGAGGGAACGGAGTTTAGAGAACGATGGACGATTCCAGAGTGAGGACGTGTTAAGAAATTTTATAATTCGATAGTTTTGAACAACTGTTGTCGCAAGAGAACGTTATAGTCAGCTTGTAGTTAGTTAAGCCAGACTACCTTCAGTTATATATAAGCCTACCGTGTGGTGACGGGGTAAGAGATCTGTCATCTCATTTCGTCCAGTGGGAAGTTTTTCGGTTTTTATTCCGTTTATTTTTCCTTATTTTATACTTTTGGCCATTTAAGTTCTTTAACATCACGAGATGATTCTTTTATTAATCCTTCTCCTTTTTCTTTTCATTCCATAAAAGGCCATTGACAGGCATGCATGGAAGACCCATTAGGGTTCCAAACAATCCCGGTTAGGGAGTTCATCTTCACGCTTGGCATGTGGATCGATCGCTGTACTAGACTTATCGCACTTATGACTATGCTCCCCGTCGTCAGTTTGATATTTTACGTTTGGCGTGAATGACGTGGTAATACCGCTATCTATTTTTCCATGGGTTCTTTCATGCATTTCTCATTGACGCCTCTTACGACACCCACGAGATAAATGAGGACTTTTACGAGTTTTACTGCCACAATTGCTGCGCAACTTTGGAATGAGGTGGAATATTTGACAGATTTCATGGCAGTGAAAGTTAATTTGTTAGAAAATTGTAGAGATTAATGTGTCTTTCTGAAATATTAGTTACATTTATATATTTTATAATAATTAGAATGGAACTGGATCAACTAAACTATATTTAATATTCTTTGTTGAACACCATACAAAAATTGTAGATTATATATACAAAAGAAGTAGGTATACATTGGGCAGTCTTATTGCTGTTAGCAATTTCTTCCAGACAACCAGTGAATGGACAGAATTACACAAAGATGACAGGGGTAGGGCAAATTGGTGTGGTAACTGTAGATATTCCAAAAAGTACAATAATTACAAAAAGGTAAATATGTGTAAAACATTAAAGAATACAGCACTAGGGTAATATTAAGTGTATACATTTAGACTAAAAATTTAAAAACTTATAATAAAATCGCAAGTTTTTAATGATGGTAGCACTGTGTGACCATTACTTAACCTAACTTAAAAATAAGTTCACCTTAGTTCCAGCTAGCGAGTGATCGTAAGATTTTTAACCAAGATTCTCTTACACCACGTGAATAAGTGTTTGCAAATACACATCTCAAATGATTACCTACTAACTGTTCCCTGCGACTTCGTTCGCGTGGAGTTTATTACGATTGGATTTCATGTTTTTTTTTGCGCATAACACTAATTCTTTTTCTATAATAAAAATAGTCTAATTTTCTCCTTATAACATCAGCTATCTGCCAGTAAAACCCCCGTCAAAATCAGTCCAGCTGATTAGCCGAAACAAATAGACAGACAAAACATTTCAAAATTGTTTTTTTTTTGTTTGTTATAAATATCGTATATACTTATTCATTTATTAAAAAGCTGACATTACAGACAGATTTCGAAAATTAATATTTATTTGTTTAGATAAAAATAAGATAGAAGTAATTGTTTTTCCTCATCGAGCACAGAGAACTTACATCGCGCGTTGGCTCGCGCTCGGCCGTGCAGGAGTCTGTGACGTGCGAGCAGTAGCACGGACGGCAGCCCGTCGCCAGTTCCGCGTTAAGTCCGTAATGTCCAGATGCGCACGTATCGCATCGTTCCCCCACCACGTTTGGCTATAAACACGATAAAAAGTAAAGAAACTGTTGTACATCCTAGTCCCGCCCGTGACCATGAGTGCTGTAAAGCGTTCGAAACGTCGGGTATTTAAAAAGTTAAATATACGCGGTAAATTCCGTAAAAACTAGTATTATTTTAAAGAAACTGTCTAACTGTATGTTAGGGTAGTTTTTGTGATAGTACTAGGTAGAAGTTTCGCGGTTTGGTATATATTTATATATGGTATATCTATCATGGTAGCGGAGTTAAATAAGACACTACCCCAGAAGGGTACCATCATCCCCTGGTGTCGGAGAATCCTTCACTCAGCATCCACGCCCAAACTACTCTTACTAAGTTTGGGTTTGCTCAGGCGGCCCTGCGTATTCTGGGGGAAAATTCCGCTCGAGACTAAACCTGCTCAAGACTAAAGCAAAGACAAAGGCGACTCCTGCTTCGTGATTTTCTGCTGATGACCGTGAATTTCTGCAACATCAGGGGACTTCATTCGTAATCCTAACACCATCCATTACCATCTGGAGACGGTGAAGCTAGCCTTGCTCTTTCTAACCGCGACACAGGTGTCCTTTCCGGCTGATACTTCGTATCTCTCCTACCCGGGGTACAAATTACGGGTGAACTCTTTTTCAGGATATCCGATTTCGACGCCTCGGCAGTGTTGAATTTACGGACCTGTCCATCCTACGGCTGCGCGTTGAGAGTGACGACCATCTCCGCATCGACGGGTGCATCTATAGGTCACATAGCGGTAATGCCGACACAGACCGACTCATTGACCACGGCCAAATGGCTGCAGACTCCGTGCTACAAGGTTCCACCCACAGAGATGGATTTTAACGCCCACCACGCTAAATTCCTAGGTTCCAGTTTAATCGATCATGCGGGTAGATCTGTTTATAACTACTTTCGTATCTGATCTAATACAACTGGTTACTTCGCCTACTGCTGAACTCTTATACGGATGGATATCAGGACTCCATTGATGTCTCTCTTGGCTTTTCGGACCATTTTCTGATACGGAGTACGATGCCACTCACGTTTCCGTCGCGGTTACGCTATACAGGTTGCCGAGCGACGGCGGGACCGCCGAGGATCTTGCGGTGTGAGTGCTCCATATGCAGGATGTGCTGTTTACCCAACGCTCGGTGCGCAAAGCACTCCTCTTCCTGGATATCAACAAGTGGAGGGGGCCTGATGGCGTCCCTCCTATTGCGCTGAAGACGTGTGCTCCGGAGTCGGCACCAGTTTTACCGCGTTTTTTTCAGTACTCTTACTCCATAGGCGTAGTCCCAAATTCATGGAAAACAGCTTCGGTGCACCTGATCCTTAAAAAACTCCAACTACAGGCCTATCAACATCACTATCTTGTTCTCTAAAATAATGGAAACCATCATAAACTGCCAGCTCATGAGGCAACTTGAGGATCCCTAGCCGATTAAAGACCGCCAGTAAGGTTTCCGTCGGAGTCACTCAGCTGGTGATCTTCTGGCATTCCGAATTCATAGATAGTTTGAGACAGTAGATTCAAAGGGGGTTCCTGGCCGTTAGTTTGGACATTTTGAACGCCTTAGATCAGGTTTGGCATAAAGCGCTTTTTGCGAAGCTTCCTTCCTATTGGCTTCACCTTCCTCCTTGTAATTGGATCACCAGTTTTCTTGCAGATCGGAATATTAAGGTCATACGAGTAGTCGACGGTGCATGCGCGGAATACAAGCCTATTAATTCTGGTGTTTCACAAGGATTCGAGTTATCAACAACGCTGTTTTTTCTGCATATTATCAAAGATAATGTTGTTTGTTAAAACCGTGTCAATATTTTTTTGGAAAAACGTTGTCGAGTACCGGAACTTACTTGTATCTGAAGTCGAGTCGTTATTAAACAAAGTTTCGGATTAAGGACGACTAAATCTAGGTAATTCAATCCTCCGAAGACACAAGTTTGCGCGTTCACCGCTAAAAAGAACCCTATTGTCGTATCTCATCAGTTTGAGTGCACTCCCGTTGTTGCCTTAACCATTATCGGAATCCTCAGTTTCAACATATTGAATTACATGCAGTTTCGTGGTCACTTGGAAGAAAAAACCAAATTAGCCTCTAAAACACTTGGCGTGCACAGCAGAGCGAGCAGGATAGTATTTCATGCCGGCACACCGCTTGCAACTTTACACGGCGCAAGTTTGATCCCAGATGGAATACTGTTCCCATCCCTGAGCCGGGGCTCCCCAGTGCCAGCTTCTTCCATTAGAACGCGCCCAGCGCAGAACAACTCGTATCGTCGACGACCGAGTTCTTTCCAATTAGATCGACTCACTGACTGATGTATCCCTTTTCATTTCTATTGTATTTACAACGGGGAGTGCTCTGAGGAATTGTTCGGATTAACATCAGCCGTCAAATTTTATCAAGGCCCATCGCGATAAAACTTACGTTACCATCCACATCATCTAGATGCTTGGCGATCCATGACTGTGCGATTTACTATATACTATACTATATTATATTTAAGAATTTCTTCCTAGCACAACTACTTTTTTAAAAGGCCGGAAACGCATCTGCAATTCAACTAGTGTTGCAGTTGTTCATGCCCGGCGGTCGATACCTTCCATGAGGTGAGCCGCATGCTCGTTTGCCCCTTTGATGTTTAAAAAAAATACTGCTTCGCATAGGCGCAGATTTTTGGAGCACGAAAGATTGGATATTTCCGTCCCATTTGACTATGACAATGAGGGAATAGTGCACCAGTGCTTGCGCACATATACGTGCATTATAATCCTGTCCTGCGCAGATAGCTAGTCTTCCTTAGGACTGACCGCGTAACTAACATTCAGTTTTGGAGTGCATTATTATGGATCGGCTCAACCGAGCAAGAACCACGCTCACACTTTCTTATGATATGTGACGAAAACTAGATAACTTTTTTACTAGTTACGAGATATTCCATTTTAGTCCATGCATCTACATTTTAATTCATAGTCGAGGATAGATGTACGGATATACGGGCCACAGCATTCAATTACCAAAAGGTGTACTAATTTTTTGTGTACTAATTTTCTTTACTCTTACTAGCTTAAAAAACACTTTATATATGCAATGTTTTTTTGCAAAGAAGAAAAATTTTACAATAACGCTTAAACCACACAAAATAGTAATAGTTACAAAATGCTTAAATTTAATAGAGAAGAAATTGCTGTGTGAAATTTCGTTAAAATTCGTTGAGAAGAAGAAATTTTAAAATCTATGGTGTGACTTAAAATAAAGTGAACTCTTTAAAAATAGAACAAGAAGGGGCAATTCGTACCTTACATTCGCAAACAACTTCACATATGCGATTAGGGTCTACAATACCCCTGGGGTCACATTTACACGCAGGTGTCGTCTCCTGAACACTGCAGCTGGGGAATGTAGCCAGTGGTTCGATGCAAGCGTCGCACTGGTCGCCGGTGTATCCAGGGTTACAGTTGCATTTGGCGCGGTGGTGTTTTTTATCCCATTGACACGAACCTGAAAAGTTTTAGAATTTCCAGTTAAGATCCAGATTCAGAGTGGACTGCGTAAGAGAGTAATAGGGAAAGGAGCTGTCCTATCCCAAGAAGGAGCCATTGAGGGAAGGCTGGAGGATGTGGAGCCTTGGATGTTTGCGAAAGTGTTCCCTGCCTATATCCACCGAAATTGAAACACTATGAGGCTTTAGCTGATGCAAGTAAAGTTGCTTATGCTATATTAAGAGGATACCTTGAAAATGAATCGAAGTTTTGGCGGCGTGGCCAGTGGCGTATGTAATTGGGCCTATTTGAACTAAACTAAATTATTATTAAATGTGCAAACTACAATGTAGTATGTGTAACGCTGCAGATACTATTTAATCGTGTCTCCTCATATATATATATATATATATATATATATATATATATATATATATATATATATATATATATATATATATATACATAAACGCCTGTCATCCAGAGGGATAGGCAGGGACTACAGACTTCCATTTAGCAGGATCCTGACATACCTCTCTCGCCTCCTCCACATCCTTATGCCTACTATACTACCTACGCATACATGCTCGTCGGTTAAGGGTACTCTTAATTTGGCCCATTTTTAATATATCGCCAATTTGATCGACAAACTATCGCATAGGACTTCCCTTTCCAACTCTTTCATTCACTTCTGCAACATATATTTGCTTTGTCAGTCTTTCCTCATTCATTCTTTCTATATGACCAGACCACCGAAGTATTCCTTTCTTAATCCCGGTAACCGCATCATCTTGCAAACCACACTTTTCTCTTATCACACAGTTTCTCACCTTGTCACTCAGATTCAGCCCTAACATAATCCTTAGCGACCGCATTTCTACTGCATTTATTCTACTCTCGTGCTTCTTTTGCCACATCCAACTTTTAATACCATACGTTAACGTAGGGACTAAGTGTAGTGGTACACTGTGAATAGCTATAAGTGCCTTTTTTTGACACATTCTGACTTTTCACAATAGAGTGTAAAGCCCCATTTACTTTATTTACTGCATTCACTCGTTGCTCTATATCCTTATCATATCTCCCATCCCTGCTGAATACACATACACATCCCAAATATACAAACTTATCTACTTGCTCGACCATCTCTCCTTCTATTTTTATTTTACATATCGTTTTACTTTCTTCTCTTACAAAAATCATAACTTTCATCTTACTTTCATTCCCATTTCTTTAAATGACCTGTTCATTATTGTAAAAATCATTTGCAACTCGGCTGCCGACGCCGCATATATGGCTTAATCATCGGCTTACAAAAGGCATTTGCCGGTTAACTCACCCATTCTAAGCCCAAACCGCTATATGTAGAAATCTGAAAATGGGACAGTAACTGCCTTTTATAACGTAGACATCCACAAAGAAAGGGTAAAGGAAAATTCAACCTCTAAGGGAATGAAATAGGGTGATACAGTTTGTATGAAACTTATTATTTTACGGGGCGATTGACTTGAAACTTACTTACAGCTATATTATGATTGTAGCACGAATAGGTCGGATGGACTGATGCAGGACCACGCTCTCATAGAATATCAGCGTGATGTTGCTATGTTTCGTATGGTGAGTGTAGAGAACCAGAGACATTATTTACTATAAACGAGGCATTACATCTTAGTCCTCAGGGGTGACAACGCATATGCAATTTGATTCTTAATTAAGGATAAATACATATGTGATATGGATCACAGCATCCACTTATCATCAGATGAACTGTGTGCTCGTTTATCATCCTTTTTCTATACAAAAGTGAAATAAATGGATACGGATTTAGTGCTTCTGAAAATAATCCATTACCTACAAAGGGACCAGAGAAATATATATTAACTTTTTTTTAAATATGAAAGTCACACTGGAATTGAAAATAATAAATTTCACATTTTTAGTTTCTTCAAAAGTCTATCCTTAGAGACTTAAAAAGGGGGTGCAAAGTGTGTATGAAAAATATTATATCATGACGCTCATCCCGAAAAACTAGACGTAGAAATCTGATAGTAGCTGCCTTTTATGACGTAAGCATCCACTAAGAAAGAATTTCAGAAAATTCAACCTTTAGTAAGAGAGGCGTTACCGTGTAGTGGCAGTGCAAGTATATCCACTACCTGATATCATCCCGCGGCTGTCGTAAGAGGCGACAGTGGGAAACAAAACAGGAGATGGGACGCAGCGTCTTCCTAATAACGACGTTGGCATTAACTACGATTAGGGTTACCAGATGACAGGAATTTTCCTGACATGTCCGGAATTTTATTCCTCTTTTAGGGAAACAGGGAAAATTTGAAACTCTTGGGAATTTACCAAGTCATCACCGTTTCAGCCCAAGAAAAGGGTCATTTTAATAAAGGAAGGAATTTTCAATGTTGGTCCATACCAGGTGAACGAAGTCGCGGGCTAGTAAAATAAACAATGACGAAGTAGATTACAGTTAATAATACAGCTATTTAGATAATAAAACTAAGTAGACAATTTCATTTTAATAATGATGTTTAATATTCTGAAGGTGGAAGAAATTTTTGTGGTTTGTTTCTCAGGACCCAAAAAGTAAAAAATCGATTATTTTTAAATTCAATTACAATATTATATGTACAATTTTTTCAAACGTCGTTCATGGAGGCTGAGGGGCCCCTTGAGCTTGGGGGCCCCGGGGCACTGCCCCGCCTAGCCCCAAGGTAGCTACGCCACTGGGCGTGGCTTATTCCTTTGTCGGTGAAGCTAACGGACGACTGAGGGAGTGTCAAAATGAAAGTCATGCAATGACTTCATAGTACGCAAATTATGAGGAAAAAACTAAGTAAGCGCCAAACAACATTTTATTTATTTTAACAATACTTCGTTATGGATTAAAAAACTGGTTTATGAGAACTTAGATACCTACTCAGAACTTAGATACTCACACTTTCTTATGATATGTGACGAAAACTAGATAACTTTTTTACTAGTTACGAGACATTCCATTTTAGTTTTAGTTTTATATAGATTTATATATATATATATAGATTATTTACTATGCCTTAAAAATAATTCCATGAAAATATTCGTAAGAATATTGTGGTGTCATCGAGAAATGTAAATAATTAGAGCCTAGTTTGCAATTTTTTTCTATCGAGAAAATTACGTGATATCGTGTTTTCCTTTCCAAGAAATCCAAGGTCATATAGTCAAAAATCATATGCCAAAATTTTGGTGTGTAATCTATAAAACTTGTAAAAATATGTTAAATAGAAAAACCACCAAATTTTCGAGGTATCACCTAAATTTTTTATATTGTTATACGAGTTGTATTGGGTAAGCATTTCTCCATGAATAAAAGGTTAGAATTGAAATCCAAAACTAGATTTTTGCCCTCTTTATTTTGTTCAACAACGCTATAAAAGCTCATTCTTCACTTGTCAAATCCTCTTTAAATCTTATTTGGCTGCAGGATGAAGCGCGACGAAAAAGCGACAAATTATTCATTTTTTGTTTGGTCTATGTATATAATTACAGTAACGACTCTTTTAGGCCAGGTAGAAATTTCTACGAACGAGGCGTTTGTTTGTCACCCATACTTGTATCCATCTATTGCAGCCTATAAAAGTCTAATGTTGAACATGAGCCTCGCCCGTAGATTGCATCGTAAGGGGATTATGCCACAGTTGCCAAGCTTGGCTGGCGGGTTGGCAACAACAGCAGGTTTTTATAATTCTGAGTTGTTATCAGGAAGACGCTGCTGTCCATATCCTGGCTGTTCCCTCTGTCGCCTCTTGCAACACCCACGGAACGATGTGGGGTAGTGGTCACTTGTATTAAAATATAATCATTAAGAATATTAGGTCAGTAACTCACCGTCGGAACCTTCTGGGTCACATTCACACGGAATACAGGGGCCGTCAGGTAATGCGTTGTAAAAGCCGAATAAGCATCGATCGCAGAGGGGACCAGCGCGGTTATCCTAAAAATAAAAGTTATTAAAGCTTATAAACGATTTATAATACTTTTTGTATTATAATACTCATCATGCGACCAAAACTTGGAAGTGGACTTCTCTTCTGCCTAGAAACACAGAAAATAATTGCAGCATAGCTCTACCACGTAGTACGTACGCAATTATATTAATAGTATAATTGTAGCACGAATGGGTCGGCTCGACCGGGGAAGGACCACGCTCTCACAGAATACCAGCGTAAAATAGTAGCTTAATGCTACTGTTTTTCGTAGGGGGAGTGTAGAGAACCGGAGACCCTTTTTACTGGAAACGAGACATTCCATCTTAGTCCTCACGGATGACAACGCATCTGAATTTTGATTTATAATTGAAGATATTATATGTAGATATCTATGGGCCACAGCAACCACTTATCCACAACACAATAAAAATATCTTCTATATTAAAATTAGTATGTTTTTTAATTTGAATAGCATCGTAAATCAGCATTGGTAGGAATCGGTGTTCTTTTGCGAGGATTTATGGTCTATCAAACCTGAGATAATAGTTGGGACGATCTTGAACATGTTGTAGTACTGCAAACTTCCCGGAGCGTCGGCATTTATTAAGCAATTAATTTTATTCAGTGAGCTGTATATATATTTATTTGTTGTAGCTGTATATATGTTTTTGATTTATAATTGATGATATTATATGTAGATGCTCATGGGCCACAGCAACCACTTGCCATCAGATGCACTGTGTAGTCGTTTGTCACCCAATCCTATAAAAAAGACCTGCTTAATGCTGCTGTGTTTCGTATGGTGAGTGTAGAGAACAAGAGACTTAAGAGGTGAGAGTAAATCAGCTCAAATTCTAATTTCGCCCCCACTTCCCCGCGCGTCATGTTTGTAATCACTAATACTCTAAGTAGATAGGTCGTTAGATACTTATTTCATTATGTTTATCATATATATGCCTGTTTCTTAACGCCAACCCAGTCGCTTCTTATTTTTATAACGGTTATTTCCCATTTTAATTTTACGTCTTCCTGTTGCGTAATGTGTTTTCTGATCGTAAGCGACACAACTTCTCCCTTCAAAAGCCGGAGCAATACTAACGGAGCGACAGGAACCAAGCTTACGCGCCGATAGTTTAGGTAATTTCTTTTTACAGTGAAAATAATGATATTTTAAAAAAAGTAAATAACATAAGCACTGCTTTATGGTTAGTTCAGTTAGTATGCAAAGTTTCATGATCTTATTTAAAGTATTTTATGAATAACAGCGGTTTATTGTTCAGTTTGGAGGTAACTTTGGATTTTTTTTTCTATCGAGAAAATTTTACGGAATCGTGTTTTCGTCTAACATAAACCTTAACATTAATCCTCAACTTTACCATATATTTATTTCAAAATTAATGCTGCAATACTTTCGGCATAACGGAGGATCTTGCTAAGCCATTTGAGGTTATATTTCCCCTTAATGCTGCTGTGTTTCGTATGGTGAGTGTAGAGAACAAGAGACACTTTTTTCTGAAATCCATGCATTCTATCTTAGTTCAGAATCATAATCAGAATCAGAATATTTATTGCCAATAAACTGTGTATGTACAATTTGCGGGTGACATTGCAATTAAATGTTACACGGTTTACTCATATCGGGTATGCAATAATTAAGAAAAACTTAATATAAATTATTTGGTATTAAAATATTCATTTAAATTTAAAAAAAAAAACATTACGTATTAACCATTTTTAGTTGTATTTTAAATTTTGGCAAGTCCATGGCTTTTATATCAGGTAGCAGATGATTAAATATTTTAATACCTGTGCAAAAGGTGCTCTTATAATTAATTTATTGTAGATGTATATAAATTATGCTTATATTTAATGCCTATAGGACGTGAATTCCCGTTAGATTTAATCTAAAAATAGTTGCCATTCTGTGTGATAAAGAGTGATATTTCTAAAATATAAATATTAGTGAGAGTGACAATGCCTTTTTATTAGAATATATTTCTTAGAGTTTTATCTGAGTACATATTATAAATGTTCCGCAGACATCGCTTTCGCAAAATAAATGTTGACTGCACGTTTGTAGAATTAACCCAGAAAATAATACCGTTAACTAATAGAGGGTGTACTTGGCCGAAATATGCAGCCCTTGATACATCAACGGAGGATGTTTCTGCTAATATGGATAATGCGTAACTGTAGCTAGAGATTTTTTTTTGTTTATTTTTTCGTAGATTTCCAATTTAAATGACAGTTTATGGTGACTCCAAGAAAGAAAGAATTTGTTAAACCATTCAACTGTTATTTTTAAAGTTTTATTAAGCTATTGCATACCATTGAATATTCCGTAACGAAAAAAATTATCACGCTCCCCACTCCGACGGGCACGGAGGTGTGGCGTTGAAAGCCGTGCATCGTCTAACGTCGTTTCAGTTCGGCAGACTTCGGCACTCGGCAGACTTCGGCACGGTGTTTGTGTGCGTGCGACTAGACGTATGCGTGTACACTAGCTGCTAATTCAATGATGAAAATTCCTGAATAACCTACATGTATTGTAAGATATTAAAAATATTTTAAACAGTATTAACTTCTCATTTATTCAATAAGAGAAAAAAAATTGTTTTCTTATCGGTCACCACGCTCAAAAAGTGTAACTTGATTTAATATCAAAGACTTAACTGCATAAATAAAATAAATAAATAATTATAATTGCATAAGTTGATAAAAAATGCTACGCAATAGCTTTACCGCGGCAGTCACCGAGTGCCACACGTATTTTTTTACATTATTTTCAAAATTCATTTGGTATAAAGATAGTTGCATCATCAGCGAACATAACACATCTATTGTCGTTGATATTTGGCAAGTTATTTACATAGATTAAGAATAAGAAAGCGCCCAAAATACTTCCTTGTGACAAGCCTAGTATCATTTTAACTGGCTTGGACCGTACTTCTTCAAAAGTTTTACTGACTGTCAAATTTTTTAATTGCTGTTATTTGCACTCTATCTTTTAAATAGCTTTCTAATAGTTCTAATGTCAAGCCACGTACACCTAATTTGTCAAGTTTATTTAATAGGATATCATATATGACAATCAAATGCCCTTGACATATCTAAAAACAAACCTACACAAGAAGTTTTATTATTTAATAATTCCCAAATTTCCTTGAGTATTTCATAGATCGCAAGTGTAGTGGATTTATTTTTCTGAAAGCCAAATTGATTTTTACTACTATATTTATTGAAAAACTCTATAAGTCTATTGTAGATGACTCTTTGAAATATTTTCGAGAAGTTAGATAAAAGAGCTATGGGCCTATAGTCTTTGACATTACATTTTGAACCTTTTTTGAACAAAGGTTTTATTTTTGCTGTTTTTAATTCATCTGGAAAGGTACCATTAGGTTCAATAAATAAACAAGAGGCTCATTAATATACTCTATAGATTTTTTAATAATTTTGATCATTATGTTTTTTCCAATTCATTTGCATCAACGGGTGATAAATATAAGCTATTTAGTGTGTAGAAGATAGTAGGTAGATAGGAGGTAGATAGTAGTTAGGTAGCTTGTGTTTGAGGGTTAATTGTAGCAAAATGAGTGTTAAATACTTCAGCTATAGAACCTGCAACCGTGATATTATTATTATCAATAGTCACATTTTTAGTAGTTGTTTTGAATATGTTTTGTGAAGTGGTCTGCTTTTTTATTAAGTGCCATCTAGCTTTATTTTTGTTTGTTGTTACTATTTTTAATGAATTTTATATTTGATTTTTGTTTTGCTAAACGTGTAACGGATTTTAAAATTTTGCAGTATTTCATATGATACGGTATTAATTCCTGTTTATTATATTTAAATAATTTCTGATGTAACTTTCTTTTAGTTTTGCATGCCCTTTTAATGCTGTCTGCCAATTTGATTTTTTCTTGAATGATGTTCTAACCTTTTCTACGGGTATACAAAGATTGTATATTAATTTGAATAAGCTAATGAAACTGTTATTATATGCCTGATTGACATCACGATACGAGAAAACTTCAGAAAAACTTAATTGAGAGAGATATTTTAAAAAGATATTTAAATACTTATTTTCATTTCTTCTATGTACATACTAATATTTTACAATATAACCTTGATTACAGGGTACGTTTATGTATTGTGCAGAGTGATCGGATAAGCCAAAGTGTAAAACTTATGAGCTGTAACCTTTTATATTTGTTATAATATTGTCTATGCAAATTTTCGATTTTGTTGTTATCCTAGTTGGGTCATTTATTGTTAGTTTTAAGTAATATTTTAAAAAAGTGAACATTTTAGATTATTTTCAAGTAAATTGATATTAAAGTCACCAGCTATTATTACTTTTTTAGTCATATATCTTGAACGTACATTAATTCTATGTAACAACAAGTGCAATGTTTTTAGAAATATTTCAAAACTTGAGTCTGGGGTTCTGTAACAGCAAACAATAATATAATTTAATTCTGGCAACAGTATACCACAACATTCTGGCAACAGTATTTTACAACCACAAAAGTTCTCAGGAATGACAACACATTTGCATTTTAATTATTAATCAAGGATAACTGTAGATGCAATTGACTCCATCATACCATATCTCACCTTATTCTATTAAAAAAAATAGGAGTTCGTCTAGGAAGGTGCCACACTCGTACCTATTCAGGCCAACAAACAACAGTTTCAGCACTTCCGTGTTCCAGTTTTAAGGATATAGACAACCAGTATAATTACATACTGTGATGCTTTCCATCTTAACCTTCAGTAAGATGGAAAGCATCACAGTTTCGCACATCTCAAAGGAGGCGTTTAAAGCTGGATGACACCAGATTAAATTTTAACTAATTCTATAAAATTTAAATAATATTTTAATCTAATTCTATAAACAAATACATACCGTACAATTTACACAAAGCACAGCCCCAGTGTCGTAAGCGCAAGCACCACGCTGGTCACAGGAGCAGCCATCAGCTCGATCGTTGTTAGGCGGGACGCAGGGTAAGTTCGGTTGCCAGTCTCCCGCTGTACAGCAGCGCTGGCAGTGCGCGCCGCAGGTGTTATGAGAACACGAGCACCGGGCACCCTGGAACCGATCAATTTATATGATCACAGCAACTGCTAATACTTGTTGGTGGTCTTACCTATTTCTGCTGCTAAATAGCAGTGCAAAGCTGTGTTATGATGTATAGAGAGCCAGTATAATTACCTACTGTGAGGTATTCCATTTTTGAACTCTAGGCTTCTTTGTTTGAAGTTGGCTACTGGTATCTATGGACTGCATTAACCACTTTTTGAATATGATGGTAAGTGGTTGCTGTGGCCCATAGACATCTACATTTATCCTCAATTAAGAATCAAAATGCAGATGTGTTATCACCCCTGAGGATTAAGATGGAATGCCTCATTTCCAGTAAAAAAGGGTCTCCTGCTCTCTACACTCACCAGAGCAGCATTAAGCTACTATTTGACGCTCGTATTCTGTGAGAGCGTAGTCGTGCCCCGGTCAAGCCGACTTTTTCGTGCTACAACCATAATACAGCTGCAGAGTGGCTCTATCACTTACATATCAGGTGGATTGTAAGTTCGTTAGCCACTTGAGTTTCATTCACCAGCTCCTACGCAGATTCGGTTTAAGCCATATAGAAGCCCTTAAGCTATGCGATGGTTGGATCCCACTCTATATTTCCAACTAAATATCACGTATCTACTATCCCAAATTGTTCCTTGGGTGTCGTAAGAGGCGACAGAGGAAATTGACTGGAATGTGGGCAGCACCATTTTCCTAATAACAACTAGAAAATAAAAAGAAACTATAGTTGCCAACTCGCCTGCTATGCGTGGCAACTATGGCAAGTGTCCCACTAATGAGGCAATGACTATGTTCAGCAGTGGACTTTCAAAGACTATCATTAATTAAGACTACTATCCTACCTGGTAGTAAGTGGCGATGGAGCCATGGATGGTAATTCGCACTCTATTAGCGTAAAAAAAGTCTATTTATTTTTGCCTCGAAGAAGCTCAGACTGTATTAAGACGGAATGATAGACGCCAGAAAATTATTCCACTCTTTTGTTAACTCGTAAAAATTAAGCTTGGCTAACCTCGATCTATCGTCATGTAATATGGGCAAATCTTCTGTGCGTGCGCTATATGCTTAGCAGATCATTTACTGGTAAAGAAAGCCTGATGGTCGCTTAAAAAAAGAAAGCCTATAGTCATTAGATCTACTATATGCACTATTTTGTGCAAAAATTATAAAAAAAAATATGAATTATCAATTTCATCACCTATATGCCTGCTTGCCTAGCGTAGGATAAATATTTCAATCAATTCTTGCTTCTACTTATTCTGTAACTGCTCTACAAATTGGGGCGTATATTGCAAAATAACCTTGTATACCCTCATAAAGATCTGTGCTAAAAGCTGCCGTTCTGTGACTCAACTTACCTCGGCATCGACAGTGCAATGCTTAGCGTGCCCATGGCAAAGACACCTGGCTGCAATCGTCAGTTCGCGCACAGAGTAGTACTGCTGCCTCGTTGCTGCCGCATGCGCCGCGCGAAAAGAGATCCTCAATCGACGCGCTGACACACCTTCTCCGATCGCCACGTGCATCTAGAAATAAAATAAAATAAACTGGCAGCTCTAATGCCTTTAACCATACTATGAATGTGATGCTAAAATATACATTAGTATTAGCTATTATAACATTTGTGTAACAATTTATTGATAAAATTTAAATTTCGAAAAACAAAGAAAACCAAGATAGGAGAATAATAATTGTTTCCAGTAAAAAGGGCTCCCGAATCTCTAAGCATACTACATACTAGTTATTTTGTGCTGGTATTCTGTAAGAGCTTTCCGATCGAGTCGACAAATTCGTACTACAAAAATAATATTGCTGCAGCATGGAACTACCTCTATTACGTAAAGAGTAATGCTCAAACTGTATTGTAAACGCAATGCTGAAAGTTTAGCGCTGGTAATGGTGCCTTATCTCGGGTTTTGCGTGTCACCCGCCAGAGCCTCGTTCGTTAATTGTCAGGCCGGTGGTGTTGGTGTGACTGGCATTTGGAGAATTTTTGTACCAATCTGGATGACATATGTCCTACCTGATGGTAAATGGACTACGACCAACAGATACCTACATCTATCCCCGATTGAGAATCTGGATGTAACTCATGAGGACATAGATAATGTTTTCGAAAAATGTTATCGGTTATTATAATTAAACATAAAGACATTTTGCATTACGAAGTTTAAATAAGTTCCCATCTTAGCACACGCGCACCTTTGTCTGTGGATGAAAAAAGTAAGAACTCCCTTCGGGCAAGGTATTAAGCCCGGGTAGTGACCAACGTCATTGACAGCGTCATTTAATGAGAGATGAAAACTAATAATTTGTGACTCACAAATGTTAGCTTTGACAGGTCAAACAGGGAACCTATGACTCGACAGTTAGGTACACCACACATTGTTCCTGCTTATTTTAACAAGTTCTTTGGTAGCTACTTCACAGTTTAGGCTACACGTCTTTGGAACTCCTTGCCCGACTATACCAGAAAAGTGTAATTATACTTTTACAAGTTGGTCCCTGATCAGATCTATTAAATATAACGCTTATTACTTGATTCATCGTGACTTATATATTCATAGCTATATGTATGTACTAATTATACGTATATATAAATATGTGTTATATGTATGTGTAGGTTACATTGTATAATTCATTTATGTGTGAAATGTTTAATATACGTGGGTAATTATCAGCATTATTTTGTGCATTTGCATTCAAATATTATTTTTATTTTATTTTTATATGAGTTCCCTACACCTACATACGTCAAATACACACCACTCTATGGGTTGACCGGCAGAGAACGCCCCATGCATATAAATAGATTAATTATGCCCGATAGGCAATAATTATGACAGAGAGTTACGCAAAGATAATTATCAGATAGCGCAAGCTTAAAATGGTGATTCACTGCCGCATATAAGAATACGCGACAACATAAATTGTACGATTCATTAGTTAATTGAGCTACCGTTCGAATCTATCAATGAGTAATTTGCTTTTCATAACTTATGACTGTTGCCCACAGGGGACTACAGACTTCCATTTCTCTCAGGCTTCACATGCATATATCCACGGATACATGCTAAACAGTTATAGGCAACGCCGTCTTACGCCATATCGGGGCCCTTAGGCACACAAGCATTTTGGGCCCTGATGGAAAGTAAAAAAAGTGAATGACAAAAACATTTTTCTGCTATAATCTTGTATTTATTATTTACAACTTCTTCTGTCACCAGGGTGGCGCCACTTTACAAGGAGGTAAAATATTTGACAGATTTCATAGCGGGGACGATAATTTCTTAGGAAAATGTAAACTTTAATGTTTCTTTCCTGAATTTTCTTTCAAAAAAAGAAAATATTATATACCATAGCGTAACTGAATAAGGCCGATGCCTTTCGGTCGATCGGAATAGCTCAACAGACCATATTCAGAAAGTAAACAAGCGTTAAATAGCAGTATAGTGCTCAGTGTATATGAAAGTTGAAGAATGCAGGTTAAGAATTGCCTTTTGTACGCCGATGATCAAGTCATACTTGCGTCGTCGGCGGCCGAGTTGCAAATGATGGTTACATTAATGAACAGGTTATTAAAAAAAGGTGAATAAAATTGAATGCAAATTAGACGAAAGTAATGGTTTTTGAAAGAGAAGAAAATAAAACGATATGTGAAATAAGAATAGAAGGGGAGATGGTCGAGCAAGTAGATGATTTTTATATTTGGGATGTGTATTCAGCAGGGATGGGAGATATGATAAGGATATTGAACGACGAGTGAATACAGGAAATAAAATAAATGGAGCTCTACATTCTATTGTGAAAAGTCAGAATGTATCAAAAAGCACGTATGGAAATTCACAATGCTGTATTAGTCCCTACTTTAACGTATGGTAGTGAAAGTTCGGTGTAGCAGAAGAAGCACGAGAGAAGAATAAATGCAGTAGAAATGCGGTCGCTAAGGAGTATGTTAGGGCTGAATCTGAGTGACAGGGTGAGAAACTGTGTGATAAAAGAAGAGTGTCGTTTGCAAGATAATGCGGTGACCAGGATTAAGAAAGGAATGATTCGGTGGTTTGTTCATGTAGAAAGAATGAATGAGGAAAGACTGGCAAAGCAAATATATGTTGCAAAAGTGAATGAAAGAGTTGGAAAGGGATGAGTCGACAAATTGGGTTTTTGGGCCAATCTTGAAGTTGTCAGGATCGTGCTAAATGGAAGTCTGTAGTCTCTGCTTACCCCTCTGGGTGACAGGGATGAGTGTTTATGTATATGTTATGTTATGTATATTTCGTATACTGAGTGACGGTAACCGGAGATCCTTTTACCATCCATAATTCCAGCTACCGTAAAGTTAGTGGGCAAAATGTGTACTTCAGTGGGCTAGAATAAAATTCACACACACGCAAGTGATCACGTGGGTGTATAAGGACCACGGCTTTCAGTTACCACGTGGTGGACTGTGTGCTCGTTTGCCTCCAGTATCTGTGTGAAAATTGCATTGTGGTATTTTGTGCCGTAGTGGGTATTTTAAACGTGGCCGTGAGGGCTTGGGAGACGATGAACGTTCAGGACGTCCAAAAACTGTAACTACTGACGATAGCATCGCTAAAGTTCACCAAATGGTGCTAGACGACCGCCAAATGAGAGAGATAACAGGGGCTATAAAAATGTCCAAAGGACGTGTTTGTCACATATTAAATCAAGATTTAGGTATGAGAAAGCAGTCTACGCGTTGGTTGCCTCGTTTGCTCCCGTTAAACCAAAAACGGGTCCGAATAAACATTTCCAATGCTCTGTTAGCACAGTTTGGATACAATAAATCTGAGTTTTGGTGCCGATTAGTTACTGTAGATGAAACTTGGATACATCATTATACGTCCGAAACAAAAATACAGTCAAAACAGTAGACTGAAAAGGGGGAACCGGCTCCAAAAAAAGCAGAAACTGTTTTTTCGGCTGGAAAAAGTGATGGTGACTGTTTTATGGGATAGTCATTTAGTTATCTTAATCGTTTACCTTCAAAAAGGAAAAACCATTACAGGAGCATATTACGCATAATTACTTGATAAACTGAAGGAAAAAGAAAATCCTGTTTCGCCATGAAAACGCGCCGTCTTACACCTCAGCGGTTGCCATAGCTAAAATATACGAATTACGTTTTGAACTGCTTGACCATCCGCCTTACTCACCAGATCTGTCCCTAAGCGATTTCTTTTTGTTCTTTCATGTAAAAATTGCGCTCGGACGACAGAGATTTTCGTCAAATGAGGAGGCATTTCATGAACAATTATTTTGCTGAGAAAAACGCCGAGTAATGTTTGAACGTGTTTGAGAGATGTAAAGTTATAAGGAGACTGTGTAGAAAATAAAAATAAATTTTAAGAAAAAAATGTCTTGCATCTTTCTTAGGTCGGAAACTTTTCAGACCACTCACCAAGAAACTTTTTCCCCGGTCTTATACATACTCGTATAGGTACTCAATATAGTATTTTGTCATACTCACTTCTCCATTTTCCAAAGGTCTTGGACTTGCGAATTGTGTTGAACACGTAAGCTTCTCGGCTCTACTGGTCCTTTTTGCTCCCCTGGCCTTCCTTCTCCGGCGCTCCGGTCTTAAGTCCCAAAGTTTCCGGCAGTGGTCTCGGTCTCCGAAGGCACGCACCATGCGCCAGTCGTCGTTGTTTTCTGACGGTGATATCTCCAATGACCAAGCAAGGGGTCTCGGTGATGGGCCTGACTTTATAATGACGTGTAGGAGTTCCATTTTCTGAAAATTAAAAAAAAGGAATTAAAAATATAAATTGGAAAGAATTTCAACATTGAATATAATGAGAATGACAATGGTAATTATCGCGATGAAATATCATACCAGTTATAAATAAGCAGCCTACACAATTTAACTCCGTATCGTAAGAGGCCAAAGAAAGCCAAAGAAGAGAGCCAAAGAAGAAGAGATATAGCAAAATTGATGCGTTTGCATCACAACACTACATATCACTTGACCATAACGTAAAATCACTTAAACGTAGCATTTGATTAAATATTTATTTTTAAATAATAAAAACAAACCGCTATGAGTAAGTCACTGTCGGTTTTACGCAGTAACACGTTTTTTATCGCCTATTGTTTGCTAAACTGGAACGAGAATGTTCAACACAGCGTTACGTCAATATTCCAGATAGATAGCATTTCAGGTTGAATTCAAGCATCGCGTGTAAAACATTGGCAACTTTAAAAAACGCTTTATTCTTTACACTTCTGGCTATTTCTTCAACAATAGCGTAAATTTATACGGATACATCTATATCTACATAAATGAATAAAATTGGAGTGTCTGTTTGTAATGTCAAAATAACAGCCTTTAACTAATTGCATATGAAAGTATATACGATACTCATAACAATAAAAAAAACAGTTTTTAAAATTTTTGACTGTCTCTCTGTTGGTCTATCTCCAAAATGGCTGGACTGATTTTGACGGGGCAGATAGCTGATATCATAAGGAGTAACTTTGGCTACTTTCATTTTAGAAATACAATTAGGGTTCCGCGCAAAAAAATTAAAACATATAAAATCGAACCGTAATAAATTCCACACGAACGAAGTCGCGGGGAACAGCTAGTAAGAAATTAAACTGTATTTAACAAGTAAATGTGACCAACAAGCACACCTGAGCTGCATGATGTCCATGAATGAATGTTGTAAACCATAGAAATCCACATTTATATCCCCAATTTAGAATCAAAATACAGATTCGTTGTCAGCCTTAAGCAATATGCATATGCCTTGTGACCGTTAAAAAAGTCGCTTTTTACGCTTATGATCCTCCATCCTTCTCCGTTAGATGACCGAACTGCATCCACAATATAGCTGCAGCCTGATCTTACCGTGGCGGTATAAGAACATCCACTACCCCGTATCATCCCGTGGGTGTCGGAAGAGGCGACAGGGGGAAACAAACGGAGATGGGCGGCAGTGTCTTCCTAATAACCACTAAAAATATCTATACTATATCAAACAGCCCGCCTAGGAGGCAATCTATATGGAAGGCCTATGTTCAGCAGTAGACTTTAACATGCTGTAGCAGTAACGGTAACGGTATACGTTACCGTTACCGTTACCACGTTGAAATTTATCTGAGTTTCGAATTTCAATCGAATTTCAATCCCAATATGGCTTAGAACGATTGCTTACCGGATCCTTGATTTATGAAGATTACTGATACTGAACAAAAAAAATTACTTACTGATACTAAATGTGACTTTTTACCCAACTATATCAGGATGATATTTATGATAAACTGCTTTTGTCATCGGCTTTTAAAACTCTACTGGTGGGCATTTCCCCTGTTAGGGAGAATTTGTGTGGCTCGTGTACTTTCAAATTACATCACATCATACAGTCTTCTAAAATAAGTATCAAAGTTTGTAAGTCACTGCAAGGCATCTCCCTTCTCCCCCTTCTTTAAAAATAATGCAACTAAACATCTACAATAGCCGTGTAATGGCGCCGTAATAACACCATCCTGTGGTTGTCGTAAGAGGCGGTAGAAGTAGATGAAATAGGAAAGAACAGCATCTCCCTGATAACAACTCAAAATATGGCGTGGCAACTATGGCATCTCCATTTGATGCAATGGACGTTGGAGGCCACAGCAATTGACTTTTAAAAGTTTTTTTTTAATAATGATAGAACCATTAAAAATCGGGAAACGGCTCCTACTCAATATAAAAAATATCTAAGTAAATTTCAAGTTGACCATCCTTAGAGCATTACTCAAACACATTACAGCTTCTAAATCAAAAGTGGCCCTTTTAAGTGAAACGTCTTCTAATTTGAATGGGGCTCCGGTGACAGCTGAACGTCTCTCTTGTACATTAACGAGAGCAACAGATGCATCAACAGAACAAACACTGAATCGTGCGAGCAAACTACTGTCCACATACACGCATCCAACGAATTCTTTATTAGACATCCGCCTAGTGATGTCGGTTAGTGCTGGTCCCCGACTATAGTAGTCTGCGGTGAGGTACGGTAGTCTATGATAGCTGAATGAAAATATATAAAATAATTGAGAAATATTGACGGTCTTTTGACGTTGCCGAAATAAATTGAAATTTCACATTTCGGTTTCTATTCCTTTCACCTGTTACACTCTATTTTTTTCCAGACGGTTTTCCCATTTTATTATTTCATTATACAAAATTGCTTTACACAACAAAGAGACATTAAAAACCTATATTTTTTAATTATGAAGATTTGTTGTTCAAATTAAGTAAAATGTCAAAATAATTACATACAATAAAAGTATTTATAGCCCTTAGTAAGATATACAAATATTAAAAATTTAAACATTTATAAATACAAGATTAATGCTACTTTGAGCTTCATGTATTTTTACAGCAAAATAGTAATAGGCTGGCATAACATCACTCGTTCATCATGTCTAGAAAGCTTAACAATATTTGTGCTGGAGAATCACTCACTCACTCACATGTTGGGTCGGCTCGTCCGGGGAAGGACCACGCTCTCACAGAATACTATCGTAAAATAGCAGCTCAATGCTTTTATTTTGTATGGTGAATGTAGAGTACCGAATGTCCTTTTTACTGTAAATGAGGCATGCCATTTTAGTCCTCAGGGGAGGTAACGCATTTGCATCTGTTAGATGTCTATAGACCGCAGCATTCACTTAGCATCAAGTGGGCTGTATGCTCGTTTGTCACCATTGTTCTATATAAAAAGTGCTACTACAGTTCTCATCCTGAACGTGGCGTTGTGTTCGGTACATGGCATTTCAAATGTAAACTGATTAGACCGAACATCTACAACACTAGCATCGAGCGTCGTGTGTTTTCTATTAACACTACCAACCAAAGTCATCTTGCGCTTCGCTCTGTGGGAACTACGAAACTACGGAACTTATCAGTCCATTATAAATTTAAAAGTTTTCTTCGGAAAGATGTAAAAGTTATTGGAACTAATTTTTATAACAAAGTATTTATAATTAATAAGAAAATATATTTTACGACGAAAAGTACTTTTTCTGTTTTAGATACCGCAACCACATTGAATGAAGCAAAAATTATTACTATTATTATTTATTACACAATTATAACATCATTACAGTTATTAAACCAATGCGATGCTATAACTAACCTAAATATAAGAAAACTACTGACTAACAAATAATGATATCTAGTATGAAATCTATCAAATTGATGGTAAAATAAAATACTAATTAAAAACGTTACAATTTTCAACGCATTTGTATGCTGCAATTATGAATTTCGTCTTAGTACATGCAAATATGTCAATATTCTGTGAGATGATATTAACACAGTGTATAGCACGTGACAATGGTGTATTCTGAAGCAACTTCGTCCTAGCAGCGGGCACGAGGAGGCCCACGTTATTATTAGGCACTTATTATACTGCAGCTTTAACGCAGCGAGCACATCTGGGTGATATATCCATCCACGTAATACTTTCCACACATATTTAATAAGCGTGATGTCTCTTCTCACACTCAGGCGCCTGTAACCAACCATCCCCAGTACAAACAGACTCGGATACATCAGTTTGAATACAAGGATAGATCGCGTGAATTTATTTTGAATTTTTCCGACCATGTCACTATACTTGCTTTCATATGGATTCCAAATACTTGCGTTCGTTTCAAGTTGACTTCTTACGAGAGCATTATATAAACCTTTAATAGTAAATAAATTCTGAAAATCCCTGCACTGCCTTAATATAAAGCCGAGACTCCTAAAAGCTTTTTTACAAATATTTAAAATGTGCTTACGAAAATTAAGTTCCGGGATCATCTCAACGCCTAAGTCTCTAATATATGTAACGCGCGAGATTACGAGGCCGTTCATTTCATAAGCATACAGGGGCTTTTGCACGACCATAACTCATGATACAACATTTATTCACATTGAAATTCAATTTGTTTTCCATTCCCCACTGTGCCAATCTGTCAAAGTCCCTTTGCAGACTGGCAGTCAGAAGCATTATTTACTTTCAAATAAATAATTAAAAATGCTAAATATGCATCTTGTTCATAGGAATATCTGTTGATTACTATATTATGATAATATCAACTGTATGGAATACTGCGCTTATAGTGTCGTCAATTAGTGGTATTTGATCAATGTGTCAACTAGGTGTTAAGAGGCTTTCATTATCAGAAGTCCGCCTGGGTAGGTAGAATCATTTTAACCCGTTTAAATCGGAACATAACATTACAACAGAAGGAAGAAGGAGTAGATAATAATAGAACTAATAAAAATATGTAAGTGTAAGTGTAGAAAATATGTACATCTATACATATAATAAATAAGTAGAAAAGTCGTGTCTGTAATTCTAATATTTTCTAGAAAGAACAAGTCCAGGGGACTAAACAAAGGGTACTGAATACTATAATAATATAATGTTTTTTAGAATTTTCGTCTGTCTGTCTTTCTTTCTGTCTGTCTGTCTGTCTGTGTATTAACGATTCACGCAAAAACTACTGAACAGATTTCTATGAAATTTTGTGTGTAGGTAGTTAGGGACCCGGGGCTACTTATAGGCTACTTTTTATCCGATTATAGATCTTCAAAAAAGGAGGGTTAAGTATTTTCCTTCCTTTAGATGTTAATTTCTATTTTATACGGTTGATGTGTTCTATGAAAATAAATAAAATATTTATAAATAAAGCCCAACATTAGTTTTAACCGTTGTGTAATAAATTGAACTACGCCGAAAAACTACAATATTATTATTGCATTCACTTTTTCAAAACAGTGCCATCTAACTTAAAATGCAAAAAGTAATGACATTTTGCCTACACTACAAAATTAAATAATATAGCACTTATATAGTTATTTTTATTTAAAAATTCTAATGTACATTTTTTAGTTTTTGTTAACTATAAACTAACAAATTACTTTTAAAAAAGATTATAGTGACATCTATCGAAAATCATAAATTTTACGATGTTTCTAAGTTAAATTTTTAATCAATAAAAGTTTTAGTGTTTAGTTTTTTATCTATAAATAAACTGATAAAAATTGCAATTAGTACAAAACTCTTATTATCCTTATCGTTTCAATAAAAGGATTTTTATATATGTATATATGATATTATAAATTCTAAGATATTATCAATATCTTAGAATTTATAATATCATAAATTAGTCGATTATTGAAAGTGAAATGGCGGTATTTCATAAAATTTAACGGTGTTTGTTTACTATATGATGATAAAGCTTGACCAAGTCAATGAAAGGAGATTGTTTGGCGATATTAATAACTAAACACGACATTGCTACTTCTAGATGCTATTGTTGCAAATACAAATACAAATTATTTATCTATATAATATTAATACCTTTAAAAGAATAAATCGATCTAGCTAGGATTCGATTTTAGAAACTGTCGTTTTATCCGTGTTTTCAGGGAATAAAAAAACTGTTATAATATCATTAGCGTATAAATTTTGCCAGTACATTAAAGGTAATAATAGCTCAAATGGGATATCGGTCGTTCTCAATATCGTGGTACCCTCAGTTCGAGTTAAAAAGATCATCGGTATGACTTTTTTCCTTTTTTTCAAGTTCGCTTTCCCTTTTTCTTTCGAGCCCTTTTTTTGTATTTTTTTTAAAACATAAATAATTAAATAAAATTAATTGCCCTCATGATTTTTTTATTTAAATAACCAGTTTAGTTTTTTATTATGTCGGTAAGATCGAATAATATTATTCATTTTTCATCAATATGTAATTTGTACCTAAATACAATTTCCAAAAAACACGATTTCCAAAAAAAAAAAAAATACCGAGCAAAGCTCGGTCATGCAGGTACCTTGCATAAAACGCAGTTGACAAAGTCTTCAGTTAAATATCTATAATGTAGACAGGTACATGTATTTAGTCTGCTCACAGCGTGCAAATATTTAAAACAAAAACTAGCCATAGAAACAAGTTTCAAATAACCATTTCGTTTTTTTTTTTTTTGAAAGAGGCTCCTTCTTTTTCTTTTAAAGGTAATGTGTTATATAATAATATGCTCATGTTATATAAATAAAAAAGTATAGTTGAATATTTTATGTGTCTACCCATCGGCATAGCAATATTTCACCAAATTCTTTTTGTATCAAGTCCTATATAAGTATAAATGAAAATTAAATGCATTATGAGATTTATATTCATAATTGATGGAATAGTTCGTATACCATTGATGGAGCCTTTTTTACTTTGAGATTTTTAAAACAGTTTGTCATATATTAAGATAGCTTTCATATTTTCAGACATAACTATTAAAATTTTTGCGACAGTCCCGGTTGCATAGCTCACACGAGTAGTTTTACAGGCTCTTGTGAAAAAGTACTATAAATATCAAAGAAAGCAAACGATTTATAAATATGAAAAGCACGGCTTTGTAATATAAATTTCATAATTGGTACGTAGGTAACTCAAATTATATCCGCGCCGAGTCCACTAATATTTTAACTGCAATTTGAAGTTTCAATTTACCACGCTCTCGGTGGTTAAGAAAAACATCGCAGGAAACCTGCATATCTGAGATGTTAAAAATATTACGGAAATATTTTTAGGTATAGGTATGTGAAGTCGGTCATTCCGCATTGGAGTCAACTTAATCAACTCCTTTTTGACCTAAAGCCCAGGATGTATTTAGGCTGTTACTTTTTTACGTTTAATGGGGCTTTTCACTGCTGATCATAAGCTTTCCCCATTGCCTACGTCAAATAGACCGGGTATTTGCAGCAGTATTCACGCTTGGCAAGCAGGTTGGCAACCGCAGCTCTTTATTCTTTGAGCTGTTATCGAGAAGATGCTGCCCATCTCCTGTTTCAATTTCGTCTGTCGCCTCTTAAGACTCCCACGGGACGAAATGGGGTAGTGGTTTCTTTTTCGCCACCGCTACATGGGTTATTTGTATTCTATAACGGTATATATGGTTATTATTTGTACTCCCGTTCATCAATTGGATTTCCTCCACTGCCATAAAAAACTGCCATAAAGTTGGATATTTGCCATAGTTGCCACGCTTGGCATGCGAGTTGTCAACTGCAATTTTTATTACTATAATCTATGATCAGGAAGACGCTGCTGCTCATCTTATGTGGATTTCTACTCCTGTTCATGAACTTAGTTCCTCTCACACGTTCTCCGTGAATAGAACTACATTTACGAAATTTTGAAGTCTACTCGAACGTAAAAAAATAATGGCATGTGGTGCTAATCAATATTCAATGGGACCAATATTAATAAAAACCATGAAATTAAACCTTATTTTATCAAGACTATATCAACTTTAATAATATATAATAACTTTAATAATTATATAGATAACACATTTTCGATTCCAGAACAATTTTCTGTAAATAAAGACACATGGCCGATATAAAAAAAGTATTGCTTGACGCATGATGTTTATGCAATTCTGATAAACTAACTTATGTGTTTATGTAGCCTATAATATTGCCAATATAGACACAGATACCGACGTCTCTCTACAAGTGATCCTGTTTCGCTAATTTTAATAAGAAATAGTATTATCGATGTTTCTAAATTCAAGCCCACGCAAGCGAAGTCGCGGGTAAAAAGCTAGTACTTAATATGTTGAGAAAAATGCAACCATAAGCATAAATGTGAACAAGTGGTAAAATTAAAAAAATTGTTCAACCGACTTCAATAGAAATAAAATATAAACATCTTCAATATATTCGAAGTCAATTAAATAAAAATTTTTATACAACTGACTTCAATAGAAATAAAATATAAACATCATCAATGTATTCGAGGTCAATTAAAAACGCATTATTAGGATAACTCAATAACTACTGATTAAAACTACTTTTACGGATTTTATCGTCGTCGGGACGTCAGTCATCTCAGTCCCCCGTAACCATGGGTGCTGGAAAGCGCCAGAAACGTCGGGAATTAAAAATAAAAGTAAATAAAAAGTAAAAATAAACGCGATAAAATCCGTAAAAGTAGTTTTAATCATGTATAGTGTTCGCGTCAATAACTACTGGTCAGATCTTGATCGAAAAGCACCGGCTTTCAAATTCAAGAACCATCAAAATTGGTTCACCTAGAAAAAAGTTCTGAGCTAACACACATTACGAAAAAATGTACAGACGAATTGAGTACCTCTTCCGTTTCGAAGTCGGTTAAAAATAAAAATCGTTTGGCACAAACGACGATCAGCGTTGTCGGCTTCGCTGTTAAAAGAATTAATGTCTAAACTAGTTCTAAGCTAGCAGTTCCTATTATAGCTGTGGAAAAGTACCTTCTTTAATTGTAGTAGCGGTAGCACGCCTGGTACAACTCGTAGACCGTCAGCTAAGGAATGTACATATATACGGTCTTCGATTGGTTTAAAATGAAAGCTGTTAAATTATTTGATAGTGAATTTATAACTTAACAACTTTGATAGTCAATAAATTACGTTTAAGGTTATTTTATTACTCGCTCTTTTTTATGCTACAATTAAAAAAATATATAAACTTTCGCGCCTGTCAGCAAGAGGAGTAAATAGAAATAGAAACTTTTTTAATTCAATATAGATTAAAAATAATATCTACTTATTGAAAGTCACTATTACGTTTAATTTACCACTGTTTTCATGTGGAGCGATCTTGACACACCTCTCACGCTTATTTTACATCCAAATATCTACGCATACAAACTCTTCGGTTAAGAATATTTTAAATTGGATCAATGTTTAATATATTCCTTTCTTAATCCAAGTTGCAACATCTTGTAAACCATACTTTTTGTCTCGCTTATAACACAAATTCTCATCCTATTATTCAAAGCCACCACTAAAATACCAAAGCAATGACCGCATTTCTATAGAATTAATTTTATTCTAATGTTTAGTCTGTTGCTCCCAACTTTAACTATCTATATACACACATACTATTTTACTACATAAAAGTTGGGACTAAAAACATTTTGAATTGCCATGTTACCGTGCCTTTAGACGTGAATACGTCTTTCAATTTGCGCGACGCAATTCAGTAAACTGAGGATAACATATAATATAATAACAAAAAAATATTGCATAATTATATATATATATATATATATATATATATATATATATATATATATATATATAAAACTAGCTTGCCGGGCAAACGTTGTTCTGCCCTTTTGGACGACCCTTTGTCATGTCCTATTAAAAATGCTTAAATTAGCAAAAAAAATTGTGGGTCACTCATGGGCCAAAACAACTATCCTGTCTCTTAAGTTGGACCAAACTGCACACGGTGTGCAAATTTGATTAAAATCGGTTAAGTAGCTTAGGAGTCCATCGCGGACAAACAACGTGACACGTAATTTATATATATTAAGATTTAAGTTATGTGTGTGTTTATGTATATGTGTAGATATATAGTATGTATATATGTCAAATTTCACTATAAACGCAACACGCAAGCACATAAGTAAAGAACGTAAGAAATACACACGCACACATACACCCACACACACTCTCTCTCTCTCTCTCACACACACACACACACACACACACACACGCACGCGCACGTAAACGCCCACACACACGCACACGCACACGCACACGCACACGCACACGCAAACACACACGCACACGCACACGCACTCGCACACGCACACGCACACGCACACGCACACGCACACGCACACGCACACGCACACGCACACGCACACGCACACGCACACGCACACGCACACGCACACGCACACGCACACGAACAACACGCACACGCACACGCACACGCACACGCACACGCACAACACAGCAAACGCACACGCACACGCGCACGCGCACGCGCACGCACACGCGCACGAGCACACACACACACACACACACACACACACTGTGCACACACAACTACTATCCACGCATCACTTTTTTCTCATTCCTTGATTTTCGTCAACTGCATGTTAGTTAATTGTTAACTGAATCCTAATTATTCTTAAGCCGCCAGAATCCATTGTAATTGTACCACTAATAGGAACAGACTCTGGTTTCTAAGATACAGTTATTGTAACTACTTTAGAAACCGGGGTTCCATTTCAATTGTTAAAAGATTTGTGGCATATAAATAATTTATTATTACTATAACGAGTATAATTACACCTGATTTCAGACTTCAAGATACTGTAAGTTCATTCTGCGTAGATCGGACCAAAAATGAATATTGAAAAGCTGAATGTAGCCTGGCTAACTACGACATTGGAACGTCAAACATCCCCCCCCCCCTTCCCTTGATTATTGATGTTATAAAGCAGCCGAAACTTCGGGAATTAAAAATAAGTTAATTAAACGCGATGAAATTCATATAAATAGTTTCAAGTGTTCGCGTAAATTTAAGAAATCATTAATACGAAAATTACACATTTTACGAGTAACAACAACCGGAAAATGATTTCCTTAGAACTGCGGTGTACTCGTATATCTTTGTGAAATTGGAAAGAAATTGAATTGAAGTCCACAAAAGATTTGTCAGGCAAGATAAGCTGTCGAGCGGTGGAGGTCGCACTAATGAGTTCGAATATGTCCAGACAATTGAACATTTAAAATGGGAACGCTTATTAAAAATGAAATATTATGCTAATTAAAAGTTACGCGCACGGAGATGTCCACTTTAGAGTGCGTTTACAAGAACGTCCCGATGTGAACCGTGCCTTGTATGGAGCGATTAATGAGACTGCGCGGGCGCAGGCACGCGAGAAATCCCGCCCGGTTTGGGTGTTTTTCCCATTCTATCGACCTTGTTGGCTGGAGACGAATTTCGGCATTCTATCAAGGTCCCCTGCGTTGGAACGTAGAATTTTATTAACTTGCTATATTGGTGTTTCTGTCCGGTGAAACTTAAAGTGATGATTAAATACTTTCGTTTGTGGTGTTTACGTACCAAAAACAATTTTCCTGCACGTATTACTGGTCTACTGGTAGATATTTTAGGATATTATGAAATAACAAGTGCCTTTGTAAGAATTCTTATGATTCGGATCATAGAATACTATAATACATACATAAATTTAGATATATTTGTAATTGTTTCACAATATAATATGTAGTATTTTATAATATTAACTTATTATCTTTAAAAACCACAAATTTGGACGAATTTGTACGAATACACTGCTTATTTATTTCTGTGTGTTCATTAAATATATAAAAATTAAAACAATTAGATATTTTGAGGGTATTCAAAAGGAAAAAACGACTTTCAATAAGAATTACTTGCAATCAATATAGGATAAAAATTATTTTATAAAATAAACGAAGCGTTAAATACTCTTACTGGAACTGAAATTAGTTTTGCGAAAGTAGTTACGTTGTACCAGTTCTGGCGCACTGAGTCAGAAGTGGTACAAGTACGACGTTCGTCGACTCACGATCCTAAAAAAAAAAAGGTTTTGGCATACTCTGATCACGAATCTGCATCCATTTTTGCGTAGGATGCACGGTTCCGGAGATGTGCAGATCAATTAACTTTTATCTAATCTAATTGATATCCGGTGAAGGCCTCCACCGTCATTAGCGCTCCATTGTTCTTATCTACTTGTCTATTGTTCATTGAATACCGTCATTATCTATTCTTCCTCAGCGTGGTGCTATTGTTCTCCTTTGTTCCTATCTACACTAATCTGACTCATCAATAAAACACAAACAAATACAAAATCTTATTACTTATTATCTATAAAATAGGAGCGAAATATCTCATCCACTAAAATATCGTTGTACAATGTGTTTCCTGTAAATATACTCTTAAAACTATGCATTGAACATCCCTGAAACTTATATAGCAAATACATTAAGCAATATTCGCCACAAACTGAAGTCCACTCATTCTGAATCCTATCAACATTCCAGTTCCATCTTTTACAATTTCTTTTAAAAAACTCTAGATGATATCTAGAATCAAAATATTGACCGACTTCATTCGTATCGATATATAAAGCTACCCAATGTGACCATGGTTTATCATCTGTATCCAAATTGCATATTATATACGTTGGTACGTGGGTGTACATGGGTAGTTTATTGGCAGCATAAACATTATTTTCTAGAGTGGGGTGAATCTTTTTCAGATGTTGTTGTACATCTAGTGTATCCATAATATTACTGCTATTAGTAGATTATTACAGTACCAATCTACTCAATGACTAATATAGGAATGATAAATTATAGTGATTTCTAAATATTAAATTGCATTCTTTGTGTTATACAAAACGTATTTGAGTCATCAATACACTGAACAAGACACGACAGGAAGGACGAAGGAATGTTGAGATAAGCAACAGAATGTGAGATAAGCTTGTTGACGCATAAAGTTACTATCAATTCAACTGCAGAAATTCTTTAGATTAGAATTATTACTTACTGGTACTATATAAGACCAAGCAACTGCAGTCATGGAGTTAGTGTATGGTCGTTTGACCGCAGTGGATCTATCAATACTACATTTGTGTTACTTCAACGCATCAAAGGCCATGGATGTAAGTGTTTATTCTATTGACAAACTTACTTTTCTTTCTGTTATTTTCTTACGTGTGTATGATTTAGTGTTAACAAATTATATTTAAATATTATGTGTGTGTATATGATTAAGCCGTGGTAGCTCAGATGGTTAGCGCAAAGTGTAAAATTCACAGTACGCGACCCGGGTTCGATCCCCGCCGGCACCAATTAAATTGTTAATTGCAATTTTAATTGCTGATTTACCACGTGCTCAGCGGTGAAGGAATGCATGTCTGAGAAAATTTCGAAAGGCATGTGAAGTTTCCCAACACGCATTGAGGCAGCGCAGCGAACATTTCCTAGCCCTAAAATCCTCTCAGAAATGAGAGAAGGCCTATGTTCAGCAGTGGACTTAAATAGGTTGTAACTTTAACTTTTTTAACTTTTATGATTAAGTGTTAACAAATTGATATTAACATGATAACTGTGTTGTTGCAGAAATCATTGAGCTTCGATGAAAATACCTATAAACGGTATTACTACTCGCCACTCTCCCCTCAAGAAGAGAGTGATGACATCGTCATTAATAATAACACATGCGATGGTGGAAAAAGAAAATCGCAATCGATTGATCATTTTTTTGAAGCTGAATCAAAAATAAAAAAGAGGAAGCTGTTATCATCAACCGTAGCACGAGCCGCTAGAGATGGTGTATCATACATTTCTACTAATTCTGACGACGGAGACCAAGCGACGCATCTCATCAAAATTGAAATGTACGATATGAAGAAGCTATCCAAGATTCCAACTACTGATCATTGGAAACATGCTTCCACGAAGGATTAAATATTACGTAAAGACTAATAAGGATAGCATCTACGACAACACAAACGCCCTCGTATACAATATTACAATTCCTCCTCCTCGTATAAGACAAATTAGCAGAAAGTGAAAAAGTTAAAAAATACTTTTTTAACAATGACAGTCATTAGCTGATCATTAGTGAATGTGATTCTGTTTATTTAAATTACTTCTGTGTACTCATTATATTCTATTTCTAATCCTTTGTTAGACTTAAATATCGGCTACTATTTGAAATTTGGGTATCAGTTGGTCTACCAACACTGAACTGCTACTTATCTGCTACCTATTTTCTTCTTTACTATAAGGATGGCAATCTTCAGTGAAGTGTGCACCAGTGCTTTCTTCTCCACAGCCATGGAAGAGAATACGGAACTATTCAACAGCGAATTAAATTAGGAGTTGTTTAAAGTTTGTGATGAAATGGAGAAGGATCAAATGTTCGATTCATCGTATGATGATGAGTTAATCTAAAGTATAATCAGTGTAGTAAAATAAAAGTATAATCACTGTGCGATGGTTGAAACACAGTTTAAGTAAGTAAAATAAACATTCATTTCGATCATAATTTACACAATGTCTTGTACAATTTTTAATAAATTTAAACATTTTAGTAGTCAACCACTACAACTTGGAAGAGGAACGAAGCGAACGAGCAGCAAAGAACCCAGGATCATCAAAAAACCAACAACGGAAGCAGAAGCGTCTACCTCTGCAGGGAACAGTATCAGTAACGATGATCAAGTGGAGTGTCTAACGTGTCATATATTTATCAAGAAACGGTATTTAGCTAATCATTTTAAAAGTAATGTTCACAAAAATAATCTTTTAAATTCACATAATTCTTTATCAAACGTTAGTGTTATTGAATCTGCTTTTGGAAATAGGATTTTAACTTATAAAATCAAGAGTAGAGTAGATAGTTCGACATTGGTAAATTTTGAAACTCCTAAACTATTTTTAAATTCTATTAAAGATGATATTTTATTTTTAATACAAGAGTGTATTCATCAACACATAATTTTTAAAGTAAACTTCATATTGCATGCTGATTTTGTTCAGCAAACTAAAGATATTCATGATACGTTCGATTTTCGAACGCTTAACTATATTGTTTGTCAAGGAGATGACTTAAATATTTTTTTTCATCTTTAAATGATACAATGACTACTAAAATTAGTGCATTTGAAAAAAAAGATAGTGGATGGAGTCTAAAAAACATAAAATCTATAGACATGAATGTTAATAAATTTAACCCCCTACGCGGTACTTCATACATAGATCTTCCTCGTGACATAAAATTAAAAAAAGGCTATTATAAATGTAAAAAGCAAGGATTATTTTTGTTTTAAATGGGCGTTACTCTCGGCGTTATATCCCGTAAACAAAGACGCGGATCGTGTATCATCGTACGTTAAACATGCAAATAAACTTAAATTTGATGATATTTCCTTTCCAGTTAAAATTTCTGACATAGCAAAAGTAGAGAAATTAAATGATATTAGTATTAATGTTTTTGGGGTTAGAATATAATAAAGAAAAACGATGTAATTCTATAGTAGGTCCATTATTCTTAACAAAGTGTCGTAAAGATAGACATATCAATTTATTTTTTTTCCAAGGATACAAAAAATCATTATTGTTACATAAAAATTTATCACGGTTAGTTAGTAAACAAATTTCAAAAGACGGTCACATCATGTACATTTGCGAAGCATGTCTACTTCACTTTCCATCTCAGGATAGTTTAAATATTTGTACACATTTGTACAGAATTACCAATCAGTGAAACATTAAAAAAAAGAATTGGTTTGGTCAACCTATTTCAAATAATAAAATTAAATTTGATAGTTATAAAAAAGTTAAAGATACCATTCGTAGTTTATGTTGATTTTGAAGCATTTTTAAAACCAATAGAATCATGTTCTAACGATCCTTCGAAACCTTTCACACACAATATTCAGAAACATGAAGTACATAGTTTTGGTTATTATATAAAATGTTCATATGATGATAAATTATCAAAATATGTAACATATTGCGGACCCAACTGTGCACAAGTGTTTATAGAAAGTTTATCTAACAGTCTCAAAGAAATTAATAGACTTCAAAAATATCCTCCACTTCCGCTAACAAATGAAGACAAAAACCAAATTTCAAATGCAACCATTTGTCATATTTGTGAAACAGAGTTAGCAGAACATTTTTATGATTTTGATTGGTACACGGGTAGTTTTATAGGTGTTGCTCACGAATCATGTAGCTCGAAGTTCAGAAAACCTCGTTATATACCAATATTTTTACTCAACCTTAGTCACTATGATGCTCACTTTATTGTTCACGCGTTAAACTTTTGTGATGGTGAAGTCGAAGTTATCCCTCAAAATAAAGAAAAATATATATATATCCTTTTCCAAAAAATTAAAAATGAATAACCACGAAATTATATTAAGATTCATAGATTCATTTGAGTTTTTAACATGTAAATTAGTAGAATTGGCCAAAAATCTCAGTAATGATCAATTTCAAGAATTACGTAGAAATTATCCTAATGATGAAGATTTCTTTCATTTAAAACGGAAAGGCGTTTATCCATACGAACTTATGATCGCTCCCCGAACAAAAAATTTTTATAGCTCGCTCACAGATTCCCATATTTCAAATGATGATTACAATCATGCTAAAGATGTTTGGGAACACTTTGGGTGTTGTAATATGCTAGATTATTCAAACCTGTATTTAAAAACAGACGTTTTACTTTTATCCGATGTATTTGAAAACTTTAGAAAGTTATGTATTAATACTTATGATTTAGACCCTGTCCATTATTACACAGCACCCGGTTTAAGTTGGGATGCAATGTTAAAATATACAAAAATATAATTAGAACTTTTAACAGATTGTGAGAAAATGCATTTATTAGATCAGGTATCAGGAGTGGTGTATCTCGATGTAGTAATCGTTATGCTAGAGCTAATAACAAATACATGGGGGATTATGATGCAGGGAAACCAAATTCATATATCACATATTTTGATGCCTACAATTTATACGGTTGGGCTATGTCTCAATGTCTTCCTACTGGTGGATTCGAATGGGTAAATCCGAATACAGAATTTAATGTGTCTGAGACATCGAACTTCGGTTTTATTTTAGAAGTTGATTTGGAATATCCAGATGAACTTCATGATTTACATTCGGACTTTCCTTCATGCCCCGAAAACATTTGTGCAGGCAATATTAATGAAAATAAACTAGTCCCAAATTTAAATAATAAAGATAAATATGTAATTCATTACAGAAATTTAAAGCAGTGCATAGAAATGGGGGTTAAATTAACTAAAATTCATAGAGTTTTAAAATTTAAACAGTCTCGCTGGTTGAAGATGTACATAGATCTAAACACAAAATTAAAAACGTTAGCAAAATCAGATTTCGAAAAAAATTTTTATAAATTAATGAATAATTCAGTCTTCGGTAAGACTATGGAGAATATTGAAAAACGGGTTAACATAAAATTAGTTACACACTGGGAGAACCAGGGCAAAGCTTTAGGCGCTCAAGATCTAATCGCTAAACTACAATTTCATAGTCTTTCAGTATTTTCGGAAAACCTAGTTGCGGTTCGTTGCGAAAAACGAAGTTAATATATAACAAACCAAATTATTTAGGGTTTTGCATTTTAGATATTTCAAAAACATTAATGTATGATTTTCATTATAACTATATGGTTAAAAAGTTTAGTAAAATCAAATTATTGTATACAGATACGGATAGTTTAATATATCATATATTTACAGACGATTTTTACTCTGATGTAAAACCTGGCCTTTCATCATACTTTGATACCTCAGCTTATGATACAAATAATATTTTTGAATATCCAAAATTAAATAAAAAGAAATTAGGTTTTTTTAAAGATGAAAATAATGGTAAAATCATGAAAGAATTTGTGGGTTTACGATCCAAAATGTACGCTTTTAACTTAGAGAATAAGACTATAGCTAAGGCAAAAGGGGTAAATAAATGTATCACTAAAAAAGATGACCATGGATAGTTATAAGTTTTCTCTATTTAATAAAAAAGTGCAATATTATAGTATGCTTAGATTCAAATCAATTAAACACACAATTTTTACACAAAAATTAAATAAGATTGGTTTATCATATAATGACACAAAGAGGCATATTTTAGATCATAATATTGAAACATTAGCTTGGGGTCATTATAAACTGCGTTAAGTGTTGATAGTTTTTAATTTTATGTCTGCATGTAAATAAAATTTGTATTGATTGTAAAATAATGATAATAGTATAATATGACGTAGAGTTTATTACATATTTAATCGTTGTTTTATTGTAAATAATTTAAGTTAATTGTTGTTTATATTTGCGTGTGTGTGTATTTATTTGAGGTTGAGTTGATTGTAAAATTATTATGTACTAATTGTGTTAGAAATAGTATACAGATCAATCTGTTTTATATAATTTTTGCAATATATATTAATTGTTAACACCAACACTTTCATTTTTTATTTCACCCCTTAGAACTTTAGACGTGTGTAATGTTTCACTTTATCCATCCGTTTACTGCTATTGTGGCAGGACCAAGTGGATGTGGGAAGTCAAATTTTGTAACAAATTTCATAAAATTAGTTACAGAAATATGTAATTGTGATTTTAATCAGATCACATGGTGCTTTGATGAAATGCAACCTTTATATAATTTACCAAATGTTAACTACCATCAAGGAATTCCAAATGTTAATATGTTTGATGGTGAAAACCCACATCTTGTTGTTATTGATGATCTAATGAGAGAGTCCGATGGAAGAATTGTGTATATATTTACAAAAGGTAGTCATCACAGGAATCTTAGTGTATTTTATTTAACACAAAATTTATTTCATCAGGGTAAAGGGCAAAGAGACATATCCTTAAACTCAAGTTATATAATATATTTTAAAAACCCTCGAGATAAAACTCAAATAAGATATTTAGCACGACAAGTGTCACCAGATAACCCAAAATTCATTGAAGATGCCTACAGGGATGCAACTCTAGAGGCGCATGGATATTTAATGATAGATTTAAAACAGAATACCAATGATTTTTGTCGTATCAAGACAAATATCTTCCCATTTAATGGTTTCTGTACAGTCTATGTCCCCACAAAAGAGTTTAAATACACCAAGAATCAAACAATTCAAATCATTGCTTAATGGTGCATCGTCGACTCACAACGCATAAACATTTGCTAAACGCTTTGCATATGCTTAAACCAAAATATCAAAGAGCATTACTTAAAACGTGAGATGAAGAAGAAATTATCTGTATTTGTGAGTGTATTTATAACGTTTTACAAGGAAAAGTACCTCTTAAAGATCAAGATAAACAAAAATTGAATAAACACAAAAATATACTCCGTAAACTAGTGCGTAAGTGTAAACATAAACTAAGAAAAAATATAATTATACTAAAAGGAGGGGCTTTCTTACCAATAATATTAGGTGCAATATTGAGTGGATTAGTGAGTGGACTAGCCAGTTAACATGGAAAATGCAAAGAAAACGATACTTATCGAACCTGGATTGATTGAAAAATTAAAACAAGAAAATAAGTTTAATAGTAATTTATCTCGATTAGATATTGAAATGCAAAATATTATGAGTAGTAAGACGGAAGACCGAAAGAAATGGATGTTATATTTACAAACACTGCAAAGATACCTTCATTTTACCGAAGAGGATCGTCAACCACTCAGATTACCAATTTATTCTGATACATCTAATGAAGACTCAAACGAGTCTAAAATTGGTTGTCACCTGTTAGCTCGCGAGGCCACGTAATATTGACATTACCGTTCGCTCACGACCGTAATGGCGGGAAAATTTGCAAATTAGCAAATTTTTTGCTATATTGCAAATTTTGCTATATTTTCACTTTGAGACAATATTTACGGATAAAACTTACAGGAATTCTTGTTGAATGTATAAACTATTGAATAAAATTATTTTGGTTGCTAGAAATTATAATAAAATTCATAAATTACCCTTTATAGCATAGTAGTAGTATGTACTTCACTTTTAGTGCCAAAATTACTACTAATTTGAAGTCTACACTTTTGTTTTAGAAGAAATTTATATGAAAATGTTTGGAAATATGTATATTTTTATGTTTTATGTGTTTCTATTCGTTACTCATACCAAAATATTAAGATATAAAAAAATTAAAAAAAAATAATAATAATATTTATATGTATGACATTTCGAACAATATTTCAAAAATATTTTTGTGTGAATTTGAAATAAATACAACGTCAAGTTATTTGAAATACGTAAGAAAACTATTTTTACTTACATTTTACACTAAAAATGAATGAGAATTGGAAAAATAACACATTTATGACCCAACCGCCAAAATGGGCGTTCCGTATTTCGAAGTACTTTTGGCAATTTATTTTTCACTTTTTATACCACAAATTATATATCTACGTGTTTAATATATTACAAGGAATATAAAAAAGTATAATACTTTCGTTTTTAGTCCAGACACAAATATAAAATTCTATAAAAAAGACGGAGCACCTTCATCAAAGCGACACTTGGAACGCCGAAAGTTCAGAGTGATTTCTTTTTTTTTTCTAAGAAACATTGCCAGGTTATGGTTTAAAATAAAAGAGCATATCTTTGTCTTTGATACTATTATCTATTGCATAGTGTCTTTGGTTTTGTTTTAATTAAAAAAAATCTTTTTCAAAGGGTAGTACTTGTTGTACACATGTGTACCTCGATCGAGCGAGCGTAAGGTGTTTATTTCTTGTACACATGTGTACTGTCGGCGACTTTACAGGTTAAAAATAAAGATAGAGATCTAAAAACTTCAGTTGATGCTGAAGCTTTGTTGGAGGAGAATCGATCCATCAAAAGTAAAGAAAATGTTGAAAATCCACTTTACACACCAGCTCAAATACTCAGTTTAATACCAAAACTTATAATAAAAAAGGACAGTTATTATTAAACTTAGTTGAAACAAGTAAAGGTAAAATACATTGGGATAATGAAGGTACAGTCATAATTGATAATGAAAAAATTCCTGGAAGTAATATTGTTGATTTAATAAATGATTCACTAAGACCCTTAAAAAGAAGTGATCCGGTAGGGTGGGATAGATTTGCTGAAGCATTAAAAGATATTAAAGTACCACTTACTTATATTGGAAATCCAAAGAGATGTGAGTTTATTAACCAAATTCAAGCAAAAGATCTGAACAAACCCTCTGAGATTGAATTTCAAGAGTTTTCTACACCGAGCAGTAGAGATAAAAAGTCTACAACTAAAAAACGTAAAAGGCTTGAGTGGGAAAAATGGACCCCGTACTAGAAGAAATTAACAGGATTTATTATGATCCATCTAATCCCGCTGGTTTTGGTAGTATTGATAAATTATCAAAAGCCATGAAGGGTAAAATGAATAAAAAGCAAGTAAAGGAATGGTTAAAATCACAAGAAACATACACATTACATAAACCTATTCGAAAAAAATTCCCGCGTAATAGGTACATTCTATCAAATATTAATGAACTGTGGAAAGCTGATTTAAGTGATATGCGAACTTATTCTCAATATAATGATGGTTTCAAGTATACACTTTGTGTAAATATGCTTTTGCAAGACCAATGAAAAAGAAAAACTCCGAAACAACTAAAGAATCTTTTGAAAGTATATTTACTAAAAGTAATTTAACACCTACTCACATACAATCTGATAAAGGTACAGAATTTGTTTCAAAAGATGTACAAAAATACTTTAAATCCAAAAAAGATTAATTACTATACCACTAACAATCCTGACATTAAGGCCAGTATTGTTGAACGATTTCAAAGAACACTAAAAATGAAAATGTGGCGTTATTTCACTCATAATAATACTTATAGATATATAGATGTTTTACAAGATTTAATATACTCTTATAATCACAGCTTTCACTCTAGTATTAAGATGTGCCCATGTGATGTAAATGCCAATAATATTATGACAGTTTGGACTAATCTTTATGATAGACGGTCAAACAAACTTTCTTTAGAAAATCCTAAACCAAATTTCAATGTGGGTGATTATGTTCGAATAACTAAATATAAACATGTTTTCCAAAGAGGATATGAATCAAATTGGAGTGATGAAATATTTATTATATCTTCAATAATTAATAGATCTCCATGGGTTGTTTATAAAATAACAGATTTACAAAATGAACCAATAGTTGGTACTTTTTATGAAAGAGAATTGCAGAAAATCAATTACAACCCCACCTCACAATATAAAATAGATAAAATAATTGACACTCGTTACTCAGGTAACATAAAAGAAGTATTAGTGAAGTGGAAAGGTTATCCAGATAAATTTAACAGTTGGATTTTAGCTTCTAGTTTAAAAGAAATAATGATTAAAGAAAGTTTTTATTTAACTTTGCTCAGCAACAGTTCAATGGAATACTTTCCTGATAACAAGACCACAAATTTTTCAACGAAATTACCGAAAGCTATTAAATTAGAAGGTGAATGGTCGGTTGGAATTGTCGAGTTTCAATATCCATGTACCATGTTTACTGTTCAAGATCATGAAAATTTTGTATACATTACAAAATCTATGTTAATGCCTAATGAAGATAAACCATCCACAGTGTACTACACAGTACTTGTACAGTACAACAAAAACGTATACCAGCTACCAACTATGATAACGTTGAGCATATTTTAAGAGTGTTAAATGGTATCGGAGAGAACTTGAAATTTCGCTATGATGAAATAACAAAATTTGTGTCTATTTCTGTTTTGGATAAAAATATAACATCCGTAACGTTATCACCCAAATTAAGTTTACAACTAGGTTATGAACCAAATAAAAATCTCCTAGAGAGAAATTTTGGAAAGTGTCCTGCTAATTTACACTTAGGGTTACCATCTCAACTCTTTCTATATTGCGACATTACTATTATTGCTGTGGGTGATGTTATGACTCCTTTACTAAGAGTCATTTCATTAGATCCTACAAAATACATTTATGGTGCAAATAAAATGCACGTTTTCTCTCAACCGCACTACTTACCTGTTATGCGAAGAGAGTACGATACGCTGTAAATAGTTATAAGATCGAGCACAGGACAAAATACCATTCCAGTTTGGAACCGTGTGTATTAAACTACATTTACGAAAATTATAATAATGAATTCTCTTCGTGATCATCATAAATGTCCATATGAAAATTATTATACACATCAAGCTGGGTCAGGAGTTGGATTAATTTATAAGGGTGCACCATACCGACGCGGTCATGGTATTGGGAGCTTCTTAGGGGGGGTTATTTAGATCAGTTTTACCTTTACTTACAAGTGGTGCTCGAGTGATTGGTAAGGAGGCATTAAGCGCTGGAGTAGGACTTTTATCGGATATGGTTCAAGCGCGTCCTATGGAAGCCTCAATAAAAGATCGTCTAAAGCAAGTTGGTGCGAATTTAAAACGAAAGGCTGATGAGAAAATTGATCAATTTAACATGACAGGATCTGGGTATAAAACTAAAAGAAAACGATTGACCTCGTTCATTCCACCATTAACTGCTAAAGTGAAAGCTGCGAAAAAACTTGATCTAAAACCAAAAAATATCAAAGATATATTTTCAAATTAAATATGTCTTTCCTTCATAATCATTCTTGCGAGTGCGTTAAGTCAGAATTGGATTTGTTTGCACTACCGTCTACACAAACTAGCATTGAAAATGGATTGTGGATTCATTATAAACCAATTTCATCTCTTGGTGATGATGGACCTATCGAGTTTCAAGTTCCTGGGACAAGCGATGACTACATAGATTTGTCTCATACATTACTCCACATAAAGGCAAAAGTATTAAATCAAGATTCAACTAACTTGATATCTACTACAATAGTAGCACCTGTAAATAATTGGCTGCATTCACTTTTTAGTCAACTTGATGTTTATTTAAACCAAAAACTTGTATCACCACCTAATAATACCTATGCATATCGAGCATACATGGAAACCCTTTTAAACTATGCTCCTGCTGCTAAATAATCTCATCTTACTTGTAGTCTTTGGTATGATGATACAGCAGGAAAAATGGATTCTATGGATGGTAAAAACATAGGATTTGTTAAAAGACAGGAATTGATTAGTGAAAGTAAGGAAATAGAAATGATTGGTCATCTTCACGGTGAAATTTTCAACCAAGATAAATTTTTAATTAATGGTGTTGAAATGAGTGTTAAATTGGTTCGATCGAGAGAGAGCTTTAATTTAATTGCTGGGTCAAATGATGTAAAGTTTAAAGTTTGCATTACGGACGCAACTCTTGTTGTTCGACGAGCACGAATTAATCCAAGTGTATTACTCGCACCTGCTAAATATCCTATTACTCGAGCTGAAGTAAAAGTTTTAACAATTCTATCGGGTGCTCAAGGAAAAACTCTTGATATTATATTTTTAGGGCAGGTACCCAAAAGATGTATAATTGGATTTGTGAACAATTCTGCATTTAATGGTTCCCTTACTAAAAATCCATTTAACTTTGAAAACTATGGTATTAGTTCTTTCAACTTATATATTGATGGTCAACAAATACCTTCAAAAGCTTTGCAACCATCTTTTAATAATAGCATATTTAATACTCTATTCTCGGGAACTGGTATTCACTTTCTTAATGAAGGAAATGGAATCTCTTGTGAACAGTATACCAAAGGTTACTGTCTATTAGCATTTGACTTAACTCCTGATTTATCCGCCAACTCATCAGCTCATTGGAATCTCATAAAGCATGTAGTGTAAGATTAGAAGTACGATTGGAATCCTCACTAATACAAACAATTAACTGTATAGTTTATGCTGAGTTTGATAATATTGTTGCGTGAATAACTCAACGTCATACACTAGCGCCATCTAGTGTCAGGAACGAGAGCGAGGGGAGCTTTGCAGAAAATGACATCACAAATCTTTCAATCGACAGCGCCGATAGTCTCAAACCGAAGAACTAAGTTTCTAGAAAATCTACACTCGAGCACTAGTCGCTTTGCGCGCATTTACTTGAATATTCCGGATGCTTCATTGCTAATTTGTATATATAGGCGCTGCAAGATGCGATCGGGGCAGTATTGGATTTGGCGAGACAAGCGAAGCTTCGGAGCGGAATAAAGTGAATTAGTGTGTTTAATTATTAGTGTTTTGTTTTAGGTAATTTTATCGGCAATTTTTATTGTCACGAACCTCAAGCTCGTAACAATTGGTGTCAGAAGTGGGATAAAATCATGCCGATTTTACCAAAGGAGGAATCGGAGGGTGTCCGTACCCGAAGTCAACGCCAGCAGGAGACGGACCAGAGGAGATTTGGTGGTGCAACGCCGCAGACGTCGGACTGCCAACGGCCAGCCACGGAGGCTGCGGACCCGTCAGTAGCTCCTACACCTGCAGCACCTGACTTAGGTGCTCTGATGGCGATGCTACAGGAGCAGCTGCAGCGCGGATGAGAGGAACAGGCCCGTCTGTTGAAGGAGCAGCAGGAAGAACTGGCTCGCCGACAGGAGGAACAGGTCCGTCAGTTGAAAGAGCAGCTGCAGAGCGGACAGGATGAACAGGCTCATCGGTTAGTAGATCAGCAGGTGGAACAGGCTCGCCGACAGGAGGAACAGGTCCGTCGGTTGGAAGAGCAGCTGCGGGGCGGACAGGCAGAACAGGCCCGCCGACAGGAGGAACAGATGCTTCTCATGAAGGACCTTCACGCTAACTTCGGGAAAGAGATAAGGGAAGTGAAGGATAAGGTTGCTCAACATGAAAACCGCCTGTCGGAAGCTGAAACCCGAATTGACCAAGTGAACAATCGGGTTGACAACGTAATGGCTGACATGAGGAAATCACTTGAAGAACTCAAACTTGGGGAGGGAACTACAGCTCCCGTAGTAGCTACTACACCTTCGCTACGTGTGTTCGAGGTGCCACCATTCGACGGGACTTCTTCCTGGTCAGCCTACAAAATTCAGTTCGAAGCTGTTATGAAGGCGAACGGCTGGAATAAAAATCAGGCCATGACTGCTCTCACACTAGGCCTGCGTGAATAGGCCTTAACAGTTCTGGAAGCTCTCGGTGAGGAAGTGACTTATGAGCAACTCCTTGAGGCATTGGAGGCGAGATATGGCGACGCTCACCTGGAACACGTCTTTCGTGCGCAGCTTAAAGATCGTGTGCAGCGCATCAACGAAAACCTGCAGCAGTGTGCTCTAGAAGTGGAGAAGCTGGTGCGAAAAGCATACCGGTCTGTACCTGCGCTCATTGAAGGGAATCTGGTGCAGACATTCATCGAAGGCGACCTAGAAGTCAGAGCTGCTGTGAGGCTCGGGCACCACGAGACGCTTAAGGACGCCTTGGCCCACGCACTGGAAGTGGAAGCCGTGCGGCAAGATCATCGTTCCCATCGCGTCAGGGAGGTTGCAGCAGCTACATTTCGCGACCGCAACAAAGGATACAGCCCAAGGTGCTATGGCTGTGGCGAAAAGGGCCATCTTCAATCCAGCTGCCCTAAGCGAACCACAGAAAGGGAAAGTGAATGATATCAGGAGGGTAGTGCAGCTAACGGCACTGCCTGGCGGTGACAGGATCATCGTTCACCTCACGCTAAGGAGGTTGCAGCAGTTACGGTTCGCGACCACAATAATGGATACAGCCCGAGGTGCTATGGCTGTGGGGAAAGGGGCCATCTTCGGTCCAGCTGCCCTAAGCACACCCTAGGAAGGGAAGGTGAGCGGTCTCAGAAAGGAAGTGCGGCTAACAGCACCGCCCAGCAGCAGCAGGAATACGACTTTACTATCAGACACTGCAGCGGGAAATCTCACGGCAACGCAGATGCATTGTCAAGAAGACCTTGTCCTGAAGATTGCAACCATTGTAGTAGGCAAGGTAAGGAAGTGGTATCCGTGAGGATGCTCAGGACAGACCACCTCAGCAACGGGTGGAAGGACAGCCTACGACATGCACAGCAGGAAGATCCGGAAATCAAGCCGATTCTGGGATGGATGAAGGCCCGTACTACCAAACCTAAGTGGAGGGACGTCTCAGCGATGAGTTCAACCACGAAAAGCTATTGGGTCCAGTGGGACAGCTTGCTGCTTCAGGATGGAGTTCTGTGCCGTAAATGGGAAAATGTTAGGGGAGACAGCTGTCATTTGCAAATGGTTGTCCCTAAAGCTAAAGTACCGTATGTTCTACAGCTGTACCATAATGATTGTTCCGGAGGCCATCTGGGAGTTAAACGAACTCTACTGAAGATCCGAGAACGGTTTTATTGGGTCCACTGTCGAAACGATGTCGAGGACTGGTGTCGCAAATGTACAAGTTGTGTGGCTGTAAAGGGACCTCAGACTCGTAGTAGAGGTGCATTGAAGTTGTACAATATTGGTGCACCATGGGAGAGAATAGCCATTGACGTGGCGGCGCCGTTTCCGGAGAGTGAAAGCGGTAAGTATTTCATGGTTGTGATGGATTACTTCACACAGTGGCCAGAAGTATTCGCCATTCCAAATCAAGAAGCTTCAACAGTTGCAGATAAACTAGTTCATGAAGTCTTCTGTCGTTTTGGAGTACCTTTAGAGATTCACAGCGATCAAGGAAGGAATTTTGAGTCTCAAATATTCCAGGAAACTTGCCGAGTTATGGGTACTCATAAAACAAGAACGACTTCTTATCACCCGCAATCTGATGGAATGGTGGAACGATTTAATCAGACATTGGGGAGGTACCTAGCAAAAGTTGTAGACAATCGGCAACGAGATTGGGACAAGCACATACAACCGTTTTTGTTGTCATATCGAAGTTCTGTTCACGAAAGTACAGCAGTGATACCAGCTTTCGCAAACTTTGGAAGAGAATTACGGCTGCCTGCAGACCTGATCACCGGGATACCACCTGATGCCCCACGCAGTATAACCGATTATGCAAATGACTTGCGGAACAAAATGAATGACATTTATGAGCACGTCAGACAATCGGGCCAGCAAATGTCTGAGAAAATGAAAACCCGGTACGACCGCAAAATGAACAATAAAGGGTTCAACGAAGGTTCATTAGTGTGGTTGCACAATCCAGTCCGCAGCAAAGGGAAATCTCCTAAGCTTCAAGCTAAATGGGACGGCCCGTACCGGATTGTAACCAGGATCAATGGTGTGACCTACCGGATACAGAAAGGCGCAAGAGGGACTCCTAAAGATCGTCCATGTGGATCGCTTGGCGCGTTATTATGAGACCGATAATGCTCGGGACGAGCATGTCTTAGGAGGGGGCAGTGTTGCGTGAATAAGTCAACGTCATACACTAGCGCCATCTAGTGTCAGGAACGAGAGCGAATGGAGCTTTGCAGAAAATGACATCACAAATCTTTCAATCGACAGCGCCATCTAGTCTCAAACCGAAGAACTAAGTTTCTAGAAAATCTACACTCGAACACTCGTCGCTTTGCGCGCATTTACTTGAATATTCCGGATGCTTCATTGCTAATTTGTATATATAGGCGCTGCAAGATGCGATCGGAGCAGTATTGGATTTGACGAGACAAGCGAAGCTTCGGAGCGGAATAAAGTGAATTAGTGTGTTTAATTATTAGTGTTTTAAGTTTTAATTTGTGTAAAGTAAATTAAAGTGTTAATTTAGGTAATTTTATCGGCAATTTTTATTGTCACGAACCTCAAGCTCGTAACAATATTATTGAGATAGATAAAAACAGAAATGTTGCTGTAAACTATAGTAGTTAAGATTATAATATGTGTTGTGTCTTAGATTTTATGAGTTTTGTGTAATGCATTTTGTGTGTATGTAACTATGTGAAATGTTATAAAATTAAATAAAACAAATTGTATGCAATATATTATTTTTTATTTCTTTATAAATATTCTATTTAATCTAATACAAAACTCTGTTCGACTTTAAATTTTACATAAGCACACTGACTAAACCACTGAACATGCTGCGGCCAAGGATCATCATCATCTTCCCAATCTTTTAAACCACCACCACAATGGAAACACTTGGTCCTGTCTGCATGGCCATTATAAAAGAAACCGGGTTCTGCAAGATCTTCAGGTTTCTGTCGCATAACGAGAGGCCAGTTTACGAAACTGAGCAACCGGCTAGATTTTGAACTGAAGAATGGATATTCAGCTCTTGAGTACCGCATATTCTTCTCGTTTTCATCTCCACTCAGTGTTGTAGTTTTGTTCTTCAATTATGTGTTCTGTACACGTATGCCATACTCATCTCTTCCTTCTGCTCTTGTCTTCCTGTAATTTAAGTAAACAAAATCACATTCACTAATGATCAGCTAATGACTGTCATTGTTAAAAAAGTATTTTTTAACTTTTTCACTTTCTGCTATTGTCTTTGTAATATTGTATACGAGGGCGTTTGTGTTGTCGTAGATGCTATCCTTATTAGTCTTTACGTAATATTTAATCCTCGTGGAAGCATGTTTCCAATGACCAGTAGTTGGAATCTTGGATAAGTTGGAATATTTTTCCACCATCGAATGTGTTATTATTAATGACGATGTCATCACTCTCTTCTTGAGGGGAGAGTGGCGAGTAGTAATACTGTTTATAGGTATTTTTATCGATGCTCTACGATTTCTGCAACAACACAGTTATCATGTTAATATCAATTTGTTAACACTTAACCATAAAAGTTAAAAAAGTTAAAGTTACAACCTATTAAATTCCACTGCTGAACATAGGCCTCCTCTCATTTCTGAGAGGATTTTAGGGCTAGAAAATGTTCGCTGCGCTGCCTCAATGCGTGTTGGCAAACTTCACATGCCTTCGAAATTTTCTCAGACATGCATTCCTTCACCGCTGCGCACGTGGTAAATCAGCACTTAAAATTGCAATTAACAATTTAATTGGTGCCGGCGGGGATCGAACCCGGGTCGCGTACTGTGAATTTTACATTTTGCGCTAACCATCTGAGCTACCACGGCTTAATCATATACACACACATAATATTTAAATATAATTTGTTAACACTAAATCATACACACGTAAGAAAATAACAGAAAGAAAAGTAAGTTTGTCAATAGAATAAACACTTACATCCATGGCCTTTGATGCGTTGAAGTAACACAAATGTAGTATTGATAGATCCACTGCGGTCAAACGACCATACACTAACTCCATGACTGCAGTTGCTTGGTCTTATATAGTACCAGTAAGTAATAATTCTAATCTAAAGAATTTCTGCAGTAGAATTGATAGTAACTTTATGCGTCAACAAGCTTATCTCACATTCTGTTGCTTATCTCAACATTCCTTCGTCCTTCCTGTCGTGTCTTGTTCAGTGTATTGATGACTCAAATACGTTTTGTATAACACAAAGAATGCAATTTAATATTTAGAAATCACTATAATTGATCATTCCTATATTAGTCATTGAGTAGATTGGTACTGTAATACTACTAATAGCAGTAATATTACGGATACACTAGATGTACAACAACATCTGAAAAAGATTTAACCACTCTAGAAAATAATGTTTATGCTGCTAATAAACTACCCATGTACACCCACGTACCAACGTATATAATATGCAATTTGGATACAGATGATAAACCATGGTCACATTGGGTAGCTTTATATATCGATACGAATGACGTCGGTCAATATTTTGATTCATTCGGACGGGTACCTGTACGATATCATCTAGAGTTTTTTAAAAGAAATTGTAAAAGATGGAACTGGAATGTTGATAGGATTCAGAATGAGTGGACTTCAGTTTGTGGCGAATATTGCTTAATGTATTTGCTATATAAGTTTCAGGGATGTTCAATGCATAGTTTTACGAGTATGTTTACAGGGAACACATTGTACAACGATAGTTTAGTGAATGAGATGTTTCGCTCCTATTTTATTGATAATAAGTAATAAGGTTTTGTATTTTGTAAATAAAAATTTTAACAAAATTAGGTAATGTGTTTTATTGATGAGTCAGATTAGTGTAGATAGGAACAAAGTAGAACAATAGCACCATGCTGAGGAAGAATAGATAATGACGGTATTCAATGAACAATAGACAAGTAGATAAGAACAATGGAGCGCTAATGACGGTGGAGGCCTTCACCGGATATCAATTAGATAAGAGTTAATTGATCTGAACATCTCCGAAACCGTGCATCCTACGCAAAAATGGATGCAGATTCGTGATCAGAGTATGCTAAAACCTTTTTTTTTTTAGGATCGTGAGTCGACGAACGTCGTAGTTGTACCACTTCTGACTCAGTGCGCCAGAACTGGTACAACGTAACTACTTGCGAATATCTTAAATATGGTGATGGTTTTGATTTTCCTGGTCAAGCTTTGAATATAATTCAATTTCAATTTTAATCACAGTTCTAATTTTTTTTAATTTATCTCGTTTTCGACGTGTTGTAAAGCTGGATCATACTTATATCTATAATTTTCGAGAAGGCAGGCAGAGTCCAAATAATAACAAACTAATCGAACCACGCAAGTCAAAAAAGAAGTGATGGGTTAATTGGCCCATTGCCACAATCACAAAACCAATAGAGCTCGAAAGAGTCCATTCTGCTTCAGTAGTTGTTGGTGTACTTTTGACCTACCAACATAGTATTTTAATTTCGTATAAATGTACAGCAAATGCACATATAAAATTGCAAGTACGAGTATATCAATCCCTTTGGAGTTAACGGAGACAATCGTTTTTGGGCCCACTAGAAATTTTAACGTAATTTAATTGTTTAACACAAAAAAGATACCAATTTAACTGCCTAAAAATTTTATGAAAGTCTAACTGGAATCATGAAAAAGATTAGTTGTTAATGTACTATGAAAAAAAATTAGTTTAATGAAGCGTTTTGCAGAATTTTTTAACAAAGATAACTTATTATATACATATATATTTGTATGTTATGTATTAATTACTAAAAAGAGATACCACTGAAAACTTAGTGTTTATTTCTATATCTAAAAGTATTAGCCAATGCTCGTATCATATAACAATATATGGATTTTAGGTTATAATGAGATTGCCGTTTGATTATTAATTTATCAGTATTTCCGTTGTAAAACTGATATTACTAATGTAATCTAGAAATTATAAGGAATAAATCAAAATGCATTTCATTAAGTCACGCCACAATTTGTGGTGGGATCATTCTGCATACAAAAAGAAATTGTCTCCTTTAGAGATGTATCTCGAGTACCTCATATAATTTTAAATTAACTGTAAATTAAGTTCTCGGTTGGCAGCCTCGTTTTAGCAGGCAGTGTTGAGTTATGCCTCATTAGATGGAGTGACGACGTGATGAAACAGGCATGGCTCACGAGCATACTTTGTGTCAAGCCCTAAACCTATGTTTTGCATTGAACTTATACGGTGATGATGATATGCTCTGATCTTTAAACTTTGATATGATATGATATAAATGAAATGAATAATGTAAATAGAGTGTTGACGGTGTAAGCGAATCATACCATCATATTATAATCCAGTGGGTATCTCAAGAGGCAGCAGAGAGTAACTGAAACAGGAGATAGTAAGGTTTCTGATAATAAGAAAAAACTGGCCAAGCACAACGTAGATGTAGGATCCCATAGATACCCGTCAATATATATATGTGTGTGTGTGGAAAATACGCGTAAATACCAGGGTGAAATATTCGAGGCCTATGGTACTTAACGTTGAATAATTGGCTTGTTACTCCGGTCACTAGTTACAACACTCAGATGTATTATAAAAGCAATCACTAGTTAAGTTTGCAATCATAGTTCAATTATTTATTGTACAACAAACATCACCATGTCAGCCTAATCTGGAAATTCTCATAATTTTGTTAAAATTCCTCTTAAAGAAGGGAAATGCACTAAAAGACATTTTTGAAGAAATGTCATTGGTTTTTCAGGATTCTGCACCTTCATATACGATAGTTAAAAAATGGGCCCACATATTTCAACAAGGACGTGAGAGCTGCGAAGACAACCCTCGCCCGGGCCGAAAAGTTAGGCAGATTACTGAAGAACTGCAAATTAGCAAAGAATGAGTTGGATAAATTTTAAATGAACATTTGAATAGGAGAATAATTAGAGCGCGGTGGTTACCGAAAATGCTCACACCGCTCAACAAGCAACATTGACTCGCAAGTTACAAAGATTTTTTGAAGCTAGTCGGCGATAACAAGGTAAACATTTGGCAACGAATAGTCACTGTAGATGAAACATGGAATCGCCACTATGATCCGGAGTTCAATCAATAGTCCATGCAATGGATAAAAAAAATAAAGACTGCCGAAGAAATTCAAGCTGAAAAAGTCGGCGTCCAAGCCAATGGTGACTGTTTTCTGGGATAGCGAGGGAATTTTGATTATCGACTACCTACCCAGGAGAACTGCGATGAATGGCCAATATTACGCCAATTTATTGACTCAGGTTCATGAGGCTATTGCACAGAAACGACGTGGGAAACTGACACGCGGAGTGCTCTCTATGTAAGACAATGCGCCCGTTCACACCACACATGTTGCAAGACAAGCCCTTAAAGACCGTTCTCAGAGATTGACCACCCTTCGTATAGCCTGAACCTAACACCTAGTGACTTTTTTCCTGTTTTTCAATTGAAAAAGGACTTAAGAGGAAAGTTGAAGATGGAATGAATTAGCTGCGGTTTATTGTCATTTTAGAGTTAAAAATGACAGAATGATATTTTTGGGTGGGTTAAAAGCCTTGTATGTGGGATGTGAAAAATGTATTAAACTTGAGGGATACTTTCGCATCTACATAGATTATATTGAAAAATAAAAAATAGAATCTATTTCTACCTATTTTTTATTTTTCAATATATGTACAAAAAAATAAAAAATAGAAATCATATATTTACTTTCATTAAGTAACTTAGGCCGCGGACTTATCAACCGCCCCTCGTAAATCTACTTTTATTTGTAATAATCCTAAATTGAATGGGATTTATGGGCAGCAACATTTTTGCCTACCGATCGACCCTCACCAATGTATGCGTGCGCAGTCAAAACAGTTAAAATAATGCATTACTACGATTTATACATTTAAAAGTTAAAAATGACAGAATGTTTAATATTTTTAATTGATTTTTCTTCACCATTTGTCTATATTACTTATTCTGAACTTTCTCTGCAAATTTTGCCGGTTATTACAAAATACAACATATAATAAAAGCTAAGTATTTCGCAACCGGTCTCCGAAATCAAAAAAGGCGGTTCCATACCCTCGATATTTACTATCCAACGACACGACGCGGGATAAAGACGATCCTTTATTTACTTATATGGGAGGTATCCAAAATAAAAATCTTTTTGATGATTTTATTTCGCAACCTTCTAGAGTTGATTAATATCTATAACTATGCCAAATTATATCTTTGAGCACCTAGGGTCTGTGAGTAAAACCGCAGTCGGACGGACATGGCGAAACTATATGGTTTCCTTGTTGTTCCGCTATGGAACCTTAAAAATCTGTGGTTGCCAATCGCCCTGCCAAGTGTGGCAGACATGCCTTTGTTTATCAGGGTACCAACAAAGTTGTACTGTTGATGTGAAGCAATTATTAATATTTTAATTAATTACATAATATTTAAATAAAATAAAAAATATAAAATGTTTTTGCACATTTACCTATAAATAATTTCAATGACTAAAAAACAAAGCCAACCCATTTTACCTATAAATATATTGGTAGCCGCCGTCCTTATCTGTCTGATAACGTTAAAAAAGTACGCCCGATATCATATCATATTTCAGTATCACTCGCAAACCGTAAAGTGTTGGACTCAGTCATGTGAGAAAGTGATTAATATGTCAAAAATATCAGCCGCTGGACCCGAGTCCGGCTTACAGGATGTTAGGGTTGATGTGATGCGAAAGAGTGTCAGGTGTATGCCTTCGCCGAATGGAGATAAAAAAGGAGCATCTAATAGAACCACCAACTATGTTTATGTGAATTCTGCATTCATTGGAAGTTTAAATAGTGTGAATGATACGAGAGCGCCTCAGGCTCCCACCAGGTGCGTTTTTAGACCGCTATTATTTCATAGATATGGCAAAAGGGTTGAAAGAATTTTTTTTTAAATATTACGTAAGTTATTAGGTTAAATATGAATAGCAGGGACCTATTGTTGTTTTATTGAATAATTGTAGTTTAAGAAAAAATACTTTAATATACCTTAAAGCATCTCATCAATAGAATATCTGGGCGACTAGACATTTTAAGAATAGGTTTTTACTCATCTATTGTTGTCACATTGTACCCAAACGAACAGAGAGAGGCAACTGTAATTCAGACTAATTATACTTATGAAAAAGTGACAAAACCATCATTTCTTATTCCTCTGTTTCCTCTTACAAAACGGTTTTTTAAGAGCAATATAAAAAGGGTTGCAACTATATCTGTTTTATTTTTATTTTTCATTTATCGTTTTTATGTTATGCTGTTTTCTAACAAAGGCGTTATTACTGGTAATTTAATAATTTTCGTAACTTTTGAATAATTTAATTATAGGAAAAACAAAACATAAGAACATGGTAGTACTAGATGAAATAAATTCTGTCGTAAAAATAAAAAAAATATTTACTTTAATGTCATTACCTAAATATATCGTCGCCCGAATATCCTCTTAATTTTTTTTATAGAAATGGGTGACAAACGAGCACACAGTCCACCTGATGGTAAGTGGTTGCTGCGACCCATAGACATCTACATCTATCATCCATTAAAAATCAAAATGCAGATGCGTTGTCACCCGTGAGGACTGAGATGGAATGCCTCGTTTCGAGTAAAAAGGGTCTCCGGTTCTCTACACTCACCATACGAAATACAGCAGCATTAAGCTACTATTTCACGCTATATCCTCTTAATATTAGGGAAGTGTTAGAAATAGTTACATAATTATGGATTTTTATACAGTATTTACATGCAGTAATGTCTCAGTAATAATCACTATATACTGGACGACCGTTTTTACCGTCTGGAAAAAAATAGGGTGTAATGGAGAAGAAGCCTGTGGTACTGATATTTTACAAAACATTAATAACAAAATTTTAAAATTAAGCGTTTGAAAAAAAAAATGGACAATTACTTCGCACTTTGCCCTCGAGCCTGTAACCCTGCAAAGTGAGGTCAAAGATGCCTACTAAATTTATTGTTTTATAGACGTTCGTAAAGTACGGTGGATATAATTTGAATTGTGATAGATTTTGATTAATTAATTTATTTAATTCAATATTTTTGTTTTTATTTTTTGTAATATATCAGTGCCATAGGCTTCTACTCCGGTTACATGTTACACACTACTTTGTTCTGGATGTTAAAAAAGGTTATCCAGTATAAAAATTAATGGATGTCTCGTTAGTTCCACTAAAACTGAAAAACGGCTCAACCGATTTTTATGAAAATTTTTGTATGAGTTTGAATTGGTCCCTTGATGGTTTAAATTTACATTTGGAGCCGGTAGGTTTCGCTGATGTCGAGGCTCAGAAATCACACATGGGAAGCTGGGGTATTGAATAAATCTATTCTTTTTCTTATTTAATATTTCAAATTGATTTCAAAATATTCAAAGGTATTCATTTTTTCATTCATCACTAAAATAATCCGAATTTCGAATTGTCAAAAATGTTTCTATCATGATATAAATAAAATCAGTACATAATCGATTTTAGGCAGTAAGTGCTTTTCAGTATCAGGATTGAAGGGATGGGTCCCAGGAGGGGTGTTTATTTAATATTGTATTGTTATGAAGATGAAAATATGTGTAGAGTCAGGTAGTGGCAAAATTTATCGCGTGATTAGAAACAAAGATAAGAAATTAAAGGCGTTGTTTCATTAGCCGACACGACTACGATGTTTCGTTCCCGATACCGGCTGAACGATATCAGGACACAGAAATATATAGAGCGACCTATGATGCTTTTTCATCTACCGACATGACATTATTATACCTTCACCGACAAATTATAATCGACGATATATCGGTACCACGTCCGCTCCGCACAGAATCAGTCCGATAAAATCTATAATGTGTGACTTAAATAGACAAAGATATTAATAAATTAGTGAAGTACACAACTTAATAAAAACCGAGTAGTAGGGAACCGGAGATACTTCAAAGTTAAAGTTATAGCCTGTATACGTCCCACTTGTTGGGCACAGGCCTCCCCTCACTTCTGAGGTCAAGGAAGTGTCCGCCGCACTGCCCTAATGCGTGCTGGCGAACTTCATATTATATCTTTCGAAATATATTTTTTTGTCTTATTTCTTAATACCAGGTTTCCTCACGATGTTTTTCTTTACCGCTGAGCACGTGGTAAATCAGCACTTAAAATTGTATGTATAGTCACTGATTAAAATAATTGTCTTGAACCTTTTTTTTTTGAATATATTTTTAAATATTTTTATATGTCTTAATATTTCATTTTTCATTATGCCATATTAATTACCTGTCGTAAACGATTCTTTTATGCATATTACCTGTACAAAATAATTTCGATATTTTACATCCCGCTCATCATTTTTTGTTTGGTTAAGAATTCTAATTTCAAATTCTTTTTTCAAAATTAGTTATTTGTTTATTGATTAGCGTTATGTTTTTATCGCATTTGAATCTTTTTCGTCATCATGGATACGGTAACAATTCGTGTGATTATGGAATGCGAGTATCGTCGTCACGGTAATATTATTATCTATAATATTACGGTGCCGTCGTGCAGCAACACGACACAAGTGGCACGCAACATAAACGACGTCCTACGACGGCTTATTTTTTCCTTCTTTCTTTCTTTCTATCGCAGAATTGAATATTAATGGGTGCGTTTGGCAGAAAAAAGCGCTAGCAAGCGCTTGTAAGCAAAATGGCGATCGTAAGCGGTAAACGCTGTCAAATCGTAAGTAGCTATTTTCCTCTAGGACACGATGTTAATTTTAACCGAGGAACCTAACCTAATTTAAATATATGTTTGTAAAGTATTCATATTAAAAACTTACCAATCATGAATTTTTAATTACATGTATATGATTATTCACGTTATTATATTACTTAAAACTAATATTGCACAAAACAACTTATAAACTCTATTTCAAAACAAACAAATTAAATAAGCAAAATGGCGGATTGTGTCAGCGCTACTGAAGTAGTAATCGTGTCCTGGCCGAAAACTATTTCAGCGCTTGTAAGCGCTTGCTAGCGCTTTTTTCTGCCAAACGCACCCATTGATATATCGCTAAAGATAAGATTTTCAATCATTTTAAAATCATTCCGTATCAGTCGTGTAAGAGTAATCGTTATTACACTTCTGCAGTATAATTAAAATAAGTCTGGGAGGATTTTATTTACTACCGAGCAAGTGTTGAATAAGGAATTAAAATTACAAACATTATTTCTTTTTTTTTTAAATAGAATTGTAAAATTTTAACGCTAGTAAATTTATTATCATACGTCATCATAACATTCCTCCAAAAGTCATCTACTGATCATAGGCGTCTCCCAAGGAATGCCATAAAATATACTGTAGAGGATTTTAAACACAAATTATGACGCACAAACAATGTTGAGTTAGACCAGAGACACGCCTTGGCTTCGTCTGAATAGGATTTATTAATGTTTCGTTATTACGATTTATGATAATTAAAGATGCTTTTTTTCCTCTTTTCTTTGGTTTTTTTTAAATAAATGTGTAATTTTTTCGGAGAATATAAAGCCTAGATCCATTCTCGTATTTATTCTTTTATGCTATATTTGCACACCAAGGACTTGCATGCAATAAGGTGTTCTCTACCAATCTTCTACTCGTCATTCTCTACCAATCTACCTCCTGGCTATGCAGAGACGATATTGTAGGTGCAAAGTGCAACTGAGTTAAAATATCTATGAGTACTCATACACATTACATATTACGATACATATTATAAAAATAATTACACATATATATTATATAGATATACATACAATATATACAAATATATACATATATTTGCTTAATTGCCTATGTATATGCATACGTTGTACATACATAATTAAATATAGCTGTTTCTGATTCAAAGACCTATAAAATATTTGAGATAAAACAGGAAAAGGGAACAGTTACAATAGAAGAAGGATATAAAAAATGTAAATCCACAAACTACTCCTGCAACGCCAGAAAATGATTCCAGAGCAAGCGTTTTGAACGATGCCTTGCTCGTGGCTGCACATACACTGCTCAGTAGCTCGTTCCACAATCCATTGACCACATGAGTATTGGTTTCCGTCTGTTCGTAAAATTTTCATCACAATCAGTTCAGTTATCCCGGATAATAGCGCGAGCAGACAGACAGATATTAAAAAAAATTGTTGTTTATGTCTTAACAGCATGCGAATAACCTACTGAGTTTTATTTGTATGTACAGATAACTTGAACATTACTGTTTGTTTCCTGTATCTGTATAAAACAAAGAATTTATGATGATACGCATAAGATAAAATATTTGGTTATATAAACCTGCATATCTAAACAATAAAGTATTTCAGGGACCATCGTAAATAGGCCTTATCTTTTAACTATTGACAATGTGCTCTATAAAAAAGTAATTATATATATATATATATATATATATATATATATATATATATATATATATATATATATATATATATATATTTAATTTATTCTACTATTAGATGTTGTTGGCGACGCGGGGTAAATCTTTCATTGTTTCTTGAAATTAATATTTTTAATAAAATGCTAATTTCTGATAAAAGTAAGGATATTAATACCACTTATAGTCATTTTTTTGTGACAATAAATGTTTGAAGCAGAGAAACAGAAACTTTTTTATTCAATATGGATTATAAATAATACTTATTGAAAGTCGCTTTTTTTTCATTTACCACTGGTACACAAAAAAACCTCTGTCCTGGGAAGAACCAGCAAGAAACCCAGCGGAACAATTTTTTTTTAAATAAGAGCTTACAATCATGTTTACAATTAGCATCTCAAAACAAATTAGAAATAGCTTGGTAGCGATCACCCTTCCCTGGGGTTATTATCATCCATAAATTCCTTAATATTATAATAACCCTTTTTATACAAACTTAGTTAATAAAGTTTTTGAACTTTGTGTATGTCAAATTTTGTATATTTTCTGGGATTTTGTTGTAAAAGCATATCGCCCTAAGAATGAATTACTGACTCGGTGGAGTCGAGTAACTGGTACTACCAGCTTGTGTCTGTTCCTAGCATTTACAGAATTAATATCACTTATTTTTGCAAAACTACTTTTATTTTCGTGTACGTATATTACATTTCATAAATGTAACATACGTACGTAATTTTCATAAGTGTATTAAGAGGCCAGAGTTAATGTATTAATTTCCTTAAATTTTTGTCTGAGCGACTCTCTAGGTTTTAAATCATACATTGCTCCAATGGCCCTCTTCTGTAATCTCACTGATAAGACTTATCGGTAAACATATAGCAATAGATAAGGACAGTTTAAAACTAGAATGAAATGTTGTTTATGTCCGACCGGGATAAGGCCTCCTATTTGTATCCCGGAGATCGTGTAAAATTGAGTTTGTCGAGTATTGTAGGCAATTAACAGAAAAAAAAACGCAAGTCCTAACCGCTTTTTTTTAATATTAATTAAAATAATATTTTTATAAAAGTTTTAGAATGCATTTTATAGCGATTTATTAATGTTTTGGATAAATTTTGTATAATGATAAGATAATAAAAATGTCAATAAAATTATATTCTAGTAATAAAATAGTAGCGAAATAATGGGAAAATAAACAATAATATTTAATGTTTTAATTCTGCTTAAAAGTTTTAATTCTTGTATTGAACTGTTGTATTGTAAACGATATGTGAAATTATTACTGAGAATTGTATTATAAATAAATATTCGACATTTTAAGTTTTATGACTATAAGAAATTTCTTGTAAAATTATGATATTGTGTTTAGATAATATTTTATTAATGCTTTGTGTAATGTACATGTTAAATTGTTTTTTATAATGTTTTTTTGCACTTTTTGAAGAAAATGAAATTAGGTAAAGTAAAGTAAAAGTAGTGAAAGTTTGGTATTAGTAGTATATAGTATTAGTATACATTTCCATTTACGAATAATTGCTGTTTTATTTTTCCAGTGCCCACCCTAAAAGTAGGGAAGTATGAAGATATACAACCCACTAAGTACATGACCTACGTCAGGACCGCGACCATACCTTGGCATCCGTAATCTTAGTCGTCAACCACTTTTTTTTAAAAACGGGATTAAGGAACGGGTAATTTTAAGAAAACTTTCTTTTTCAGTGTCATACGGGAGCAGTATTGGACGTGTTCGAAGTGGAGCTTCGCCCAAAAAGTTATGGCCATAGCAGTGGGCGTCCTCTCGGGCGCAGTGATAGGCCTTGCACTCACCGTGGCCCTCAGAAAAGGGGACACTGACTTGATTGGTGGTTTATTCAGATCCCAACCGGCGCCTGATTAAGTCTCGAGCTGTGTGCAGATTAATAGACTGTACAAATCCTTATATTTGAAGCTTCTTGGTTGCATGTATTTACTAAAGAAGTTTTCATGTTCATTATATACATGGGGGTTTAAAATTTATAAGACATAGGGAGTGTGTGTGAGGAAATCTATAATATATTTTTATTACATATTTTCCTTTTTTAAAGCATTAAAAAAGTTGAAAGATTTCAAACCTATAATGTTATTTCTGCAATGAAAATAACGCATATTATTTTTTTTAATAATAATAGTGATGTGACGATAAGTATGTTGCTGCGCCGATATATTATTTTGAGTTGTTATTAGGAAGATAATGTTTTATTTCTCCTGTTTCTTTTCTTTCTATCGTCTTTTTGGTCTTTTTATTTTAAAACGTTTACACAGTATTAGTTAAAATAATTAAAAATAAGAGATAGTTAGGAACTTTTATGCTTACTACACAAAATAAAATAAGTAAGTACTTATTAAGAATTTAAGCATTTTGTTTGTGAACAAATACGAAATAAATTAGTATCACATGTCAAATCAATATCACACGCTGTTTGACCCCTGTCAAAGAATATATACTGCCCCTGTCAAGTTAAAAGCGTAAAGTTGTGACACCGGAGATTACTGTACCAGACGTTTAATAAACTTTATGAAATATCTGAAATCAGTTATTTTTATCTATTCCTAATTTTCGAAGATTCAAGACAATTTTTTTCACTGTTTTATTTGTCTTTCTTGTTTGTCTGTCGTTCAGGGTGGAATTGAGTGATTGATTTTAAACTAACTTCCTGATGAGGTGGAAATTTGAAATTTTGAATATAGCTCGGATGATAATGCAAGAATATTAGAGAAATAACGTGGAAAATTCACTTGTTCTTTTTTTCATAGGATAGAGTGATAAACGAGCACACAGTCCACCTGATGGTAAGTGGTTGCTGGGGCCCATAGACATCTACATCTATCCTCGATTACGAATCAAAATGCAGATGCGTTGTCACCCGTGAGGACTAAGATGGAATGCCTCGTTTCCAGTAAAAAGGGTCTCCGGCCGGTTCTCTACACTCACCATGAGAATACACCAAGAGAAAAAGCATTAAGCTACTATTTTACGCTGGTATTCTGTGAGAGCATGTTCCTTCCCCGGCCGAGCCGACCCATTCGTGCTACGACTATACTACTAATATAACTGCAGCATGGCTTTACCACGTATAAAAAATCACAATTAAACTATCAAACCATACGGTTAATCAATTTAAATAAAATAAAATATTCACCTTCGTCCAGATTCATCGTAAAAACTCACTAGTAGTGGGTCTCCCTCTCTCTCTCTCTTTGGAAGGAATTGCCTTAACCGCCACACTTGAGGAGCGGATTGATAATCGCATTAGTAGCGCTGGTTGGGTTTTTACGCCCGGCGTAAAGACATGGTTATAACACCGTCTACCTGATGCTATAAGAACTTTCCGACATTTCCCATAGTTGCCACTTACACTACACCACTTACAATACCCGCGGGAAGCAATGGGATGATGGTTCCTGTTACGCTACCACCACATAGCAAATCAAAAAATTTAATTAATAGAATCAGGCGTTACTTTGCGGAAATCCATTACATTAAAGTTGAATCTTACCTCGTACACATCTGGTCAATAAAATAAAATGATGTGTCTTACCTAGTTTAAGTAGCACCTCCCTTCCTCCCAAAAATTGCGTGCACTAGTCCCGTCACCACTAATCCCAGCCCCACTACTCCCAACACCACTACACTAAGAAAGACACACCATTGATAATACGACACGTGTTTCGTCTCTACACGAGGCACCCTCAGGTGATGTAGACTCTGCGGTGGCTAACCGCTAAGTGACTTATCGCTTGAGGAAGGGAGGGAAGTGCTCTTCAATCTAGGTAAGACACGTCATTTTATTTTATTGGGCGGATACGTGCGAGGTAATTCTTACCAACTTTCATGTAATATAATTAATTTATATTATAATAAAAACCTGACTAAATATAAAATTGGAACTGAATATGAATGAAATCATATGAATGAAACGTATAATTTGTTTTTAAATAGGACTGAAAACAAATACTTATGTACAACAGTTGACTACAAACTAACATTCGGTATTAGTAATTATATTACGTTAATTGATCCAAAGAAGACATCATTATTTATGTTATAAGATATCATAATCCGATAAGTCCCAATCCCATATACGGTCGTTTTTAAAAATGTCCATTATGTTTAAGTAGTTATGAAATTTTCATTAGGTTTAATTGGTTTTTTCAGTCAAACTATCTTGAATATCGGTTGTGCAGACAATTTTCAAGAAGTCAAATATTTGAAATTTAGTAAAAATTCTTTAAAGCGCCTTGATGTTTTAGGACTGGAATGATAAATAATTTATATCGTTAGCCGGCGACATACATACAAGCAAGTATACTGATTATGTAGATAGATTAATTGATAAATTAGTAGTTAAATTAAAATTTTGTAATAAATGAGTACAATATATCAACGTGCCCATTACTCGATATTTACCTGTGATTCGTACATTGTAATCGATATCATTTTCACAATACGTATTGTTATTATAATATACGTGGTAGAGCTAGAACTTGTCGATAGACTTGATATTTTGTATCTAGTGGTAACCTAAGAATTAAATGTTTTATATCAAGTGTGATTGTTTTACCAAATCACAGAGATATTGTGAAATTTGTAAATGATAAAAGAGCAATATTGTAACGTAAAAATCCTATAAAATAATTTTTTCAATTTAAATTAACAGAAATTATCCGATAATTTTGTTGTTGTTTTTAAGATGATTATGTAATTTTAAGGTTTTTCTATGTATTTTCCTGCTAAAATTGTAATTTACTTTAAACAATACAACTATGTAGGTACTATGTATTCCAAATCTAAAGGGAGGATAGTACTGTATCTCCTAAATGAAGGTTACTAAGTAACCTAGCCTGGGAGACTTAGAATTTCTAATTGTTAATGGTCTACGTGATCTCTGTAACAAGTAAGAATGTCTATATGTAATTAGATGTATAAACTATAGGAATGTAAATAAAGAATTGTTATTATAATAGAATTTTAAATGTTTATATCGCCTTCAATCTAAGACCATAAGATTTTCGGGTATTTTACAAGTCGATATTTTACAATGCCAGACAGTCAAAATATATGCAGCTATATTATGGTTGTAGCATGAATGGGTCGCCTCGACCGGGGAAGTACCGCGATCGCACAGAATACCAGTGTAAAATAGCAGCTTATTGCTGCCGTGTTTCGTATAGTGAGTGTAAAGAAGAACAGGAGATACGTTTTACTAGAATCGAGACATTCCATCTTAGTCCTCAGGGGTGATAACGCGTCTGCATTTTGTTTCTTAATCGAGGTTAGATGTCTATGGGCCATAACATCCACTTACCATCAGGTGGACTGTGTGCTCGTTTGTCGCCCTTATTCTATAAAAAATCTATCTCGGAATTGATCGTTCCTAATTCAAAACTAAAAGACGCAAATACAAACGATATCAAAAATCATAAAGCCTAAGATAGAATAGCATTTATTATTGACTGATTATTTTTTTCTGTTTAACATTTTTTTTAATACTCGTATGTACGTAAAATTAATAATTTCTTCATAAAATTATCCTTAAAAATAACAAAATACGGTTACAAGCCTATATGTATATACCTCAGACCGGTCTCCTCTTCTTTCTTCTTTCTGAGAGGTTATGGACCAATAATTCCGCCTATGGGAATCGTCACCTCCATAAAGTTCCTCAGGTGGAACGGGAATCTGCTATAGTTGTCTCGTTTGACAGGCGGAAGTTTTTTTTTAATTTCAGAATAAGCGTGACAAACGAGCACACAGTTCACCTGAATATTTATTGAACAAAATATTAATTCATAAAATTGTTTAAAATAAAATTGTGCTTAAATATAGGGAACGTAGCTGGCTATGAGAGAAATAGAGAAAGAAAATGTGCATTGCTCTCTCTTGCTTATATCCCCCACTCAAATCCCGTTCGCCTAGCCCGATCACACCTTTCGTAACGCTTTCGTCACCCGTTCGCCAGCTTACTCCCCAAGTCAAGCGTGCGTAAAGAAGTTTTACTTTAACAAATGTGAACCTCGTAACCTTTAACCACCCTAAACTTTTTATTTTACTCATTAACTGAACTCTAAACGAAAGGGCAATCTTAATTAGGCTCAGTAAAGTCGACGCGAGCGTACACCAGTTGCCATCAATCACCAACTGTTATCTCGAATCGGATCTGTTGAGATAGCGCCGCCATCGGGCAACCGCTCGCCTTGGCTATTGATAAACAACTTAAAGCAAATATGTAATAACTTTTTATACTGGATAATGCAAACTAAGTACACTATGGCTCAATATATTTCAAAAATGTTCATGTAATAAATAACCATGAATAAGAGTAATAATAGTGAGTGATCACAATTTTTTGTAGGCGTTCATAATTTTAACTTTGTTGCCGTCACCATCAGTGCCACCACAAGCTTGGCGAGCTAGCGATAGTGATACGTTAATTTCCTTAAATTTTTCCTTAAAAAAATGTTACTTCCAAATTAGGATTTTCTCTCGTGTCGTGGGGGCAATTTGCATCTCACAAAGACACACTTCCAGACTCGGAAACTTAGAAGCCGTTTATTTCCGGCATTGTTGGTCTTTCTGGCGTATTTAGGGAAGGATATACCTAGGGGTCGGTGACATCAAAGCCTTACGGAGACAAATCTCGACGTAGAGCCGAGTATGTCATACCGACTGGTGTTTATAACCACTACACGAGGAGCTCGCTTTCTAGATTTTAGCTTAAATGCAGCTGTGAGGTTGCGTTGCGTATTACTTCACGCTTGGGGCAGGTCTACCAGGGGGAATCAGGGCGACCTCAAAGTTTAACGCACACGAATCTCAACGTGCGACCGAGTATGTCGTTTCGACACGACACGTGCACCCACTGTCAAGTGACGCGCCCTACCCCCAAGAGATCGATGAGTTCTACTCTAAGGAACTTCATAGACGTCAAATATACCTTACGCAACGTAGATGCTGTTTTTGTTTTTACGATACCGCTATAATAGTAATAATAATAATATCTCTATTTCGATCAACAAGGATCATATAACATAATTTTTATAATTATGTGATAACATAGCCTATTTTCAGTAAATAATTATAATAACAAAGAAAAATCGAATAAAAATAAATAAATAAGAGAATATATAAAAAACCTTCCAAACCGAAATCAACAACAAATGTAAGCATTATTTATTTGTCAGTACATGAACCATACAACAATGGTTCAGGTACTGACAGTCAATTCTATTCACTCACCCTACGAAAAACAGAAGCATCAAGCGGCTACTTTTACGCTGGTATTCTGTGATCCGTGAGTGGTCTTTTCCCGTTCGCTCCGACCCTTTCGTGCTAAAATCGTAATATTATAGCTGCAGTGTTGCTCTACCACGTATAAGCCAAATTCCACGACATTTGTAAATGTCAAATTTATTGCCGAATAACTTCGTTTTTTCCCCCAATATCTTTAATATCCATAAAATCCTTCAACTTTTTGTGATTTCTACCTTCCTTGTATAGATAACAATAAAATTACTATCATATCAAATATCGTAATGAAACGGTAATGAGAACGTCAAGGAGGGGAATGATATTGAGAAGTTAAGTTAAAGGATAGGGATGATGAGGGATTTTCATCGTAGACATTACAACTTAAGCTTTATAAAACACCCGTCCTGTTAGATTGTTTTAGTATTTTATTTGTATTAAGACATTTTATCAACAAATCGACCTTAATATGAACTTTGCAAGCACACGTATTTCTACTGGACTCCTTTGGGTATAAAACCCATAATGGGCGATATTTATAAAATCTTTGATACGTTATCATTCGAATTATGCGTAAATTTTTTGTACAAATTAGTCAATGTGTCCGTTAAGTATCTTTTCTGCTTCCTTATTTGGTTTTTGATATATTTATATATATATATATATATATATATATATATATATATATATATATATATATATATTCAAGAGTCATCTCCTCATCGTCAAAAAACTCCAAAATTAGTTGCTCTTTCAAGTTTTCATTTTTAGCTGTCTTATTTTCTTTTTTATCTCTTACTGTAAATATTTTTGTTTGTGTCAAGAGTTTATATTTTTTAAACTTTTCTTTTTCCGTCATAACCACATTAGAGAATTCTTTCTTATCCTTTTTCCTCAAGCACTTGTACCCTTCTCCAACACTTCTTGAAAGTATTTCACCAAACATTAGTCGCTCTTTAATTTCTTCGCGCTTTTGTGTATTAACATTTTCTACTAGTTGTTCTACTTTTTCTTCAGTCGATATATTTTCTTTTTTTCTTATTTTTCATTATTCTATACAACATTTTTCTAATGCCACCTTTATATTTCTTCGTTTTTTCTATTTCATGTTTCTAAATGCCTATTTCTTTTTTATGTAGGAAGCGAACCTTTCTCTGTAGAATATTTTCTTTAGCCACCCTTGACAAGAATTACTATTACCGTAATCCAAACGATTTAGATATGAATTAGGTATGAGGCTTAGAGCTAATTGAGTGAGAGGATCTTGTTTAGCTGGATGTACTTCATTGTCACTATTTGGTGGAGAATTATCTATTAACAACTGTTGAATAGCTTTTTCTTTCTTTTTTCTTTCATGACGTTTCATGACGTTTTGAATTAACTCTTTACTTCTTCCTCTGAACACTCAATTGTCTAGGTGTCATATCTTTTGCGCTACTTATTTTTTTCTGTTCTTTTCTTTTAAGGTATCCTGCTCTTTCTTTTGCCTTCAGATCTGCATACTTTTCAGTATCTTCCTTAATTTCTGCATACTTTCTTTGTTTTTGTAATCGATCGCACTCTCGTTTCTGCTCTTATGTTTGTCTGGCTTTCTTTGGCATTGTTAGTTCTTAATAATCTGTAACAACACATTATATGATATTGCTCGTATTCATCATATCAAGCTCATCCTTAATAACTAAAGTAATAAAAAAGGACACTCACAAGGTTAGCTTGTGAGTTTACTATTTGTAAAAAAACTTAAAGCTACATCAAGAAACAAATTAAAAACTATTAATTCTTTATTTTACTATGAATTAAACTATTATTATAACTGTATCGTAGTAGTGTTATTGTGGAAAAAAAATCTCAATTACGGGTTGGACCACACGGTTTGTAATGTAATAATGCACTGTAATAAATAATAATAAATTGACGTAAAATTGATTCTAATTGTCATCGTTTTGACCTCATCACCATCGCTATAAAAAACGACGGTAAACGAAGATAGTGAGGACGTAGGTAATGAGGTTTTTATTCTTATCTAATTGTTTCGTAAAAAATATCAAAATTACGAATCTCGTGCTTACTTTAAATTACGGCGGTAATCACTACAATTGATAATTAGCTACATATTAAACAAAATCATTAATACTCACTTAATAATATGGACGAAAGGAAAGAGGACGATTTCAGAATAATCACCTCCCGCGAAACTTTAAACGTAAATATTTTTTTCTAAGAACAGGCGTGAACCTTCTACGACGTTTGTTGGCTGGCTGAGACTTGTGCGGAGCGCAGCATGGTGGTATAGTGACATTCACGCCAATACGCGGACTATAATTTAGATTTTCACTAAAACCGATGGTAATCAGAAATTTTTTTGATAAACATTTATGAAATAAAATTTCTTTATATTGTGGCGTTATCGTTATTTATTTTAAGTGTAAACGTTGTGTTTTTTAATAAAGTTTCATAATATGGATATTTTTTATATTTAATGTTTATATTTTTGGTTAAAAATACAATTTTTTTTTAGAAGAGTAGTAAATGGACACCGAAGATAATGAGAATTATCGAAGTTTTTTATTTATCATTAATTTATTACTTTTTTTTTGTTGTTTTTTAAGTTTAGTTTTAAATTTCTTTAAAATGTGGAAAAATTTTTTTACTTTTTTTTTTTTTTTTTTTTTTTTTTTTTTTTATATTAAGTCATTTTTTTTTTTTACTCATTTGTTTTGTTACGTTGCTAGTTAGATATAAATGCAATACTTTTTATTATACATCACTTAAAGCGTAGACAGTGTATGGAATAAAATATACAGTTGCACAGTGCTTAACAGCAATCTCTCCTAGGCCACCTTTATAAATACGTTAATTGTAATTATGTTTTAATGACGATTAACTTTGGTATTACGTGCAGTCGCTGGCGCTGGCACTGATCTTTAATTAAGTACAAACTTTGATATTACTTTAATAACGTTAACCGTTGGTGTTTGCATCTTATTGCTGGCGACTGTACTTAACTACATACTCAAGATCAGCTGTTATTGCTTTAGCATCTACAGGCGTCCGATAATTTATGTCTATCCTTGAATAAAACTATTATTAACGGATTTTATCGTGCTTAATTACTTTAATTTATTTTTATCATCCCGACGTTTCGGGTGCTTTACAGCACCCATGGTCACGGGGGCGACTGAGATGTTTGACGTCCCAATCATAGTTAGTCAAGCTACCTTCAGTTGTTGAATATAAATTTTTGATCCGATTTACGCAAAACGAGCTTATAGTATCATGAAGTCTTACAGTGGTATGCTTGGGTTTGGGTTTAATTTTGTTAATTATAGTATCCCAAAGAGGTGGCAGCACCCATCCATCTTCTCTATTGAAATTTGAATGTTTTTTAATTTCAATAGCCTCGCGTATCATCCTTGGTAGGAATCGGTGGTCTTTTGCGAAACGTCGGGATAATAAAAATAAATTAAAGTAATTAAACGCGATAAAATCCGTAAATAATAGTATTATTCAATGTGGAGTGTTCGCGTAAATTTAAGAAATCATTATGTTTATCCTTAAATTTAAACACATTAAGCTAACATTATTTTGTTTAACATTATACTATGTAGTTGTTTGCTATTCCTAATAAAAAGAAAAGAAATCACTTCTCACCCTCTTTCGAACGACGGTTTCGGCGACGGAAACTTACACCATTCGAAAGGTACTGTACCTTTCGAATGGTGTAAGTTTCATTAATTTTCATATAAAAGTGATATGATAAACGAAATGCAGTCTACCTTTTTTAAAATAATAAGGGTAACAATCGAGCACACAGACCAACCGATGGTAAGTGAATACTGTGGCCCATAGACATCTACATTTAATCCTCCTCGATTAATATTCAAAATGCAGATGCATTGTTAACCCTGCGGCCTAAGTTGGATTGCCTCATATCCAGTAAAAAGGGTCTCGGGTTCTCTACAGTCAAAAACATTAGGTTGCCATTTTACGCTGGTATTCTGTGGGAGCGTGGTCCTTCCCCGGTCGAACTCCATTCATGCCAAAACTATAATATAGCTGCTAACTTTAAACATGGAAAGCTGCAGATGCGTTCACCTCTGAGAATTTAGATGGAATGATTCAAGGCCGGTCATTATACTGACTCTATATATCCTTCAATTCGGACCACAGCCGTGAAGCCACTGCTATTTGGTGTTATATGTAAAACGGTGGTATTCATCCAGATGAACTCAAAGGCAGAAATGGAGTCCGAAATTTACCAAGAGAGAAAACTTGGTCAAAATAGGTTTGTAATATAAAAATACACAACCAATTCAAATCTGTTATATTTAAGTTATCGCAAGTATGTTTCAAAGGTATACAACGAAAATGCTTCACAATTTTTTATATAGAATAAGGGTGACAAACGAGCACACAGTCCACCCGATGGTAAGTGGATGCTGTGGCCCATAGACACCTGCATTAAACGCAGATGTGTTACCACTCATGAGGACTAAGATGGAATGCGTCGTGTCCAGTACAAAGGGGTCTCTGGATCTCTACACTCACCATACGAAACAGTAGTATTAAGCAGCTATTTGACGCTGGTATTCTGTGAAAGCGTGGCCCTTCCCCGGTCAAGCCGACTCATTCGTGCTACAACCATAATATAGTTATAGCGTGGCTCTATCACGTATGAAATTTGTCACAAGGGTGACATTCACGACTAACTGTTATTCATAACTGTGATAAATTGCCGTCACCGGCTAACCTTTACATCGGCCATCTCGTTACGCGATACCGCAGTCGTTAAAAAAACGTTTCACGAGCTAAAGTACAGTCACTGTCAAAATATTCTTGGTATCTTTACCACTTCTTTTTGGCGTGTTCGTGGAGAATCTTACTAACATTGGAATTTATGATGAAATAATTAGGTCGCAAAAGAGAAACTCTCAGATTGTCTTTAAAAGATCTCATCAAGCTTAGTCGTCGGGTATTTATTACGTCTCTTAGGGAAGCTTTACTTCTTTAATACAAAGACTTCTACGTACACTATACACAACTGTGGATCGCGCGGACGTAGGTGCGATTGCGGAATCGCGGGTACGGCCGCGGACCGGTAGCTGGCATGGTAAATATGCCACTGCTGTTCTGGTGCACGCCTCGTAGCTCAAAGCATTATTAGTTTATTAGGTAGTGCTTTACTCTCGACACATAAATGTCAAGCAATTTTTTATTCTTAAAATGCCTCCATCATTACCATATTGCACTTATACGATATTAGTAGCCATATATAAAAAAAACAGTCTTATTAATCCACCTTATATTTTATAAAAAATCATTTTATGTTGCTACTTTGAAAAATAAAACTATATGAAAAAAGTTTACGTTTACGTCCGGATGTTGATTTTGTATGTAGTCACGATAAATTCCGAAAAAATTACGTATCGAGACCGGTTTATTTTTATTAGCTTCAGAATTATATCAACAGTTTGTTAATAAAATGATTTCCTACTTTTACTGCTATTAACAATTTAAAGACGCTTTCATATTTTTAGTCCTTGATAGACAAAGGACAAATGTACCATACAGCCTATTATTTGATTTATTTTGGTAAAGATTATGAATTTTTCGTTGTAGCTGACACTACCTGCTAAAATAATAGAGCGCTAAATTTAAAACACGTAAATAATATATTTTAAAAGTCAAGATAACAATTTATTTTTTTCATCAAAATTAAATGAAACGCTCATGAGGCGTGCACGTTTGTGTTTTCCAAACTATTTACATTTACGACAGTTACAGAAATAAAGTTACAACATATTTATTTGAAATAAACTTCAAATTAACCTTAACCTAGTGAATGTATTAAGGCCACAGAGCCCGAGTAGTAGTATCCACAGAAGTCTTTGGTATTGAAACGGCCTAATAAAACATTAAATTAACAAAACGTAACAGGAATAGTGAGCACCACAAGTGTACTCATTACACTTTCACACATTGACATTTACAGTGATTTCAGAGCCGGCTGAGGTTTCGCCATGCTTATTTTAAGGGACGTAAAGTGGAGAATGATTGATGATGCGTTTGCTTGGGCGGTGCGGTCCGATTTCGCTGCAGGAAGATAAGGATCGCGGCAGTATATCCGCATCGTATGACGCAGATTGTTTCAACACAATCGTGTGTCGGGTTACGAGCTAAGTAAACTTCATTACTATCAAAATACATGATATTTACTAGCTTGAATGAAGTGTATTTAAAGCATGTCATTTTTTCTCTGTTTCCGAAGCCTGGATATTAATGGTGCGACTCCATGTTTGAACTCGTGAACTGATTTATGACTGTAGTATTTGGCCTTGCAGGCAGGCATTGTGTGTTGCACGTCGTCCACTTTCCTTTAATATGATTGAGAAGGATGATAGCTTCTAATTCTGCTTTAGAAATAATTAAAAGGTCACCATAAATTCTAACGCAATTCGCACGTGAATAAACGCATGGTCACCCTACCGCAATGATTCACAGCACCCCATGGCTCCATTACGGCATCCACTGACGATGTTACCGTAGATCGGTATCGACGGCCTATTATCCCGATAAGCGGCTATTTGCCCCCATTGTTCGTCAGACCGAGGACTCTATTGTTCAAGGTAACTTAAGCATTCATACAGTTTTGTAAAGTTTAAGTGTGTTATTTATTGCTGGTAGGAATGGTAGAGGTAAGCTAACAGCAACAAATCTTATTCATCAGCCAGTGTAATATTCTGCTAAGTATAGACTTCCATTATATTTTATCGCAGTATCAGGCGTACTTTATGTCTAGTATATTAAGTAATAATGTCCAGTCTTAACAGTTTTGTAGTGCACAATGAGGGTTAATATTATTTCGCTTACTAGATGTCACTACTTGACAATGAGGATGAGGTAAAGTTTTTTGTTACGCAATGTCATTTAATTGAGAATACAAAATATAACTCATTGTACAGAAATAAACCTTAACCTTTATATATTTCGTACAAATGAACTTCCCCGCTATGAAATCTGTCAAATTACACTATTTTTAAGTGGCCCCCCTGGTAATTTCACAGGTGCACTTTTTATTTCCGCACTGTAATAGTCCCATAGGACGATAATCTAACATGACCGGAGAGAGATCAGGCGAAGGATCAATGGTTTTAAGTGTTTTCCGAGTTACGAAGGTGAAACAGCCAACGTCCTGACTCTGATTGCTACTAAGAATTTTCTGACGGAATCACTCAATATTATGTATCTGTTCAATGATAATTCAAAATTGTATATCTCTAAAACCAGTTTTTATTTTCATTTTATCGTTCTATACTACTGTGGTCAAATTCACGCCATTATGCATTGGTTTAGGGTTAGGGTTAAGGATTCCTAATATTTTACTTGTGGTAATAATCGTTCACGTGTCTCTAAAATGCGTCCTAGGTATTTCAGATCCCTTTACATTTGAAGCGTCACTTTGTTCACGGGTATAACTGCTTTTGTGTTTCCGCGTGCACGTTTGGAGAGTACAATACTCCGATTTTTGTTATATTTTTTTCTATTTTTTATAGGAAAAGGGTAAATAACGAGCACACAGTTCACCTGATAGTAAGTGGATGCTGTGGCCCATAGACATTTATATTTAACCTCGATTAGGAATCAAAATGCAGATGTGTTGTCACCCTTGAGGACTAATATGGAATGCCACGGTTCCAGTGAAACGGGTCTCCGGTTCCCTACGCTCACCATACGAAACACAGCAGCATTAAGCTGCTATTTTACGCTGGTATTCTGTGAGAGCATTGTATATGAAAGTTGTTGCCAGTTGCAAACTGTGTGACGGACCATTTTAGTCCCTAGATGTGACTAAGCATCCGTATCCTTCTTTGTTTGAAGCAGATTGCTGACTGCCCATGGGCTGTAGAAGCCTCCCATTGTCTAGTGGACTGTAAATTCGTTTGTAACTTCGATATCACAAAGAGTGCTTTGAAATTGTGCCAGGAGGATATCTTTAGCGTACGTAAGAACATCTATTTCTACTCTTTCACACTTTTATCTTCGCAGTTTCTAAGCGCAGTTTGCAGTAGTAGAGCCACGCTGCAGCACATTATGATTGTAGTCGACCAAGGCAGGATCACGCTCTCACAGGACACCAGCGTTAAATAGCAACTTAATTCTGCTGTGTTTCGTATGGTGAGTGTAGAGAACCGAAGAACCTTTCTACTGGAAACGAGGCATTCCACCTTAGTCCTCAGGGATGACAGCGCATCTACATTTTAATTCCTTATTACCATCAGGTGGAATGTGTGCTCGTTTGTCATCTTATACTATAAAAAAACCGCACAATGCATAATAGCACTTTTTCTTCTGCCTAGGAGTACGATACCACGCACTTATCTATTTTTACTGTTAAGCAGCCGTGCTAAAACTATGTTCCTGTCGAAAGGGTAAAGAGTATCATTCCAGCCAGAGCCATCCATCTATAACCTACTTTGTTTGGAGTTACGCCTGCCCACGGGCTACAGTAGCTACTCGCCAGTAGGTAGACTGTTGGTTGTTTTCTTTCTATTACTTTACAAAAAACAAAGCAACGGTATCCTTATTTGTTTGCAGTTGCGCGTGTCCTCGGGCTACAGTAGCTACTCGCCAGTAGGTAGACTGTTGGATATTTTGTTTCTACTACTTTACAAAAAACAAAGCATCTGTGTCCTTCTTTGCTTGGAGTTGCTTGCAAGTGACAGTCCATAGTCACCACTAGCCACATACCATCAGATAGACTGTAAGTTGCGTTATGTCACTTCTATTTTATTTAAAAAAAACTTGAGAGTAATCTATATCCATAATTTAACATTTTATCTTTCTAGTTTATGTCTAAACACAATGCATTAAGGCATCACGAAGTATTCGATATTCGTCAAACAATTTTATCCAAAACATGCGATGTTTAAACTACGGAGAGAATTTATTGCTACTTCCCCAGCAGTAACAACCCATTCTTCCAATAGCGGGTGGTCGCGCATGGCCCTTAATTTATCGACCATCCCCCTTCCTTATCGATGAGGTTAAGTGGCCGAACTACTTTTTATGCTTACTTTTATCGATGTTTTTAAATTGTTTTGCCGTGTATTGAAAACTAAAATATATTGGATCAACAGCCGTATCTTAAATAGACGTTTTGTTGTTTTTTATTTATTTTAACATAAGTACATGTTAAAAACTAGGGAATGCATAATTTTTTGGATATCAGAGAAGTATTTAAATAGATGAAAACTATTTTATTTTACTAAGGAGAAAGAGAATGCTTAAACTTAGCGTGCCCTCAATCAAAAAGAACACTCATGGAATCGCCTTTATGTTTGCTGTATCTGTGACGTTTTTATTTAAATTAATTTCTGTCATAATTTCAGATTGCTAAAATACAGACATGAAGCAGGTTCAAAACTCTACTTTTTTATTATTAAGAGATATTTATAGCCCTTCGCAAGTCTACTGCTGAACTTAGAACTCACCCAAGGAATGTTATAAAGCACACTCCTGAGCTACCTGGATCCATCAACATTCCGCTTCTCGTACCAGGTCATCACTCTATCCCAAGGGGGACCGCCCTATACTTCTCGGTACGGTATCTTACCGGTACGAGCCTGCCAGGTATAAGATTCTTTCCTTTATCATATTTAGTGGAGTAAAAAATAAAATAAGCAAATGCCATTGTATCATATGATTTAAGTATTCGATAAAAATATAGTACAGAAAACTGTGTACTCAGTGTGGTTAGTAGAACACTTAATTACGACAAATTTTTTCAATGTAAACAAAGTCCCACAACTTTAAAAATCATGGTTAACGTAGCCGGCGCAAGCGCAACGCGTTCATCCGATTTATAGCATAGATAATCGTCAATACCGCTCGTGTTGTCCTATCCGTGCCTAATAGCTCCCTGCAGATACTGCAACTTATTGCCATGGCATAGACAATGCGAAAAAGTGGCCACTCACTATGTGTGTGATGTCACTCCCATCGTAGACAGTATATCACAGTCAGCAGTGAAGAGTAATTTATTTATTAAGCACATAATAAATTGATATTGTATGATTTCGTGACTCAAAAAACGAAAACCTTACAGGATCACTTCACTCACCGTCTGTTCGTCCTTTTTTTTCTAGTTTACATTTGTATCAAATACTAAGGTCTGCGGCCACTTGGAGGTCAAAAATTAAGTTTCAAGGTATCAAGTTAAGTCAACGCATTTCTTAATAGAATAAGTGTGACAAAAGTGCACACATTCCACCGGATGATAAGTGGATACTGTGACCCATAGACTTCTACATCTATCCTTGATTAAGAACAAAAATTCAGATTCGTTGTCAAAACTGAGGACTAAGACGGAAGTATTCAAAATAATGACAGAAAAATATTACGGTATGCTATGATTGGTTATATAATCGGCTCGATCGGGGAAGAACCGCGCTCTCTCGGAATATCAGTGTATAAGAGCAGCTCGCATAAAAATACGATATATTTTATACACGATTTTGACGCTCGAGAATTGATACTTCTTGAAATGGTCTATTCTCGGAAAAAATATATAAATATAAAATATGTATACAAGAAACTTTACAAGGTTCGGCCGCACATGGAATACTGTTCCCATCTCTGGGCTGGGGCTCCCCAGTACCAGCTCCTTCCACTTGACCGCATCCAGCGCAGAGCGGCTCGAATCGTCGACGACCGAGTGCTTTCCGATCGGCTCGATTCACTGGCACTGCGAAGAGATGTTGCATCTCTTTGCATTTTATTTCGCATATACCATGGTGAGTGCTCTGAGGAATTGTTCGGATTAATCCCAGCCGCCAAATTTCGTGAACGCACTACGCGGCAAACGTCCCGATACCATCCACACCATCTGGATGCTTGGCGGTCCACCACAGTACGTTTCAAAAGGAGTTTTCTTCCGCGTACAACCTCTCTGTGGAATAGTTTACCACCGGCGATTTTTCCGGACCGATACGATCTGGGTACCTTCAAGAAAAGAGCTTACTCCTTTCTAAAGGGCCGGCAACGCACCTGCAATTCCCCTGGTGTTGCGGTTGATCATGGGCGGCGGTAGTCACTTAACACCAGGTGAGCCGCATGCTCGTTTGCCCCCTCTTCTATATAAAAAAAAAGAAATACCACAATTATTTTCTTAACGGATCCTTAAAATACTTTATACTACTTACTTAATTGAGATAAAACATTATAATTTGATCATTTTATATAAACACATTTTTGCGCTCTAAAAGCTCAGAAACTGGTGAAATTTTAAGCACTTTGCATTTAAAATTAGCGGGAAGTTGCAGGGATAAGTAGGATCAACCGTTTTTTTTTTTCATTCATTACAACCTACCAAAGGGTCATTGCTGTACATAATCCTCTGGCATAGATTGCCTCATAGGTTTTTATAAAGCCTGTATTTTGCCAGAAGATTTCAAAAATGTTTGATTTTGCCATAGTTTCCTTGCTTTGCATGTGGGTTGGCTGCTGCAGATTTTTATTATTCTTATGCTGCGGCCACATTGTCCCGATAAGGTGAAGATCAAGTATATAATCAAAGGTGAAGATATGCGTTGTTGCGACACGTCTGGACAAGCAATTCGTCATATCGCGAATCATTCAGGGGAACTCGAATGCCCTTTGCGTGAATGTTGATAAATTGCCGCACCTCAAAGGGTTTTATCGCGACAAAATTCGCGCGATTGGCTACACTTCGCGAACACTGTGTTTACAACGAAACGTCGAGCGGTATGCACCTATTTTGACTTACAAAATTCTGATTTTATTTTAGATAAAATATGGCTGGAGTAAAAAAAAAATTATAGATTTTTTTTATGGAAGTCCTAAGAGCTTAGAGTCAAATCAATATTACGACGCACTGGTGAGGATAGAAATAATTTAGATTGGCTTGTTATGGTGGAAGAGAAAATAAAAGGAGAATTAAAAGTTAAAATAAAGCTTTTATTTATTTCATTAAGAAATAATATCGCATAATATGTCTGAAATTTGGTACCAATATGTGTATCAATCACGCCGACAAAGTGGTAAAATAAAAATTGGAAAAAAAATGTTTTATTAGGGTAGCCCCCCTATATGTAAAGTGGGAAGTGATTTTTTTTAATTTAAACCCTTACGTGTGATATATTGTTGGAAAGGTATTTAAAAATGAATAGGGGTTTACTAAAATCATTTTTTGATAATGTCATTAATTTCAGAAATAAACGCTCCAAAAGTAAAAAACAATGTGTGTCCCCCCTCTAACTTTTTGAACCATAGGTTTAGAAAATATGAAAAAAATCTGAAAGGTAGAACTTTATAAGGAATTTCTAGGAAAATTATTTTGAACCTGGATGGAAACAGTTTTTGTACAAAAAAGACAAAAAGTTGTACAAAATAATTTCTGGACTAAGTTTGTAGTATAATCGTTTAAGCAGGCATTTTTTTTAACTTCGTTTACATATTTTATTATCCTGAACGTATCTTTTTTTCAAACAAAAAAAAGAATTATTAAAAAATTATCCAAAATTACCACGGAAAACTTCTGGCACGTCTGTGTATTAATTAGTAACCCAATTCCCCGAGAGATGGCGCTGTAGGTACTTATTACATTGGGTCGGGTATTATCGAATTGTTCGGTTGGTCTCTCCTTGGCATCGCCTGTCGCGGAGCGTGCAATGTTGCACGCTCCATGTTCGCGCACGTACCCACTACCGGGAGCAGTTGCAGGAGCGCGGAGCGCTGCTGGAGCGCGAACATAATGGATACCCACCTTTAAACTCATAAGTGGGAACACTTATTGTGACGGACGGGAAACTACGGAACCCTACACTGAGCGTGGCCCAACACGCTCTTGGCCGGTTTTTATTTAATAATGTATAACTGTTATAATTTCCAGATAAACCGGAACGTTAGTAGCACATAGCCCGGAAAGCTAACAATTTATTACTTTTCCTAAATATTGGCTGCAACTGGCATTCATATCCCGGATTCGCAAGAGTAGTGCAGCTCGGCAGGCTTGGAGCATTGTTAAAAATAGCATCTCTGTCTTAAGCATTACTTATCCATAAATTAAAATCGTTAACATGGTTTCGAACCTCATAAATATTTTCGTACAAAGACGGAGGAAGAATATTAACCGCTATAAATTTTATACTGCACGGTAGCTCGACATGACTGAGTTTGCTCTTAGTGTACATGCGCCTTCTAGACTATTGAAGGTTGCAGGCAGTGAGATAGCGGGAGCGATTTTTTAGTGCAACGTTTAATATAGCTTCCATAAATATAAATATAAACTTTTTTTTTACTCAATATACATTATAAATAATACAAATTGAAAGTCACTTTTATGTTTATTTTCTCACTGGCTCGAAAAATACGTCTGTCCTGGGAAGAACCAGCATGAAATCCAGCGGGACTTATTTAGAAAAAAAAGAACAGCTCATTTGAAATAAATCCACACGACAAGAAGAAAATATTATTATTATTAGTATCTTCCTGAAAATAATAATATATACGTAATAAGTAACTGCGATTGCCAAGCCAAGCATGGAAACTATGGCAAAATCCCCCCCATTGAGCAATCTATCAAAGGGTTATGTTAAGTTAATGTTAAGTTAGTTAGTAGGTTATGTTAAGTTAATATTAAGTTGAATTTATAGGCCGTATTGGATAATAAAATTGACCTTCAGTTATCTATGAAATATTAAATTAATAATGTATCTAAGTCACGTATGCGGCTCTATATCATACATCCGAGAACTATGAAAGATACGCTGAGCACAGCTACTGGGTTAAAATAAAGTAAAAAAAAGATCAAAAGATTTGACTTAATCACAACGTAATGATTTGTTATATTTACGTGAACACAACACGTTCATTGCTGTGTTCCAGAAGGATGCAGACATCGTCATCATCATTAAAGCCCAGTGCATTAACCATGGTGTATGACCATAGGCACTGCAAAGTACCTGAAACGTCAGGAATTAAAAATAAATATGATATGGTTAACACTCGCTGTAAATTTCATAGTAAGCGAGCAAACCGAGTTCGATCCCCGCCGGCACCAATTAAATTGTCAATTGCAATTTTAAGTGCTGATTTACCACTTGCTCGGCGGTGAAGGAAAACATTGTGAGAAAACATGCTCTCAGAAATGAGTGGAGGCCTGTGCCCAGGAGTGAGACGTATATATAGGTTGTAACTTTTAATTTTCTAAAATAAAAGGCGATAAAATCCGGAAAAATGGTTTCATTCAATTAAATCATACGCAATCATAACGCTTGGAGCATGGACGCTGTTCTAGTCAGATTATGTGTACAAATAGACTTGTTCTAAGCATTTTCATTAAGAATTCGGTAAGAGTTAAAGATGTTAAAAATTAAATAGCTAAAATACAGAATGTAGTTCAAAGAGCGCCTCCGCCCTCCTTCAATGAAGTGCACTATTTCCACACGTCACAACACCACAACACTAGAAAAACACACCAACGTCGATAATACGACACCTATTTCGTCTAATTCTAAATATGCATCAGAAGAAGAAATAAACTGTGCGATGTTTGACCGCTAAATGCATATTAAAAATCATTTCATAACACTTAATAATATAATCTTAATTAAAATAATTAAAAATAATAATAATCATAAATCAAGTTTACAAATAATGCAAATCCACTATAGTTTCATTATTTATTATGTTATCCTAAAACTTAATTATTTTAGACTTATTCTATTAGATTCTTAGCGATACTACATTCTTTGTGAACTGTGAACTACCGCGTACTGTACTGTGTGTAGAACTGTGGTGATACATCAAAATATAATTTATAGAAATTATTTTTTAATGTAAATACGTTATTATTATAAATAAAAATAAAATTAAACAACAAGTTCATACTGACAAAAAGAAATTGAATCCGCCATTCTTCAGCACGCAAAAGCGACCTAACAGCAGGGGTCAGATGGAGCGTGGGTGAGTCTGGGCGCACCTAAAATGGTTACACTTGTGCCGATACGTGCCACACGCCCGCAGGTATACGCGGTAGTGACTAAGTCAGCATATTTCTTTGTTGACGAATGTAAATGTAGATACATATAATATGTCAAAGTCAGATCGTAGAATAGGGCAGATCATGATGTGTCTGGTCATTTCATGACACGTCACCAATTATTTGGCCGATAATATATTCACTATATTACTTTGTGCCTAACTTATAGAAATGTCCAAACAATCTACTGTCACTGGTATTACTTGATAGGTGTTTCCGTATTTTGCAAAGTCAATATAAGTCATAGTTATATATTATCGGCTAAATCATTAAATTCTCAGGTAGATTACAATCTGTCTAATTCCACGATCGATCTACGATATACGATATTAAGCCGAATAGCCGATTTTAAATCTTCTTGTAATATATTTATAAAATACCATAAACGTCTACAAAAAATGTCGCAACAAAGTATATATATTAATTATCATAACGTCACTTACGGTAGGCAGGGAAGCAACAAACTCGACGTGACTAAACTCTTCGCCACTAGCCTGCGTGGGGCTCTGCCACCAAGTAGCTGGATCTCCATCCACAGCAAATGTTGCAAGGTGTCGCCTGGATGGGGAGCCATCGAGACCTTCGCATACGTCGCACACTACGCCACGCCTGTTGATTTGCAAATATGATTAAAACTATTAATCTATGCTTGAAAATTGTATCAAATTCACAACTTTTTCTTTATATATTACTACACCTTCACACAGTGTAATCTGCTGTTAGATGAACGAGGCTCTGACCACCAATAGATGATGGAAAATATTTGAAAACTATTGAACACAAATTTGGTGTGTATGGGCAATTCTTTCACAAAATAATTGCATGACGGCATTCTCTTAAAGATACCTTTGTACAGTAATAAACTCAAAAAGAATGTTGATGCAATTGTAAAAAAAAAAAAAACCAAGAAAAACTTTTGGTAAATCCAAATGTGCATGCCTTAACCACTCATGTTATACGTCAATTTTTTTAAAGTGTCTTAAATACACACAAAATTTCACAAATCACCTTTTTACTGTCATTACTAACTTTCCGATAATTTTATGTCAAACATCAATACAAACAGTTTTGAAAATCCAAAAGTGCACGACTCATAATGTTCATATGATCGTGAAAAAATGTAGAAGAAATTCTCAATCGACAATAGAAAATATTTTTTCAATTACCTATGTTATTTTATTGTTATTGAGATTCAAAACATTTTTTATTATTGTTAATTGAAAAACCTTTTAAGAGAATTATCTTAAAACGATTAGAAATTAACTTTAATTTTTAGGTATTTATTGTACTCAGGCATTATCGTAAAAACTAATCTTTTTTATCTGACTCATTAATGTTTTTTCTCATCAACTTTATTTTTTTTTAAAAATTTTCATCTAGTCATAACCAGTATTTTAATTTATCATTCACCAAAGTTCACCATCTCCTACCAATATATTGTAATGAAAAACTGTGATTATATAAATAATAATAATATCTTACCTTGGTCAACTATGTATAAAATTTATTTTTTTCAATATTTTGTATTTCATATACAAGAGCCGCTGTAATCCACCGACAACGGCGGCCAAGCCCGCAGTGAGTCAAAGTATATCTGCTGTATTTAGCAAAATATAACAATATTGTTACATGGCTGCGCCAACACCGAAAATTTCGGATTTTCTCAGGCGAAAAAAATTAGTTATAACTAAACAAAATAAAATCAAAAAGCCATTTACATTCCATGGCTTCCCACAGGGTAGATGAATAGATTAAAAATAGATTGAGTGAACCAATTGATATTTTTAAAAGTTATCGTATTTACCCCTCCATGCGGACGTGATAAATCTACACAATAAGCTAATAAAACCACTGTAAAAATAGCAATTAATCGATTTAAAAATAAATATAATTAGTTCAAAGATCATTTATCTTTCTGAAATTGTAATTTTTATATCACGTATGTGTTCAAATTGATTGTTAGATACGATTTCACGCGACAAAACCTTCGATTTTTGATTTTTAGGCGCTAGTAAAACATACCTACCTACGCGCTTTGCGCTTAAGGCACGCAATACATTCATGTAAGAAGTATTTCATGAAGTGGTACCAAGAAGTAGTTCAGAAAATAGGCTGTACCATATCTTCAGGATATAATACACCTTACATGTACGTGGTAGAGTCACGCTGGAGCACGGATGGGTAAACGGGACCGGGAAAAGACCACGCTTGCACAGAACAACGGCGAAAAATAGCAGCATAATGCTGGTGAGTTCGTGTAATGACGAAAATTGGACACCTTTTCCTTATAGAGGGTGTATGTCTATCACCCACAGCATCCACTTACCATCAAGAGACTATATGCTCGTTTGTAGCCCATACCTCTATAAAAATGAAGCTTATATTATACATGCCTCTATCAGCAGTTATAACATGTGTGCTAAAGATGTCAGTACTTTGAATTTAATATTTCTCAGATGACTGTCTTGTTAAAACTTAATTTTTAATATTTTATCCAACGTCTTATTTTCGTTTTGTTGAATGAGTCCATCCCTAAGAAGTTATCGAACTAATTCCTACAATAGATAGCGAAAATAAATATTCGATAAGAAAAAGAACAAAATTGATAAACGACTTACTTTCCAGGCGTATCCCGGCAAAATTCCTCCGCACCATTATCGCCACAAGTAGCATTGGCTGCTACTACGGAGAAAGTCCCGACGTCCAGCGGTACGGGATACAAACCTTCGGCGTCTCTCGTCAGTGTCACCTCACTTAATGTAGTACTGCTGAGGCGATCAAGCACAGCGCGACCTGTTAATAAAACATATTATAATATGAAACAATACCAACAATAATAATAATAATAATGTCCTCCAGACCGAATTTTGGTCATGGCGGCCTGCCTCAACGGAGGCTAGCCATCGGCGCAGGACAGGATCATATTGCCCAAGTGAATGCGCAAGCACAGGTGCACTCTCTATTCCCTCACTCTCATAATCCGATGGGACGGTAAACCGAAACGACCGGCGAGAGACCGAGACTCCGGGCAACTGCTGATTTCTTGACGGAAAAACTCAATAATTAACTCTTTGGTCCGACCCGGGATTCGAACCCAGGTCCTCAACATCAGCAGTTGCACTACTACAACCACTAAACCAACGATACATGTCATGAGAAGGGCTACAGTAGTGATGATTATTACAGCCTTTTAAGATTTTTACTTTTTAAACCAGTAAGTTTTTAACTTTTACCACTGGTTCGGAAAACAACCTTTGTGCTGTGATGAATCAGCAAGAAACGCAGTGGGACTTTTTTTTACAAGTAAACTATACAATAAGAAAGTTTCTACAAACAATTTACAAAACCTATTTAAGAAACAGCTTGGAAGAGACCATCTCAGTTTGCAAGGTTTATTATCAACCAAGTATTCAATAAAGTTTCCATTTACCAAATACCAAGACATGCTACGGAAAGATGTATCAATGTTTTCTTAATCAACATCCTGAGATAATTATGACGGTTATCTGTTGAACATAGTCCTCGCTTATTAAATAAAAGATTGGTTTTAAATAAATACTTGGCAGCAAAACAAGGGGAAAATTAAAAATTTTGTACAACTGACTTCAATATGAATAAAATGAGAACATCTTCAATGAAGTCGAAGCCAATTAAATACGCATTATCAAACATAACTCAAAAACTACGGGTCAGATCTTGATTAAATTTATATGTAGAAGCAACAGCCTTCAAATAAAAATAAAAAATCAAAATCAAAATAGGTTCACTTAGAAAAAAGTTTTGAGGTAACATACATAAAAATAAAGTCGAATTTAGAACCTCCTTAGAAGACGAGGCAAAAATATTTATCATCATCATCATCATCATTACAGCCCTTCACAAGTCCACTGCTGAACATAGGCCTGCCCCAAGTAATGCCACAAAGTACGGTCCTGAGCCACCTGCATCCATCGACTTCCTGCATATCTTACCAGGTCGTCACTCCATCTAGTGGGGGATCGCCCTACACTACGCCTACCGGTACGAGGCTGCCACTCGAGAACCTTTTTTCCCCATCGGTTATCGGTTCTTCGAGCTATATGGCCGGCCCATTGCCACTTCAGCTTACTAATCCGTTGGGCTATGTCAGTCACTCCGGTTTTACTGCGGATATCCTCATTTTTGAGTCTATCACGCAGAGAAACTCCGAGCATAGCCCTCTCCATAGCTCGCTGAGCGACCTTGAGCGTCCTCATACGGCCAGCAGTGAAGGAACACGTCTCAGATCCGTAAGTCATCACTGGCAACACGCACTGGTTGTACACTTTAGTTTTCAGAGATTGAGGTATACCTGACGAGAAGATGTGTCGTAATTTCCCGAACGCTGCCCAGCCGAGTTGAATCCGTCGATTGATCTCTCGGTCGAAGTTGGACTTACCTAGTCGGACTATTTGTCCCAGGTAAACGTATTCGTCAACAACTTCGAGCATAGTGCTCCCAACAACTACCGGCATAGGTGTGACATGGACATTAGACATGATCTTTGTTTTGTCCATGTTCATCTTAAGACCTATCCGTTGGGAGACATTGAGGTCATTGAGCATAGTGCTTAGGTCCTCCAGCGATTCTGCCATAAGGACTATATCGTCGGCAAATCGAAGGTGAGTGATGTACTCGCCACTGATGTTAATACCGTATCCTTTCCAGTCCAGTAGCTTGAAAACGTCTTCCAATGCAGCGGTGAAGAGTTTCGGGGATATAACGTCACCCTGTCTTACACCTCTCTGCAGTTGGATAGGTTTCGAACTCTGGTTCTGTACTCGGATAGCAATCGTAGCTCTACTGTACAAACACTTCAGCACTTCGATATACCGATAGTCAACTTGGCACCGCTGAAGGGACTGTAACACCGCCCAAATTCCGACGGAATCAAAGGCTTTCTCATAGTCCACATACGCCAGGCAAAGTAGCAGATTGTACTCTTCGGACTTCTGTATAATCTGCCGCAGGGTATGTATGTGGTCTATGGTACTGAAGCCTTTTCGGAAACCGGCTTGTTCGGGAGGCTGGAAGTCTTCGAGTCTGCGTGCGAGACGATTCGTAATGACTCTCGAAAACAGCACGAAGGGATATCGGTCTGTAGTTCTTCAAGAGGGCGTTGTCACCTTTTTGAAGAACTAGACCACCGTACTTCTGCTCCACGCCTCCGGAGTAGTGCCACCATGGAGGACGGAATTGAAAAGCTTCTGAAGGACTTCAAGTACCGGTGTTCCACCCGCTTTCAGAAGCTCCGCTGTAATTCCATCCCCGCCTGGAGCCCTGCTGTTTTTTAGGTGCTGGAGAGCCATTCTAATCTCGCTCAGACTGACGTTCGGGATATCATCGGAATAGTGTCGGATAAGACTTGCTCTTGGATCGTTACTCACACTTGCGTGTGGCTATAACGATGATGTGTACAGCTGCCCACAGAACCTCTCAATCTCACTCAAAATCTCAGGTGTCCCGGAAACGATGCTGCCACACTCAGTCTTCAGCTTTGACAGTTGGCTCTTTCTGGCAGACAGATCTCTGGCAAAGACTTTGGAGCCCTGGTTCCGCTTCTTTAATACGAGGAGTATTAAAGTTGCGTAAGTCTCGCCGCATACATTTGGAGATCTGTCTGTTTAGTTGCCTGTATGCTGTCAAACTTGTTGACGATTGCAGCCTCATCTCCTGTCTAACAGCCATGAGATTAAGAGTGTGATCGGAGAGTTTTTGTGTTCTTCTGCGGCGGGTCTTGCAGAACTTAGCTACGACCGCAAGAACAGTTTCCACGAGCTTGTCATTCATATCGTCCACTGCATTGCAATCTTCTAGGCACTGAAGGCGGTTACGTAACTCGAGCAGAAAGTTTTCGGGATTCTGGATTAGAGCACGAGGGGGACGGAGCGTTGACTTCATTAGACGAGACCTCTCCAACTTAACGTTTAGGTTCAGTCTGCCTCTAACCATTCGGTGATCGCTGCCGGTTTTCACCTTTGCGATCACTGAGACATCACTTAAAAGTTGGCGTTTGGTCGTCGTAATGAAGTCAATCTCATTTTTAGTCGAACCTTCGGGGCTCGACCAGGTCCTTCTGTGGCGCCGCTTCTGGAAGAAAGAGTTCATCATAAAAAGTCCCTCTTTCTCCATGAAGTCGGCCAGCTGCTGGCCCCTTGGGTTCCGTTGCCCTACCCCAAATTTCCCTACTTTCAGCTCACCGTTCTTTCTTGTGCCCAGTCTTGCGTTGAAGTCTCCCATCAACACCGTGTATTGGGTTTTGGAGGAATGCATGGCTGTCGAAATATCCTCATACATTTCCTCCACCTCCTCATCGGGATGTTCCGACGTTGGCGCGTAAACCTGTATGACCTTCAGCGAATACCGTTTGGTGATTCTGAGTATAAGGTACGCAACACTCGTCGATACACTCCCAATCTTTAAAACGTGATTATCGAGAGACCTGTGGACGATAAATCCGACATATCCTTGGGACAGATGGTCGCCCTCCCGGTGATAGAACAAGTTGCCGGATTCGAGAATCACCGTGTCCTCCCCCCTCTCTTCGGACCTCGGATAATCCTATAATATTCCAGCGCAACTTGTCTATCTCTTCTTCCAGCTCCAGGATCTTCTCGTCAGTCCTCAGGGTACGTGCGTTAAATGTTGCCAGGTCGAGTCGTCGTAGGTGGCAACCGAACCTCCACCGGAGATTCTTAGCAACCCTGCCCCGCCGTTACCATGGTCGCCACCATAGCCAGGAATAGCGGGGCCGACGGGGACTGGGGGCCATTTATTTGTGTAATTCTTCATGGGGGGTATATTGCCATAGTTGTCACGCTTGGCGAGCGGGTTGGCAACCGCAGTTTTTTTTGTACAGTTGCTGTTATCAGGAAGATGCTGCTGCCCATCTCCTGCCTGCTTCCCTCTGTTGCCTTTTACGACACCCACGGGAAGTTATGGGGTAGTGGATATTCTTAACCGCCACTACACGGCTAAAATATATATATATATATATATATATATATATATATATATATATATATATATACTAACTACTTAAATGTCGTTGCAACGAGACCAATAGCGCGATTTCTGATGTAGGAAAAAGACAAATTATAATTATTGGATTAAAAACGTATAAAGGTCCAAGGTGAATATGTTGAAAAGCAAAAATATATTGTGAGTGGTTTCTGATGTTAGCGCTGTTAGCCTCTTGGCTTTTACAACTTTATAGGTCTCAGGGCCCGTTTATACAACATGTAACAAAAACCCTGTGGTTCCCGTTAACTGTGTTATCAGAAGAAGTATTCAAGCGTATAGAATTTTTTTTTTCAAACACCCATACTATTCGATGAAAGGAGGTGCATTTTCTCAAGGTGTCGCCTTAATTTCCGTACCCGCAATACAACCTTGTTACAGACTCCCTCCCCGAAACTCTGTTCTCTCGCGACTCGCTCCCACGTACAGTTTGGACACATTGACATCTTTGCGAATTCTAAGGTTTTGTTTAGGCATGACATCATGAAAACCATTAAGGAGCATAGCAGATGCAGTTAAAACCATATATTCTCTTTTCTTTTTTTTATAAATGTTTTTTTTCAGCCAGTATAATTAATCAAAATAAGTTATTTTATTAATACTTAATTACTTTTATTATGTTAATATATTTGTATTATTTATATTCGTACATCTGCACATATATATATATATATATATATATATATATATATATATATATATATATATATATATATATGTGTGTGTGTGTTGTGTGTGTGTGTGTGTGTGTGTGTGTGTATGCATATGCATTTATGTAATATATATTATCAATCTACCAGGCCCTCCAAAAATCTCAACTTATCTGTAAGCTTGTGACCACCCTCGTTACACTAAATTGCTTATGATTTGTCTTTTGGATTGTTTTTATTTGTATTTCTTCCAACAACAATATACTATCAAGCAATATAAGGGAGACCTGTTATTGGCCATACATTTAGTTTGTTACATTAATGTTAAATATTTTCTGTATACGCTGTTGGTTTTCGAAGTAAATAAATAAATAAATCTCCATTCCGTGAATTTATTTACCTTCCATCTTATATGGACTCCTTGACATTAAGTTATTTTCTATATTAAAATTTTGGTACATTTTATTAAAAAAAATTGGACGTCTTTTTGCTTAGAATAATAATTAATTATACATATTATATATAGCCTGAGTAATTTTGTATTACACTTAACTCTAACAAGTAATCTGCTTTTCCTTATAAAAATGAAACTATAGCACTGAAATGTGACTCATATGCAGTTTTAGTACCACCATTATTTGTTGCATACTTATTTTACGGGATACAAGATAACAGATATTGTAGAATTTTAATCTGATAGATCCGTCGCTGATCGTCGCCGCGGGAGGCCAGAGGGCTGGTTCTTTTCTCACCCAAATTGCGTCCAGTTCTATTATTTATTCTGTGCCCAAGGGATTTATATAGCCATTCACTGATGGCACCCAGCCAGCGTTCTTGACACTATATAATAATTTTAAACATTGTATTGTAATTTTAGTTTTTTAACAGTATAAGTATGGTAAACGAGCACACAGTCCACCTGATGGTAAGTGGTTGCTGTGGCCCGTAGACGTCTACATCTATCCTCGATAACGAATCAAAATGCAGATGCGTTGTCACCCGTGAGGACTAAGATGGAATGCCTCGTTTCCAGTAAAAAGGGTCTCCGGTTCTCTACACTTACCATACGAAACACAGCAGCATTAAGCTGCTATTTTACGCTGGTATTCTGTGAGAGCGTGGTCCTTCCCCGACTGAGCTGACCCATCCGTGCCACAACTATGATAGCTGAAGCGTTGCTCTACCACGTAATTTTTTATCTTTTCGGTAGTTTTGTTTATATATATAAATAAAATTGATGTGTCTGTCTGTATTTTCCGAAGTACCTGAAGGGGACATGAGCAGTGTTGCCGTCTCAGCGCATTTGGCGCTAGATCTAGTGCAATTCTAGGGTCTGTAGCGCTTTTTTAAATATCTACGTCCTGAAAATATCTAGTAGATTAGTAGACTGGATATTTTTAGCACGTAGATACTTAAAAAAAGCGCTATACACCCTGTAATTGGACTAGATCTAGCGCCAAATACGCTGAAACGGCAACACTGGGCCGTCTGTCTAACTGGTTATCTTTCTGTTTGACTGCCTGTCTATCTGACAGTCTGTCTATATGACTGTCCGTCCAAGTTAATCATGGAATGTCTGAACCGATTGTAACGAAAATTCACGAACATATAGAGAGTAATTCTAGAAGTGATGTAGGCTATATGTTCTCCAAAAGCTTAGAGAATAGAGATAAAAAAACGTATTACTGATTCTTTGATTATCTTAAATATTTATAGATCTTATCCTAACTGGGCGGGTCGCTAGTTAATTGAAGTAAGAGAAATGTTATATAATCAGCGCTAACAATTTAAACGCTTTTAATTATTATTTAGTACTAAATTTTATTAAATTTACCGTTCTTATGAAGGATATATAAATATTTTAGTCAACAGCTATGATCATCTATAAACTATGATCTATACGTGGTAGAGTCACGCTGCAGCTATGTTATGGTTGTAGTACGAATGTGTCGGCTCGACCGGGGAAGTACCGCAATCTCACAGAATACCAAAGTGAAATTGTAGCTTAATGCTGTTGTGTTTCGTATTGTGAATGTAAGGAACCGGGGACCCTTTTTACTGGGAACGAGGTATTCCATCTTAGTCCTCAGGGGCGACAACGCATCTGCATTTTGAATCTTAATCGAGGATATATGTCTATGGGCCACAGCATCCACTTACCATTAGGTGGACTGTGTGCTCATTTGTCACCCTTACTCCAAAAAAAAAACTAAGTGCATATTGGTCACACAAAAATCAACACCATAACTGTCTAAAAGTTCGTAAAAAATTATTTCAAGAGAGTCTATCAACAAACGTTACATGTTAATTTCTAAAATGTGCGTATAATTATTTGAACTGCATATCTCACTATCGCGTGTGTTATTAAGGCATTGACACCTCAAAGTTAACTACGGTCCCACGACGCGATGGCAACTCGATAATTGAGTAAGACTTGTACCACCGCATTCATTATATCATTAACATACGCGTGCTTAACTTTACAACTTATTACTACACTACGTTGGTCCATTGGTCGACGCGATATCTTATCATAAGTCAATATAGAGTATAAGGGTTCGAATTCCGCGTCGAGCCAAAATCTTTATACGTGGTATAGCTATGCTGCAGCTATATTATAGTTGTAGCACGAATGGGTCGGCTCGACCAAGGCAGGACCACGTTCTCACAGAATCCCAGCGTAAAATAGCAGCTTAATGCTGCTGTGTATGTTCGTATGTGTGTGTAGAGATTCGGAGACCCTATCCTTACCGGAAACGAAGTACTCAGGAGTGACAAAGCATCTGCATTTTGATACTTAATCGAGGATAAATGTAGATGTCTATGGGATACAGCATCCACTTACCATCAGGTGGACTGTGTGCTCGTGACCCCTTATTCTATAAAAAAAATCTGTTAGTGGGTTTTTTTTTTGACAAGGAATTCTCAGTAGCCGCGTAGTCAGGAAAATGGCAGTGTTTCACCCCGGTGCCTCGAAAAACACATAGGTAACGCCATTGGTTCTGCGCCTGATTTCTCTCCGATTGTGTCGCGCAGATCGCCGTGTCGATTTGAATAAAAAATATTTTATTTATATGATAGGGTGACAAACGAGCACACATTCTACCTGATGCTAAGTGGTTGCTGTGGCCTATAGACATCTACACCTATCCTCGATTACGAATAAAAATGCAGATGCGTTATCACCCACGAAGAACAAGATGGAATGCCTCGTTTTCAGTAAAAGGGGTCGCCGGTTCTCTACAATCACCATACGCAACACAGCAGAGTTAAGCTACTACTTTACTTTATTTATTCATTTTTTTAAGAATTGTTTTAATAAAAATTACACTTACGGAAGTTTTTATAGCTCGTTGAATTCCATCCGGACACAATCAGATAAATAATTTCGAATATTTGAATAGAATATTACTTCCACCAAATTGCACAGAAAGGTCCCGTAAAAATGATTACTTTAGAAAATAATTTTTACGCGATTACTGTATTGAATAAGCTAATAGTAATTATGTGTTTAATTTAATTTTCTTTGGGCGAATACTTGAATTTTTGGGCGCTTTACAACACTCGATTTGTCACGAGTAGACCTAGGTGTTTCACGTCTTGTTCTCAGTTACATGCTAATCTTGATAAAGGGAGGGCTGGGCTACCATTTGCTTGGGATCCTATAATTAACAAAATTAAATCTAAACCAAAGCTTATTTCTGTAAGACTTCAAGATACTGGTTAAAATTAAACGTGATAACACTAGTTTTATACAAAGTGTACTCCTGTGCTCAGTTTCTTCAGTGACAACAAAGTAAGTTGAAATGACCACGAAAGAATCACTAGAAATTAGTTTTATATATATTTTTTGTAGTAAAATTAATAAAGATATTGATTATTTAATAAATACATTTAACTCAATATTGTACACCTTTAATAATAATAATGTCCTCCAGACTGAATTTCGGTCACGGTGGCCAGACTCAACGAAGACTAGCTGTTCTGTGTGCAGGACAGGATTATAGTGCCCAAGTGTATGCGCAAGCACAGGTGCACTCTCTATTCCCTCACTCTCATAATCCGATGGGAGGGTAAACCGACACGACCAGAGAGAGATCAGGCGCAGGACCAATAGCTTTACGTGCTTTCCGAGGCACGGGGGTGAGATACTATGGAGCACAAATGTACATAAAAATATTTTAAAGATTTTACCTGTAGTCATGCAACCATAGAATACTTTATGTATGTATTATGATATTCTTTGCACGCAACAAATACTTTTGATTTGGTTTGATTTAATTTCCTACTTTCGATCGTTCCATTCTTAACTGAGGATAGATCTAGTCGTATTTGGGCCACAACATCTATTTACCACACCATTAATCAGCTGGACTATGTGCTCAGTTGTCAACGTTACCTTAAAAAGTAAAACTTATCACTTAACGTGCTAATTTTAAGCCGAGTTGACAGATAAACCGCGGCGCGTGCAAGAATTAACATATTTAAAAAAAACTTAAGTGCTCAGTTAAACGCTAACCGAATACCCCTGCCCTACCCACGAATCGTTCTATCCGCACGACGTCAACATTCTTAATTCGTGCTCAGCGAATGCAGTCAACGGTGATGTTACCGCCATGTTTGTGAAGGTAATAAATTATGCAAGTAGCTAAGAAATGTGTGACCAACGAAGAAAGACCAAAAACAAAAAATAAATCATCATTTCGTAATACTGTTTCTTACGATTTGTGAAAGGGTTTATAAGGTCCGTTAAATTACAATGATTAGTGCTATGAAATTAGATTTGTTTTAAACTGTAGTGATAAACGAAATTAGTTATTTCAAATGGGTACTGCAACCAACTTCAATGAAAGAAGCTAAAGATGCGCTGTCACCTCTGAGGACTACGATAAAATAGCTCGCAGCCTGTACTGGTTACCTGACCAGATCACAGCAGTGCACTGGAAGGCCAGAAGAGGAGTTCTAACACCTATTGATGCCAGACTATGGGTAATGTCAGCAAAATCTTATAACTTATTGGGCTTATTTCGGTACCCATATAGAAATATTACAAAAAATATTTTATGTCAGTTTGGAAGCTACCAGTGGAATCTGCCAGTGTCAAATATAAGTCCTATTTTTTTTTTTTTATATATATATCATCATCATTACAGCCCTTCACAACGCCACTGCTGAACATAGGCCTCCCCCATTGCCACAAAGCACGGTCCTGAGCCGTCACCATCCATCGACTTCCTGCATGTCTTACCAGGTCGGTGCTTTTACAGAATAGCTATGTAAATAACAAAAACTACAAATCATCATCATTGCAATCCTGCTAACTGCTGAACGTAATCCTACAAAACGGGCTGATTTAATTCATTAAATAACTCAAAATGTTAAATTATGTTCACGATATACTCGAATTTCCTAACAGCATATTTGTATTTTTGACGATACATATCCCGTTGTCAAGTTATTTGTGTCGTATTATTTGATAAGTGTATTGAGATAAAGCGTACGTAAATTAAAGATGGCTTTAATTTTATCGATATCTTTATAATAGGTGTAAAATCATGCATGACCGGGTAATATTTTTACAGACGTCTTACAGTGCAATGTAAACATAAATTACAAATATCTATATTACACTAGGTAGCATTCGGAAAAGTACGGCAAATATTTTTCTCCGATATTTATCAGAATCTTAAGACAAAAGTGTTAAAACCAATACGTATTGCCAATGATTGTTTACGGAAATGAAACGGTTCTTTACTGTTGGCCGTATGAGGAAGCTCCAAGTAACTCCGCGTGTGATGGACAGGGATATAAACATATAATATATATATATATGGATTCGAGATTCCTCTGCAGGATATGATGCCGTAATTAGTACCTACATTCCGAGTTGTTTCCGATTGGCTGGACTCACCGGCGCTACAAAGAGTTGTTACATCTCGGGACGAAATCAGAGGAATTGTTCGGACTAAGTTCATCGCATATCGCACAAATACCTACAAACGCGATAAAACGCGACACCGTCCATACTATCTATATAAAATAACAGAATAGACAACAAGTAACATAAAACAACAAACAATAAATATAGCACAGAGTACTTTTGGGAGAGAGTAGATAGCACCACATGCATAGATTAAATACGAAATGATTTTCCTTTAATTTTGTATCGGTAGCTACCAGGCTTTTGACCAAAGCGAAATACTTGGATAATTGCGTGTTTTTCTTTTCTTTTACATTAGTAATTTAAATGTATTTTTTAATTATTTTACTACTAGCAGTTATATCACAACATGATCTAAATTCTGTGCTGTTTAGAATATGTCGAATTTACTTCACGCTACCTTTGTAATCTTGTACCGTTAATATTCAGACATACTTGGATATTTATGATTTTGTATCTGATCATAATTATAAATTTTTGTAGACTCCTTAATTGCTTACTGTAAACAGTCGACCGGCGGGCTAGTGCCTATATTAACTGCGTGCATTTAGATTTACATATTTATAATTTATATTTTTTATATCATATCTATTTTACATACATTACATTAATTCGTTTTACAATACAATCTCTTATGACGGTTCCTTTTACTCGATTTCTGACTCAGATTTATCATTTAAGTCCATTGAAGACTCGGTAACAGAATCGGTTAGCCTAAACTTGTTTATTGCTCAACAACTTACAAATTCCCATAAACATTTCAATGTTTGTCACATCAATGCGCAGAGCTTACCACATCATTTCTCCGAACTTCTGCATATTTTTACTGATACGATCCATGCTATCTTAATCTCTGAGACCTGGCTCAAACCGTCTCTATTCTCGACTTCTTTTAGTATACCCGGGTTTGTGCTATTACGAAATGATAGACTAGGAAACTAAGTTGGTGGAGTGGCGATCTACTTTCGCTGTGGTATCCCTTATAAAGTTATCGCATCTTTTCCTTCTATAGCGTATGGATCTCTTGAGTATCTCTTCGTAGAAGTTCTCTTAAAATGCAAACAAAATTATTCTTGGAGTTGTATATTCTCCGCCTTCAGTTAACTATATTCACGACCTTGAGTGCGCTATCATGAATATCGCATCTGAGTATGCACATCATATAATTATGGTCGACTTCAATACTGAACTTTTGCAGAACTCTTCTAGATCGCGAGAACTACGAATGATCATGAATTCAGTAAATTTCTCTATTTCCCTGCTTGGTTTCTTTATTCCGCACGCATTCCAATATTAACACTGCTGATTCATGGCTAGATTTAATAATCATTTCGTCTACTGAACATGTTATAAATCATGGGCAGTTTCCGGCTTCTGGTTTCTCGCGCCATGATTTTCTATTCATTACCTATAGAGTCAAATTACCAAAAGTTACCGCACCTGTTCTGCACCTGCGTAGCTTTGCAACTCTGGATGTGAAGTTGTTGAAACGGAAAGCCGCCTCAATAGATTGGTCAGATATTTTTTATACATCAGATGTAAATCATATGGTAGAGACACTGACTAATAATATCCTTCAGTTACACGATGCAGTGCCCCGACTCGCAATGTTAAAGTCAAGCGCCCGCCAGCACCGTAGATGGACAGTGACATCCATAAAGCAATGGCAAAACGTGATCGGGCTTTTGTAAGATTTAGAAACAATCGCTGTGATGCCAACTGGAATGTATATAAAGCTACCAGAAACAGATGCCATCAGATGGTTCGAGCTGCAAAACGCCGACATATCCATAAGAATATTATAAGCTCTTTGCCAGCCAGCACTTGGAAGTTTCTTAATTCCCTTGCGTTAGATAGACAAAAGAATTACCCAGATATGGGGTCAATATCTCTCAATAAGCACAATAGATCTTAATAAGCACTTCTCCTCGGCAACTAAAGTCGATAATTCAATTAAACATAGAACTATCTATTTCTCTTATCTCATCACTTCCCAAAATCGACGCAATCTGCTTTGCTTTTTCTCCAGTAACTGATGAAGATATTCGTAAAATTATTTTTTCCATTAAATCTAAAGCAGCTGGCTATGATGATGTGAGTAGAAATATGATTATCCCCATACTTGAAAACATTCTTCCAATCATGCATTTGGCCTTCCACTTCCCAAGTTAAATAATCCCAGTTCTGTTAGTCCTTCTTCAAGCTATTAATAAAATAAATTACGATTTAGAGGCTATTTCTGCTTGGTCAAAATTAAATTCTTTAGTTCTAAATCCTGATAAATCAAAGTTTATATTAATAGGGTCAAAAATGATTGCTAAAGTTGTAAATGTCACAATAGATTTAAAAATGGGAAACAATCCAATTAATCAAATCTCCGAGGCTAGAAACCTTGGTCTAAAGCTTGATAACCGTCTGCGTTACGAAGCACATGTCACGGAAAGTGTACAAAACTGTTTTTATAGATTAAAAATCTTATATAAAAAAAACTATCAGCTATTTTAAAACAAGAGCAACATCCGTCATAATTTTAAAATTAAATTTTTTTTCTCTTTTTTTTTTGTTTTACATGCACAATATAAAGGTTCTCTAATTAGTGCTGGAAAATTGCTAGATAAGACTTACTGTTTTTTTTTGAATTCCCTCACTAATTTTTCAGTTCACTCACTGTTTCGTTTCTTTTTGTTTATAGCTGTTAAATCGTAAAGTCTTTACAATTAAATTCCGTTTTTAATTTTATTAAGATTAGATATTAAACTACATAATGTTGAGCTATATTATGTATGTACGTTTAAATGTGTATGATGTATATACGTATGTATTGATTTACAGATATATATGTGATTTGCAAGTGTTCAACAGTTCACTTATACATTGTGTTATTAGTTCCAAATAATACCTCTTTTATGCAGATTCCTTCCCCACTCACTTCTCAGAATGGTTGTTTTTAAGCTTTAAGTAATGTATGACCGTCCGTGAAGTGAATATTGGGCTCTATTTGAAAATCAGCGCTGCTGTCATTTAGTACAGCAGCAGTTAGCTGAAATAGAGACCTAATTTGACTTCACGAAAATCCATTTTTTTTATTGTGATATTTCGAGTTTTTTTTTCTTTGTAATTTTAAATAAAGTTTTCTTCTTCTTCTTTCTTCTTTCTGATACTAGAGGGACATAAAGATATCATGGTGATTTCTGGATCTCGACAATAGCGCCACCTATCGGTTCCAAGTGTGAACCTAAACCAACTAGGGACCCACTCAAACACAAAAAAAATATCAGAATCGGTCGAGCCAGTTTCGAGTTTTAGCGAGAATAACTGACAGCAATTGATTTTATGTTATATGTACTGCCTGTGCGAGAGGTGGTCACATTGTATCGCAGTTACATCACATTAATCAAGTCTCTAACTTTCAATATCCCTCGAGATCGACTAGTTATTTTAAGTGTAACCACCCAATTATAAAACAGTCTAACAGACATTCTCGGTGTAAGTCGCTTATCCGTCGACAGCCTATTTTTAACTAAGTTCAAAGTCTCTCCCCTCAAGCGATATCTAACTAAACTACTATAGGTCGCCTGGTCTACACTTTTTTTTGTTGACAAAGTTTTAAATTATTTTGGCGACAATCTTTACTCTATGCAACTGTCAGAACAACAAACAGAACACAATTACTCTCTACCGAGGGGGCCAAATTAAAATACTTAATATATAATATGCGATCAGATCATAAAGCAACATAGGCCACCGTGTTTGACATTGGCCTTAGAGAAATAACCTACAATACTTCTACTTACTATGAGACATTGGCCGTATGTACATAAGCAATGTAAGATTTATTTTAAAAAAAAATTTAAGTTACGACCTTTATTTTTCCCACTGCTGGGTATACGCACCCTCTCATTTCTGAGAGGGTTTTAGGGCAAGGAAGTGTCCGCCGCGCTGCCCCATTGCGTGTTGGCGAACTTGTCTTCGAAATATATTTTTTATTTTTCAGACATGCAGGTTTCCTCACAATGTTTTCCTTCACCGTCGTGGTAAATCAGCACTTAAGATTGAAATTAACTATTTCATTGGTGCCGGCGGGGATAGAACCCGGGTTGCTCGCGTACTGTTAAATTTACAGCGAGCGCTAACCATCTGAGCTACCACGGCAATGTTTCTGTTTTATTTAATTTAAATGAATATATTATGTTTATTACACAAATTATATAATATAAACTTTTTTCTCCATATAAACTTAAACTAGACCTAAATTTCACCTCCACACTCACGCACGCAATAACCTTAAATAGGGATACAAAGTATATAAATTAGTTTTACACACTCCACAAGTTCATGGACCAGGCTCACAAGCATTCTTGTTCATAAGTTATCATAAATCGGCTGTTAATACGTCTACGCCTCTACCAGCCATCTGGCACCACTTACAACTCGTATGGAGACATTATTTATATACTGGAACTAACGATATCGTCTGGGAAATTTCATAGTTCGAAATGTCATGTTTATTTAGTACAACGATAGCATAATGGAATTTTAGATGAGACTAGTGATCCGCCCTGGCTCCGCACGGGTGATTTCTGGATCTCGAAAACAACGCCACCTACCGGCTCCAATTATAAATCTAAACCAACTAAGGACCCACTCAAACACTCACACATTTTTTTTTTATCAGAATCAGTGGAGCCAGTTTCTTGTTTTAGCGAGACTAACTGTCAGCAATTGATTTTATATATACAGATTAAACTGGGATGGCTAGCTGCCGTTATTTTCCAAATATAGAAGAAAACTGAGTTTTCCTTCTAAGTAAAAATTTTCCGTGAAATTTAATTAAATTAAATTTAGGCTTTTTAAATTTTCATTAATTTAAAGAGTCCTAAATTAAGGTGCGCTGCCGGCCTATTAAAAAAATATGCATATGAATGTCAAAATCAGTTACGCTAAACAAGACATACCCAAAAACTCAGTGATGTAGCACGGCTTAATGCCAGCATAAACTCACTCCCCCCTACTCCTACCCGAATTTTGCAAGTAGCAGAAGGTTATAGAGTTCTTTCTTATGCAACTATCATTTGAAAATGTATAAAATAAGAAATTTGTTGTGTGTGTGTGTGTTGTGTGTGTGTGTGTGTGTGTGTGTTGTTGCTTGTGTGTGTTTTGTGTTTTTTTTTTTTTTTTTTTTTTTTTTTTTTTTTTTTATATTTTTGTGTGTATTTATTAAGACTTTTTTGATATTTATATTAGCAATACCTTTAAACGAGCGATTCTTATATATATATATATATATATATATATATATATATATATATATATATATATATATATCGGAATCTCGGAAACGGCTCCAACGATTTTCATAAAATTTTGTGTGCAGGGAGTTTCGGGGGCAATAAATCCATCTAGCTAGGATTTATTTTTAGAAAATGTCTTTTTGTCCGTACAAAAGGTAAATTTTGACAGCTTATAAATGATTACACATAGCTTAATTGGTATATTGGGCGGTCACAAAATCGTAATACCATGGTTCGAGCCCAGACCGACCGACTTTTTTTAATTTTTTTTTTTAAGTTCCTTTATTTTTTGAGAAAATCTATTTTTTCGAGCCCTTTTTTTTGTATTTTGTAAAAACACGAAAATTTAAATTAAACTAATTGCACTCATGATTTTTTATTCAAATAACCAGTTCAGTTTTTTCTATTATGTCGCTAAGATCAAAAAATATTATTCGTATTTCATCGGTATGTGTATCTAAATATAATTTCCTAAATCTAAATAAAATTAAAAAAAAGGTATTTTTCGCTCGGTTTTTTTTTCAACCGGTCAACCGGGTTTGACCGGTCAACCGGGTACTTTATATTAGCATCAATAATGTCCTCCAGACCGAATTTTATTTAACAAGTCAGATCAGTCTAAGCGGAAACTGACTACACATGCGCGGGACAGGGTTGCAGTGCTCGTGTGTGCTTGAAAAAAGCTGCACTCTCTATTCCCTCACTTTCATAGTCCGATTAGACGGTAATCTGACGCAACCCGAGAGAAATCACGCACGTTTGACAAACACAATTTTTATTACTTACGTCAAAAATAAAGAGATTTCATTTCAAATATGCCATCTACTGAATTTGACGACCGGTCACCTTCGGATCGCTATGCTACGCCACATAATTTGAAACCTCACACGGCATACATATCCACACTTTATACTCGAAAGTCGTGCATAAATTCACCGCAAAACAAACAAGATGATATTTTATTTGATGAAACTAACTTCCGTAACTGAATATCATGCAAATTGGTTATAACACGTTCCCTATGAACCGCGTTGTATTTCTGTCTGATTGGAGATGCTGTACCGGTCTCAAACGGGGACCACATGCAAATGTGCAAGCGACGTATACACTGGGAATTTAATTGACCGTAGCACTTTAAACGAATCTCTAAACAGAAAAGCATTACTAGTTGTTAAGCTGTTAATGATTAAAGTTTTCTACTTGTTTTTATTGAGTTTACCGTTGCCATTATAGCCTATATATTCCTGCCGATCATAGGGCTCCCCCTTAAGTTATTCATAGGGGGATATCTGCCATAGTTGCCACTCCTTGCAAGCGGGTTGGCAACGGCAGTTTTGTTTATTTTAGTCGTTATTAGGAAGACACTGCCCATATCCGGATTTGTTTGCTTATGTCGCCTCTAAAATCTCCTACGGGATAATTTGGGGTAGTGGATATACTTACACAGCCACTACACGATGAAGTTCAGTTTAATTCTACACAAATAAAGTACTGAACACTCACGTTATTTCTACAACATTCAAGTACTAAACACCCTTATGAAGGAGGCCTAAATTTTAATATCAGAAGTGGAATTTTGATAGGCTATAACGGTAAGGTTAATTTTCTGAACGTCTCTGTAATATATTCGTAGAGCAAAATACACGAGTTTCGGCGGGAAGTAGACCATCGTCGGATTTTTACTCCTGTTTTATATTGGTGGTTTAGATAATGGTTGGAAGTGGATTTTGATACGTAAAAGTGATACGATTTTGTGTATTAATTGTCTGCGTATGTGAACTATAGTGAAAACGACTTGTTCATGAATCCTAAAGATATATACGTTAGTCTCTTTTTAGCATCGCTTTTTCGTTTCACCGACTTTTCAAATCACAGCAATTCTTAAGAAGTTTTCACTTTAAAAATCAGAAAAATACTACCGTACTATCACAACATAAAGGCATAATATTTTCTGTATGTTTTCGATAATTAATACAATAAATGTACAATTACTATGGAGTGACGAACTGGTAACACATGCAGGAAGTCGATGAATACAGGTGGATCAGGACCGTGCTTTGTGGCATTCCCTGGGGAGGCCTATGTTCAGTACAGGACTTGTGAAGGGCTGTTATGATGAGAATGATGATGAATGTATTATAATCTACAAAGACAGGCGCGAGCATTTTTAAATTAGATAATCTATACTCGAAAATCTTGTATCGGTGAAACGACAGTAGCCTGATGGCAGAGCGCAGGCCGCGAATTCAAAAGGTCGTGGGTCGAATACGCCATCCGTCTACTGTCGTGAACTACTCCTAACACAATTATTTTAATTTAGTATTAGTGTCAAGTACTGAGCGCTTAGCTACGAAGCCCTTGTAAACCGCCCATAAGCTTACCAGATGTGTTTAAAGAGAATATTAGTAATGTTAGCATTATAAATTTTTTTTAAAGTCGAGTAACTGATGCCGCTTAAAATATAGCCTTGTGACCACCCAGCGTGGGTAGTCCGCTAAGTAATGCGATATGAAGTGCTAAGTGAATTATTGTCTTTTGTGTCACCGTACGTGCTTTTGTCTCAGCTTCGTGATGCTTCAATGTCTTACTCTCGTAGGAGTCTACTCTTCGTAGCGTACAAGAAGACTCATCGAACGTGTTACCCCATGTCTAATATATATATATATATATATATATATATATATATATATATATATATATATATATATTGACGTGGTGGAACCACGCTGCAGTTACATAATAATTGTAACACGAATGGTTTTTACAAAACACCAGCGTGAAATACCAGTTTAATGCTGATGTATGTATGTATGTATGGTGAGTGTAGAGAACCCGTGACCCTTTTTACTGTACTTTTTTACTTTCAAACGTTCTGGTGCGGAATATTTTAGTATTTAAAAATTTGTCGACTGTGTTCGCGGAATCAGGTTGGATTTAAAATTTGAACGAGCACAAATTCCACCTGAAGGTAAATGAATAGACATCTACATTTATCCTTATTTGAGAATCAAAATGCAGAATGCTCCATTTTCACTAAAAAATGTCTCTGGTTTTCTATACTCATACGAAACACAGCAGCATTAAAATGCTATTTCACGTTGGTATTCTGCGAGAGCTTGGTCCTTACCTGGTCGTGCCGACCCATTCGTACTACAAAAAATGTACTCGTAGCATAGCTCTACCACGTTTAAATTGTTTCGGCACATCATCGATCGAGTTAAAAATGTTAACAAAGCATATATTACTCCACTGCCGGGCATAGGTCTACTCTCTCATTTCAGAGATTTTGGAGCACAGAAGAGCCCGTCAAGCTGCCACAGTGCGTGTTGACGGACTTTAAATGAATTTCAAATATGTTAATAAATCGGACATGCAGGTTTCCTCACGATGTTATCCTTCACCGAATAACACGTGGTAAAAAGTTATTTAACAATCTTACATTACATCTTATCAAAAGTAGGTATACTGCTGAACGTAAGGTTCACCCATACATAACATAGGGGGGATATTTGCTATAGTTGCCACGTTTAGCAAGTGATTTGACAGCCATTATTTATTTTTATTTTGAGTTGTTATCAGGAAAATGACAAGCCCCATCTCCTGTTACGTTTCCCTCTGTCGCTCCTTACGACACTCACAGGATGATATGGGATAGTGGATACTTTGATTGCCAATACAGGGAAAATCTACATTAATATTACAATAAATAATTTTATTGGTGCAAGCGAGGGTCATTCTGTTTGATACAATAATGCCTTAGAAATTAGGATGCCTTAGAAAACTAAAATCAAATAAAAATAACTTTGACAAAATATAGCATTCCCGAGAAAACCAAAGGTCAAGGACCAGAGACCACGTCCAGTTTCGCGTGACGGGAGACAGTTTGCGGTCAAAGCTCGGACCACACGCAGGCGCGAGCGTATATAATAGCCGGTCGCCTTGTTACCGCCTTGCGGATCGATGGAACTGGGATGAAACAATTTGCACTAAACAGTATTTTAATATGTAGTGCTTGCGATTGTTGATGAAACTTAGATACAAGTGACTCTGAATCTCTTTTATTATTATTAAGTAGCAATCCTGGAAAACTACGCGACCTACCGGGTCTAATCATGAATCTAAAATATCTAATCACAGCGGCGGACACTTCCTTGCCCTAAAATCTTCTCAGAATTAGAAAACCTATGCGCAGAAGTGGGACGTATATAGCTTCTTACTTTATTTTTGTAAAGCAAGGCGAAAGTACGAATAAGTCCAAGGTCTATCTGTGGATTTTTTCGTGCGAGAAGTTGAAGAGAATTCGTTCTTTTTTATTATTTTTTCACACCTATTACGCAATAAGATGTTTTACTGGTGGTAGGATTACTTTCTACCAAAGAGTCCATCTGGATTTCTGCTACCAATTAGCAGTGCTTATACTACTGTGTTCTCGTCTAAAAGGTACGGAGAGTCAGCATAAATACAAGCTACGAAGCATTCCATCTGTCCTGACAAATGACAACGCATATTATGTAGCCTTCTTTGTCTGAAGTTAGCTGCAGGTGCACCTGGACTGCAGTAATCACTTACTAGGTGGACTGTAGGCCCATTTGTCACTTAAAAAAACAATAAAAAAAAACAAAGATTAGCTTGAATGTATACTTCAAAAAAAATTCAAATCTCAAAACAATCCAGACATAAAAAGTGACTAACATGTTTTAGTAAAAAAAAAAAATATTTTTGGTGCCAGCCAGAATTTGAGCCCAAAACCTAAGATTTTGTAGTCAGTAGCTCTGACCACTTACAGGCGGTCATCGTCTATTTTTATCAAGTACAAGAATACATTCTTATGAAGCCAATTTCTCGTTTCTTCCGGACATGTTGCACCTTCCATCGAAGCACTTTCGCTAAGCCTTCTCTTCATTTTATGCTGATTTCGTCGTGCCCATGCCCCAAATATTGAATAACTGTTACATTTTATATAAAAAATGTTTATCCAATAACATGATAGTCAAGACATGAAATGTGAAAATGAACAGCAAACTTTTTATCCAAAAATTCTGGCAATTGTAAAGAATCGCGCCTCCACTTACTACGTACAGATAAGATCGTGTCGCATTAAAATGCACATTTTGATGTCCAACGACATCACAGTGATTTTAGATGTTGGGTTCTTTAATATTAGTATAAATATTACTAATATCGCATTATTGAAAATCAAAAGTTAAAAAGTTAAAGTTTCAACCTATATACGTCTCGTCTCACTACTGGGCACGGCAAGAAACAGGCATATGATAAACCTAATGAAATAAGTATGTAACGACCTTACTACTTACAGTATTAGTGATTACAAACATCTCGGTACATAACATACGACGCGCGGGGACGTGGGGGCGAAATTAGAATTTGAGCTGACTTACTATATTGTACTATACTATACTATACTATATACCTTAAGTATAAAGTGGTAAAAACAATTCAATACTCAATACGGGTATTTTACATCATATGTTACCATTTTTTTGATGTTTTATAGTAGGTATTGTACGGCGGTGTAGGAAAACATCGTGAGGAAACCTGCATGTCTGAGAAACAAAAAAAATTTAGAAAAAATATTTCGAAGACATGTGAAGTTCGCCAACACGCATTCCTTGCCCTAAAATCTTCTCGGAAATGAGAGAAGGCCTGTGCCCAGCAATGGGACGTATATAGGCTGTAACGTAACTTTTTAACTTAACAGCAGATTACTATAGGCCCCGTTAGACTCTGACAGGTACAAAAAGTCAGAGAAGAGATTGTTTTTCTAATTTAGAATGATTTTAATAATTTAAAACTGACGATACTACACAAATAATTTTAAATCTGTTTTGGTACATATTTAAAAGTTTATGTTAAGTTTATAGAGTCGTAATTATTTAATGACTTTGAAGCAATGTACGTTGGTTTTCAGGGAGACAAAGTCTATGTAGCCTATTTTGTATTAAATTGGTCGCAGATGTCCATGAACTGCAGAAGCCACTTAACATCGGATTTTATTTTTTATTTTTCTATTTTATTTTATTTATTTAGAAAACCAACAGCTTTAAACTATTAAAATTTACAACAGATCGGATTATCTTAACATAAGCCTTATTATAGGTTTCCTATATTATCTAAACATAATTTAAAAGAATGAGCGACGATTCCATATCGGTACAAAGAATTATCAGCGGTACTACTATAAACATTGTATATACAACAACATAATGTGTGTGTGTGTGTGTGTGTGTGTGTGTGTGTGTGTGTGGCGTGTGCGTGTGCGTGTGCGTGTGCGTGTGCGTGTGCGTGTGCGTGTGCGTGTGCGCGTGCGCGTGCGCGTGCGCGTGCGCGTGTGCGTGTGCGTGTGCGTGTGTGTGTGTGTGTGTGTGTGTGTGTGTGTGTGTGTGTGTGTGTGTGTGTGTGTGTGTGTGTGTGTGTGTGCTCATATATTTGACCTGAGTTAATACCTTAATCATGAATAACTATTGAAGAGATTTTTGCATACTTCGGTTTTATAGTTTTCTCTCTATTTCGTAAAAATATCAATATTGTCAAAAAATTATTATTGGTGCAACACATCCGGTTTATTGGTGAGTTTTTGGTATTTTTCGTATAAGAGTGAGAGATGAAAAATAATTTAGTGTGTCTAGTACGATATATGGGTGTGGAGAAATTGTCAAGTCCAAGTAAATCGAATTATCTAGGCGGCCGTGAATGAGATCATATAATGTCATTTGATCAAGCAATTTTCTTCTGTCTGCTAATGAAAGGAATTTATAGAATATACATCTTTCTTTGTATGTTTGATGTTGTTCTTTAATTTTGTAGTCCATAAACTTCAAAAATTTTTTTTGCAATACTTCTATTTTGTTAATATACGTATAGTATTGTGGACACCATATGTTGCTGCATACTCTAATATACTGCGAACGTAGGCATAATATAATACTTTAATACAGGATAAGTTATTGAAAGGTTGGCATGTACGTATTAAGAAGCCCAAGTTTCTATATGCTTTATTTGTGATGTAGTCAATATGATTACTAAATGTAAGCTTGGAATCCAATAAGATACCAAGATCTCGGATTATCTCTGTTTTTTGAATTATTGATCCGTTCAATTTGTATGCATATTCAACCGGTTTAGTTTTGCGTGTAAATGTGCAAGTTTGACATTTCTTGACATTTGTCTGTGATTTCATTATATTTGTAATAATGGTCCAACTTGTTTAAATCTTTTTGAAGCTTATGGCAATCATTTAAATTGTTAATTTTAATAAATATTTTTTTATCATCTGCATACAGCAAGAATGAGGAGTGTTTAAAGCATGTATATATATCATATAGATAGGTGCTATACAGGAGGGGCCCTAAGTGAGACCCTTGTGGCACACCAGATGTAATTTTTATAAAATTTGATCTGTGTCCTCCTACAACTACTGCTTGGGAACGATTTTTTAGGTAAGACTCAATCCATCGCAAAAGGTCCCCGTGTATTCCTAGTATTTTTAACTTACGAGGCAAGATGACGTGATCCACGCGGTCGAAGGCTTTTTCGAAATCCGTGTAGATCATGTCAACCTGCCCCCCGCCATCCATATGATTGATAGTCTCTGTGATAAAATGTGTTAGGTTACTAATAGTTGATCTGCCTTTGAGGAAACCATGCTGAGATTCTGGTAAACCTCGACTTAAGGTCGGGTAAATGTAATTAAATACTATTTTTTCTAATATTTTCGCGAATATATTAAGTATAGATATAGGTCTATAATTTTCAACTTTAGTACGGGTTCCTTTTTTAAATATGGGTACTACATGAGCTACCTTTCTGAAGAGATCTATTGAATAAAATGTGAAGAGGCTCAGACAATGACTTAGCACATTTGAATATAAATATAGGTGGGATTTTGTCACTACCCGGTCCCTTTTTTACATCTACTTTCTGTAGCGCTTTAAAAACATCTGCCTTGGAAACCCGAAAGCAATGTAAATGTCGGTCGTTGCTACTAGAAGGTATAGGTAATGCAACATCAGGATATGAAGGAGCAGGCGGGATAAAAACACTTTTGAAAAATGAACTGAAGACTTCTACAATTGCTGGGCCTTCGCTATGCGTTGTAGTTTATACGACATTTTATTTGGATAAGAATAAGTATTACCACGTTTTGATTTGATAAAAGTCCAGAAACATTTAGGGTTATTCAGTATGGCTTGTTGAGTAGTATCCAAATAATGATTATAACATTGTTTATTATAAACTGACGCACGCTTACGTAATAAAGAGAACATATTGTAATCCGCTAAGTTATGAAGATTTTTCCAATTTCTGTGAGCCTTAGCTTTTTCTTTTAAGATATTAATCAATGTTTTATTATACCACGGGGGCCTTTTCGTGTTGTGAGGTAGAGATATTACACTTGGTACATATTTGTCTATGCAATAATTGAGTTGTTTGTAAAAGAAATCTACAGCTTCTTCAACATGTCCAGTGTATAAATGAGTGGCCCAGTCGATTTCACATAAATATGTGTTTATTTTAACAAAATCAGCTGAATAAAACTTATTTTTCTTAATAAAAGAGCATTTGAGAGGAGGGATAGCCACATTTAAGTCAAATTCGAAGGGAGGATGAAATATATCTATCTTAGTTAAGGGTTTGTCACATAATATTATTTCTATGTCTATATTAGAGAAAATTAAATCAAATTTATTATTGCAGCTGTTTTTTATATTGGAGTATTGTTGGAAACCATGGTAGGCTAGTTCGTTTATTAATTGCTCCCCTATAGTTAGTAGCTCGGTAGAACCCTGTCTTAGTATTGTAGGTCCACTCTCATTCCAGTGTATATTAGATAAATTAAAATCACCTGCAATTACATAAAAGTCGCGCGAGATAATTCTACTATATGGTAGGATGGACTATAAGTTTGTTTATCACTTCAGCGTTATACACAAATGGCCTATTTCTTTTATAGAATAAGGGTGACAAACGCCCACACACTCCACTGTTCACTTGATGGTTGGTGGATGCTGTGGCCCGTAGACAACTATATTTATCCTCGATTAAGAATCAAAACGCAAATGCGTTGTCACCCCTGAGGACTGAGATGAAATGCCTCGTTTCCAGTATAAAAGGGTCTCCGGGTTTCTACACTCATCATATGAAACACAGCAGTATTAAGCTGCTATTTTACGCTGGTTTTCTGTGAGAGCGTGGTCCTTCCCCGGTCAAGCCAATCGTGCTACAACCATAATATAGTTGCAGCGTGGCTCTACCGCGTATTAATGTATGTTCATGTTCAGTAAGCCTATGTTGAGTAGTTGACTTATGAGAGATTGTGTTTATGGTAACGGTGAATCTTTCTTTCATCTGGGGAAACCGGGTAAAGAGATACGTCGGGGTTTTTTTAAATAAAAAAGGATGTTTAAAAATAGGCCATGTAACGCAAAACACCCCGACTAATAGCAGGATACATATACACAAAACAAAACTTTTAGACTGTACACCTCAAACATACTTAAATGAAGGAAGCTGTTGCTCTATTGTAAACACAGAGATTTATTCTAAGCTCGTGGAAGTGTTTACAGTGGATACTTAGAGGGTTCAGTAAGTGCTGTAGGTTAGAAGTACTGCTTATAATTTTTAAAGAAGCAATTATATGCTTTATGTGTAGGTAATAATGACTTTGTTGGTTTTAAGGATGTTAAACATGAGTCAAGACTGGGCTATACTACGAACAGGATGAATTGTTTGAATAACATGTCGATTGCAAATTGCTTTTTAGTTAATGATGCATAGTCTAGGATTGTTTTTGTATGTAATATTTGTTTCATGTAAATCAGCTCCTAAATAGATTCCTGGAAACGAACCTCTCCTATAGTGGTAGAAGTGTGTAGTGTGTTTTTTTATAGAAAAAGGATGGGCATTTTACTTACATGAATTGTACACGGACGAACATCTAGACCTGGAACGGGTAATCTGTGCCTCGAACAGTTATTTGTGGACTATACAAATACTTGTTCCGTGCGGGATTCGAACCCGCGGCCCCTAGCGCTGCAACTCATTGCTAAGTCACTGCGCCACGGAGCCGTTGAATTTATTAAATAATGATTTGAAGTGGATTTTGAAACTTTTGAAGTGCGAGCGATGAAACAAGTTCTCCGATGGTGATGTAAATCTTAGGATAAGGTTGTGCTTAGGTGCCTGGAGATACTATCCTCATCGACTGTGGCTGCTAGCTCAAGCTGCCGTTAAAATCTCTTGAAAATTTCACAATTTGATACATCAACATATTGTAAAAAAGTTTTGAAACTATTTTCATATTAGACTCTATGGGCTACAGCATCCACTTACCATCAGGTGGCCTGTATGCTCTTTGGTCACTCTCATTCTATAAAAAAAAACACGGTCTCCCTGCAACAGGTGATTGTTTAAGCGATGGCGTAACTTTTAGTAAAAGTCAATTAGCCTAAAAGCTTTAAGATTTTTTTGAAGTTTGCATTTTCTTTTAAATAAAAAGTTTAATAAGAAAATATATTACTACTACTACAATAATGTTGTAAAGAAGCCCATTCAAGCACAGCCAAGTTCTTTGAGAACAAAAAGTCAGGTAAGATTTCCCGGCGCAATCAAGATGGTACGGTAGGGCAGTATTGTTGATCGAAGGTAGGGCAGAAAGAGGATCCTAAAAGGTCCCTCCGTTTAATAGCTAAAAATATTATTTTTTCATACAGTATCCTTAGGTATGCTTTTTATTCTATTTATTTTTTATTTTTTATATCAAGTATTTATTTCATGGCTCTGATTACATCTGTAGAACACTATTATGGCTATAGTTCTGTTTTATTAAAGTAGTTTTTGTTGTTTTAAGTTCTTTTCTTTGAATTTATAATCCTTAGGAATTTTTATCCTTGAAAATTAAAATTGATTGAATCATGCATAGTACGTAATTTGCATAAGCTTAGTTTTCCTTTTATTTTCTAGGTAGTAGGTTAGTTTATCTCTTAGTAGGTTTATCTATGCTATGCAGGTCTTAGTAGGTTTATCTATGCTATGCATGTTAATGGTATTAATCTAATCATAATCATCTTTATCTTTATAATTTTTACTAATATTTTTATAAATGTACCTTTTTTTCCTAGTTTGTTAACTTTCGATGTATTCTGCCAGCGTCAAGTATTTCATGAAAGTCACACAGAGTATTCGACTAGTTTCGGTTTCCGACGAAATGCTTTATGTTACGAAATTACATAGGATTTTTCTTTTCAATTTCACAATTTCTTCCCACAAAGTCTAAGACCATGCTTCTTCAATCGCTTATATTACCTAGGGATGGGCCGAATATGGATTTCACCGAATACGAATATTCACCCGAATATTTGGAAAATTTTTTACCGAACCGAATATTCGGCCGAACATTATTCGGCAGGATAACCTCGGGACTTAACCAATTTATGTCGAAACTTGTTACCGTAAAGCACACGGGATTAGCGCAGGACCCTGCCTCTCGCTTCCCGCCACATCTGACATGTTATTGCATCATCTAGTACCGAGCAAATTGCCGGCACATGCTTATGTTTTGACTATTCTTGTGATAAAAAAGTATTTCGTTGTTTTATTCTTAATGAAGAGGATACCTTGAAAATGTATCGAAGTTTTGAGGGCGTGGCTTATTCCTTTGTCGGTGAAGCTAACGGACGACTGCGGGAGTGTCAAAATGAAAGTGAAGCAATGACTTCGTAGTACGAAAATTATGAGATAGCCATACCGAGCAAGCGCTCGGAAAAAACTAAGTAAGCGCCTAACAACATTTTTATTTATTTTAACATAACTTCGTTATGGATTAAAAAAACTGGTTTATGAGAACTTAGATATTTACTATGCTTTAAAAATAATTCCATGAAATTATTCGTAAAGATATTGTGGTGTCATCAAGAAATGTAAATAATTAGAGCCTACTTTGCAATTTTTTTCTATCGAGAAAATTACATGATATTGTGTTTTCCTATTATGCAAATCAAGTTCATATAGTCAAAAATCATATATCATAATTTTGGTTTGTAATCTATAAAACTTATAAAAAAATGTTAAATAGAAAAACCACCAAATTTTCGAGGTATCACCTTAAAGTTAAAGTTATAGTCTATATACGTACCACTCCTGGTCATAGGCCTCCGATGATTTCTGAGAGGGTTATAGGGCAAGGAATTGTCCACCGCACTGCCCCAATATGCTTGTTGGCGAACTTCACATGTCTTCGTAATAATTTTTTTCTTATTTCTCAGACATGCAGGTTTCCTCACGATGTTTTTGTAAATCAGCACTTAAAATTGCAATTAATAATTTCATTGGTGCCAGCGGTTTGGTCGTGCACTGTGAAATTTACAGCGAGCGCTAACCATCTGAGCTACCATGGCGCTTTATTCTTAGTGAATAAGGTAAAGAGCTGTAAGAATTTTATTCTTAGTGAAAATTGATAGTTATATGATAAAAATGAGCGGCAGGAGATTTACTATTTGGACTTATTTTAGAGAAACTGACGACCAAAGTAAAGTGAAATGTACTAATGTAATGTATTGTTTCTATGTTTGATTCCAAAAACATTTTATCAGGTTTCTATTTGCCATAATCGGAAATAAATCCACAGTGCCTCAAAAACATTAATGTATAGATTTATGCATTTGAGGCACTCTTAGAGTAAGTAGATTTACCCATAAATAAAATATACTATCAACAGTAAGAGACATCGCATTACTCAATTCGTACATTTCAATACATTGGACACTATGCAAATGTTCGGTCCGAATGTTCGGTGATTTAGCCGAATATTCGGCCGAATACGAATATTCGGTAAACCTGCCGAATATGCCGAATATCGAATATAAACGAATATTCGGCCCATCTCTAATATTACCCATAATTGATTATGCAGATGTGTTTTACCCGGATCTGTCCCAGGTTCTTCTGAGTAAGCTGGAATGCTTTCACAATAACTGTATACGATTTATTTTTGGGCTTCGTAAATACGACCATCTTTCGCAATATTGATCTAAGCTTAATTGGCTTACAATCCCGCAAAGGCGCAATTCCAGAATATTACTTGTTTTTTTTTTTCAATATTAAATGACCCATTTTCACTTTCTTATCTCAAGAGTAAATTTCACTATCTCTCCTCATCTCATGATAGGATTCTTTGTTCTTCTTCTAACAACAAAATATGTATTCCTGTTCACTTCACCGAGTTCTATGGTAACTCCTTTACAGTTCAGGCTATAAGCCTTTGGAACTCCTTGCCCGATGACATCAGAAAAGCTCCCAATAAGTTTGCTTTTAAAAAAATAGTACGTAATTATCTATTAAAGACAACGCTGCTTACTTGAATCGTCCATATCATTTATACTGTTATCAGATGTATATATTCTTAGTTATTTATATGTATTATTTTTTATATTATATATATTGATATGTATATATGTGTATATATGTATATGTTTGTATGTATGTATAAATAGGAGATATTTCTATAGTTTATTTATTTTATATATCAGTAAAATGTATAAATAGTAATTAATTATCATTTTTATTTCATATTGCTACACCTACGTCAAATTCTTGCCACACCATGCGTCGTCGTCGTCGTCGTACCAGTCAGGTAGAGAATGGCTCAAGGCACCATGTATTATTGAATATTAAATAAAGAATAAATTAATTAAAAAAATATATTAGATCATTTTGTCTTAATGCACACCTATGCATTTGAGGGCTTGATCCATTCTATGAGTAGCAGTATATGCAACATCGAACCCTAGTATTTATTAGAGATGGGCCGAATACGAATACGAATATTCGGCCGAAAGCTCGGTAAAACTTTAACCGAACCGAATATTCGGCCCAAGGATCACCTCGGTACGTAACCAACTTGTGTCGAAAATTTTTAGCGTAAAACGCACGGGATTAGCGCTGGACCCTAATCTCGCTCATTATCTAGTATTAAGCAAATTGTCGGTACATACTTATGTTTAGACTATTTTTGTGAGAAAAAAAGTATTTCGTTGTGTTATTCTTAGTGAAAATTGATAATTATATGATAAAAATGAGTGGCAGGAGATTTACTATTTGGACTTATTTTAGAGAAACTGACGACCTAATTAATGTGAAATGTACTAATGTAAGGTAATGGTTCTTTGTTTGATTCCAAAAACATTTATCAAGCTTTCTATTTGCTATAATTGAAAACAAATCTACAGTGCCTCAAAAACATAACGCTATCTATACAAGTAGATTTAACTTATAAATAAAATATACTTTTTACAGCAAAATTATGAAAGACATGGCTTTAATCAATTCATACATTTCAGTACAGTGGACACTTTGAGTACCACTTTAACGAATGTCCGATGATTTAGCGGATATATTCGGCCAAATACGAATATTTAGTAAAGCTGCCGAATACGCCGAATACCGAATTTGAAACGAATATTCGGCCCATCTCTAGTATTTATGCTTAAGCGTATACTTACAGTGCTTTATCATAATATATCTGATAGTCCTGTATTATTACCGTTCATGAGCATCTAAATCGAACGTCTATGCATTTAACGTTATCAAAATGTTTAAAAATAACTATGTTTATTAAAAAAATGTAACATCCTTAGTCCCATGTGGCACACGCCCAGTAATAAACAAACGGACCTATTTATAGTCTCGAACCGGGTATAGGTAGAGGCCAAAATGGAGTAAAAACAGAGCCGTCCGTGGGAGCAAGGAGTCCTCCAGTGAGCCCATTAGGCTCATTAGGTGCGCCCAAATATGGACTTGGTCCGTTTTTATGGGCGCCATGAGATCGCTAGTGAGGATCGATATTGTAACGATTCGATCGAACGATTAAATCGGCTGCTTTTTTACGATTGCTGCGTCATAAATCCTTTTTATGTCGATAGGGAATGCTCGCTTATTAGATGCCTTGTGACATGACTATTTTATGTAATTGATGTGAACGTAGGAAGTAATTAGCAGAAAATTACATCTTCATTGTTTTAATCACATGTTTTAGTGATATTTTAATTGGCACTATTAAATTTGATTATATAATTTTTTACATTTGTAATTTTATATTTAAAATGAATTTAAATCAAGAATTTTTAATTTCCATTATCAAGATTATGTATTTAACTAAATTAACAAATATACCTAATAATAATCTTCTAATAATAACAAGGGACAGATGCCCGAAAATGATCGCGCCAGGCTCTACTGGGACCGGGCCATCATCACGGACAGGACTATTCTTGCGAATAAGCCTGATATTGTGCTGATGGACCGGACACAGTCAAGGATATTTTTGGTCGACATTACCATTCCGTATGACGAGAACCTCGTGAAAGCCGAAACAAATAAACGAACAAAATATCTGGACCTGGCTCATGAGGTGACCGACATGTGGGGTGGTATGCCGGCCGAAATTATTCCTGTAGTCGTCTCTGCGAATGGGCTAATCCCAGTCAGCCTCTCGGGTCATCTGAGGTGACTGGGACTCCGTGACGGACCGCTCCGGGCTCAAATGCAGAAGGCGGTGCTCCTCGATACCGCCCGCATCGTCCGCCGGTTTCTTTCCCTTTCCCCCTAACCCTCGGCCGTTTGGTCTCCCCTGCCGAGTGCTTCCATCTGGTTGGGCTTTTATTTATTTATGTGTTTTTGTATTTATTTTATTGTTATTTATGTATATTTATCTTTTCATTTTAATTTATAATTATATATTTATAGAACCCAACCAGATGAGAAAACTATATAGATACCCCACAAGGGACAGACTAACTTCTAAAAATGATAGAAGTTCATCTAATGGTAAGTAGATACTGGAGTTCTTAGACAATTGAAATCAAATTACTGTACCTAAATGATTCGGCACTAACGTTAATATTCAAAGCCATTCTCGACTCAAATTTCACAATATGAAAACATAATAATATGGTTAAGTTTCTAATTTTGAAATCGTTAAGCTTAATTTGATAGTTTAATAGACATAATAAGAGCTGATATTTGAAATAAGACTCTATGTATGTGTGTCTGGTTTGTGTCACATATAAATATCATATATAATACCATCAGCAACCTGTAGCAGTCTACCGATCAGTATCACCCAATAAGCGCCATTTTAGCTGCCAATCGTCTAAGGCCCGGTTTACATTTTGAGAAGTGACAAGTGCGAATGGCAAGTGTAACTGATAAATGACAAGTGCTTAGTGCGTATTTAGTAAGCACAAGCAGTGGTTAGTGCGTGTGGATAGGCAGTGACAAGTGATAAGTGTGAATAAAATACGCACTAATCATTTGCCATTTCTTAATTGCACTTGACACTCGCATTTGTCGCTTCTCAAAATGCAAACCGGACCTTACGCAGGTTGGCGGTCCACTATGGTTTTAGAAAGTTCAGTCGGTTAAAATAATTTTAGCATATTTAAGAAATATAACATACACGATTCCTTGAGCATTTTATACGTAGTATAACCATACTGTAGAATGTATAGAAGGCTGTACGAATGGATTAGCTCAACCAGTACCTGCGTGAAACATTGGCGTAATGCTGCTGTGTATCATAATATGATGACTACCGATAACAAAAGGTATTTTCAACGATAACAAGACACTAATACTTTCGTGCTTAGAAGTAATTACTGCATTGTGATTCTTAACTGAGGAAAATGTAGGTATTCAGATACCATGAGGTTGTCTGTGTGCCCATTTGTCACCCGTACTTCTGTAAAAAATAATCTATTTCAACTTCACAACTCTAGTCACGAAAGGGTTTCAATTAAGATAAACCCCGTTTATTCATCGATACTCTACATCAGTCCACGATGACTATCACCGTTGGGTCCTTTAGCATACATACAATATCACGATATTAAGTAGCTTTTTTACTAAAACACAAGCTAAATACAATCTTCTTACTTTCACATTACTTTGAGATTCGTTTGTGCTATCAAAATGCGCGTCTGGATTTTGTGGGTTGTGCTCATTAAAGAACTATAAATCAGGAGGTCATCAAATTACTGTCGCGGTCTATACTCATAATAACTTAAATATAATCTATGTACTAAATTCTACATTATACATAATAACACATTGATTATGAACTGATGTGATGATTCTAGAGTGATTTATCCTGGTATCAATGGTGATCCTGATCAGGATACTAGAATAAAGTGACTTAATATTTTACTGTCATCGGTTCTTGATACGAGTGCAAATTTTCAAGGCAATCGTCCGTCACAAGTTGATAAAAAATTACAGTTAAAGTACAAGTACATGTTTTCCATACTTCTGTCCAATAGTATATAATTCTCATGTTTAGCTTTATTAAAAAAGTAAGTTCTAAACGCATTCATCATTCTGACACTTCTGAACGCTTTTTATGAAAGTTATATTTAAGTACGTAAGGTTAGCGGTCCCCGTTTCTAACAACGCAAGGATCAACGGACTACTCGTTATCCCGTCGAAGATCTAATTCCATACTGGTCGAGGCAACACTTCCAATGTGCCTCTTATGGGAACAGCTTATGGGATTACACCTTGATGTATAGCTGGGCGTTGCCGTGCCAACTTTGAATCACAATTTGTTGATACCGCAAGATATAATCGCTATTATGAGATATATCTAAGCCATTACTTGTGAAATAAAAATAAGAAATAATAAAGCCATTTTTAACCAATTATTTGCCATATTACAAGTGTTCCATAGCATAGTGGCTAATCGTTCGGCCGCAGGTTCTACGAAAAAAGTGTTCGTACGGCCTACAAATAATTATTCCGGCTCTGGATGTGCGTCTTAAGGGGAAATATAACCTCAAATGGCTTAGCAAGATCCTCCGTTATGCCGAAAGTATTGCAGCATTCATTTTGAAATAAATATATGGTAAAGTTGAGGATTAATGTTAAGGTTTATGTTAGACGAAAACACGAGTCCGTAAAATTTTCTTGATAGAAAAAAAATCCAAAGTTACCTCCAAACTGAACAATAAACTATCGGCGCGTAAGCTTGGTTCCTGCGGAGCGACAGGAACCAAGCTTACACGCCGATAGTTTAGGTAATTTCTTTTTTACAGTGAAAATAATGATATTTTAAAAAAAGTAAATAACATAAGCACTGCTTTATGGTTAGTTCAGTTAGTATGCAAAGTTTCATGATCTTATTTAAAGTATTTTATGAATAACAGCGGTTTATTGTTCAGTTTGGAGGTAACTTTGGATTTTTTTTCTATCGAGAAAATTTTACGGAATCGTGTTTTCGTCTAACATAAACCTTAACATTAATCCTCAACTTTACCATATATTTATTTCAAAATTAATGCTGCAATACTTTCGGCATAACAGAGGATCTTGCTAAGCCATTTGAGGTTATATTTCCCCTTAAGGCGACACCGTTAAAAAAATGCACCTCCTTTCATCGAATGGTATAGGACTATGACGCCACTAACGAAAGTGGAATTTTGATATAGGTTAATTCATGTCTTTATCTTGAATTTGATTGTTCAAAAACACGATTGTATAATTTTGACTCGATCATAATTATTTGCGAAAACACCTCTAAAAATCACTATAGTTGAAATTACAACGAAATTACTTAATCTATATGTTTGGGAATCACTCAAATATATTCATAGCATCAATGTCCATAATTTACTTGCTCATTATTTTGATTACTTAAATCAATAATTTTTAAAAAAATATTTTAAGATTCTGACAATTTATAAGCGCTTTTAATCGTCGCGGGCGCTACGCAATTTTAGACCTTATGACGGCGTTTTTACAAGTTTTTATAGAAATTATGTATTCACTCGGATCAGTACGGCGATAACCTTTTCGATGTGTAGTCTTAATGCAATTTGCGTATATATACAGGTTGGCCGGAACAATTGACGTCATAATTTTTTTTAGGTCCGGCAGGTCGTGGGGTATTCGAATTACCCCCATGTATGTTCCGCGATTTTTGATATTTTTCGAGTTATAATTTTCTTTAATTTTTTTTGGTAAATTTCGACTTGACCGTCTTCAAAAATTAAAAAAAAAATATTTGAAGACTTTTTTTGAGATTTTTTTTGCAAATGAGTCTTCATGAGTTGTCCTTTTACGCATAAAATAATCAACTTCGTATCTTTACTAAAAGTATAGAAATTTTTGGTCTAACGTTAAAAATTTACGTTTTGTGAGTTATGTCTTAAATTTTTAACTTTAAATTAAAAATCTAAAAAGGTGGAAATTCAAAATCTAAGCCTGTTTGAAATATGCGCCAGGCTCTTAGCTTTCATAATCATAAAAAAATACTACTTAATAGGACTTATTTGGCTAAAATCGGTCTTCAAAGACAGCAAGTTGGATCGCTATGACCTATGTATGATACATGAAGTGTTTGCGCCGCGTTGTCCTAGCGTTTTAAGTATTATTTAAGTAGATGTAATTTTAATTTATACTTCGATGGCCTGAAAAGTTTCCGACCTAACAAAGATGCAAGACATTTTTTCTTAAAATTTATTTTCATTTTTCTACATCTTCTTGTAACTCTACACACATACACATTTATACGTGGTAGAGCCACGCTGCAGCTATATTATGGTTGTAGCACGAATGGTTAGACTCGATCGGGGAAGGACCACGTTCTCACAGAATACCAGCGTAAAATAGCAGCTTAATACTGCTGTGTCCCGTATGGTGAGTGTAGAGATCCGGAGACCCTTTTTTACTAGAAACGAGGCATTCCGTCTTAGTCATCAGGGGCGAAAACGCATCTGCGTTTTGATTCTTAATCGAGTAGCATCCACTTTAAATCAGGTGGACAATGTGCTCGTTTGTTACCCTTATTCTATTTAAAAAAAACTATAATCCTATCACTCTAAATCGTTCAAATAGTATTCGGCAATTTTCTCTGCTAAATAATTGTTGATTGCCTCCTCATTTGACGAAAATCCTTGTCCTCCGAGTGCAAGTTTTAGATGCAGCAATTATTGACTTACTTGTAAGTTATGTTTGATTTGATAAGTTAAGTAACAGTACTAAGTTTCAAATTAATAATAGTATACGTTTTTAACCGTAATTGTATAAGTTTACATTACATTCCATATTACATTCTTAAGCATTTATTTGTACTTCTACCAATAGTATAACGTTACGTTTACATACGTAGTAATCGCAATGGCCACGATTGTCTACAATTCAATTATTAAATGTACCTTCACCTTCTTGAATTTTAATCTACCAGCACGTTTTATTAAATAATTTAAAGATAACTGTGTACAAGCTATAGAGTAAATTAAAACAAATTAATGACACTTCTTCGAAGTTTCATTTCTTTGCTCCATATTGCAGAAAAAGTTACCTACACATTACACAATAATTGTGTGTAATTGTGCTCACAAAGACTCTTCATAAGAACCTAGAGGATTCCTTAACATTCATTTCAAGCACTTAAACTTCTGAAGAATCGATTAAAACATAGCAGAGACCACGGATATTATTTGGCACTATCCTCACAGACCTCTCTTGCGTAACATGCTCGGCGATTTAAAATTCTCTTAATTTGGTCCGTCTTTAATATAGCTAGCCAATTTAGCCGATAGACTTTCGTCTAGGGCATCCCTTGCCGGCACTGCCGTTTAGTTCTGAAGTATAAATATGCTTTGTCACTCTTTCCTCATTTATTTTTCTTAATGATCTTTCGCTCGACCAGGATACGAGTCGGTGCTTGGAAAGTTAGGCGATAAAAGGGTTAATGATGCTGGCAAGCTTATACTGGCTGTATGCAAGGAAAAGGGTTTTCTTGTGACATATACTATGTTTCATGATTAAAACAACTTTTACGGATTTTATCGCGTTTATTTTTTCTTACTTTTTATTTTTATTTTTAATTCCCGACGTTTCGGGCGCTTTCCAGCACCCATGGCTATTTACATGCCTACCTGTTGAAGACTGCATCTCAATTATAACTAGGAAACTAGAGGAAAATAACGTGCCAGCAGAATATGCAGTATTACTAAGACATTGCCTTACATCTGGCTATCTATTGTGGAAGGAAGAGTTTTACAAGCAAGTAGATGGTGTGGCGATGGGCTCACCTGTATCTCCCATTGTCGCCGATATATTCATGGAAGACTTTGAGGAGAAAGCCCTCCTTACTGCACCTGTTACACCAAGGATCTACAAGCGGTACGTAGACGATACTTTCACAATTTTACCATCAGACAAAGTAACTGCATTTTTAGAACATCTTAATTCCATAAACGCTAAAATTCAATTTACTATGGAGTTAGAGGTAAATAATTCCTTACCTTTCCTAGATGTGTTAGTCATCCGAAATCCTAATAACACCATTGGTCACACTGTGTATAGGAAAAAGACCCATACAAACCGATATTTAAACGGTGAATCTCACCACCATCCTTCACAGTTAGCTACCGTGGGCAAATCTTTGTTACAGAGAGCACGAGGGATCTGTGACAGCAAACACCTGGCCGCCGAGCTTCAGCACGTCAAGCAAGTTCTGCACGACAACAAGCTTCGGGTCCCGCGCCTACGTCACAGTGACCGAGTGAAGCCGGCCACAGTCGAGCGTGTGCCTGCTGTACTACCATATGTCAGAGGTGTCACAGACAAGATTGGCTATATCTTGAAGCGAGCTTCTATTAGAACATTCTACAAGCCGCCGAAGAAGATTAGTCAGTTCCTACCATCCGTCAAGTGTCATATTCCTCTACAAGATGCAGGAGTGTACAAGCTTGATTGTGAATGTGGTCTCTCTTATATAGGACAAACCAAAAGATCAATTAGGACCCGCGTAAAAGAACATATAGCTGATGTGAAGCATCAGCTATATGTTCATATCCTAGACGGCCCCAACCATTACATCAGATTTGATAGACCATAAATCCTCGCGAAAGAACACCGATTCCTATCAAGGATGATACGTGAGGCTATTGAAATTAAAAAACATCCTAATTTCAATAGAGAAGGAGGCTGGGTACTACCACCTGCTTGGGATCCTATAATCAATAAAATTAAAACTAAACCCAAGCATACCACTGCAAGACCTCAGGACATAGTCAGTTCATTTTGCATAGATCGGACCATAAACAATAATTAAAAAAAAAGCTGAAGGTACTCCGGGTTTAACAATGACATCGGGACGTCAGTCATCTCAGTCCCCCGTGACCATGGGTGCTGGAAAGCGCCCGAAACGTCGGGAATTAAAAATAAAAATAAAAAGTAAGAAAAAATAAACGCGATAAAATCCGTAAAAGTAGTTTTAATCATGTGCAATGTTCGCGTAAATATAAGAAATCATTATAACACTATGTTTAATCACAGGAAAATCCATATGTACACTAGAGAAAGAAAGAATGAGAGAAGTATGATTGATTTGTTCCTGGTGGATGACCGACTGCAAAAACAGGTGATGGATACACGAGTGTTCAGGGGTGCTGACCTGGGAACGGATCATTATCTAGTAATTACTAGATTTAGGGGTTTGTTCGCGGGTTGGCGCTACCGGACGGCAGTAACAGAACCACAGTCGGTCTGTCGCATCCGAAGCTGGAAGCTTCAGGAAGCGGATACTAGGGACAAATACCACACGAGGGTAGCCGAAAAGCTTGACACCATCGATGGCAGGAAAGAATGTGTGGAGAGAACATGGCAGAACCTTAGGGATGGAATGGTAAGTGCAGCGGAAGAAGTATGTGGAACGACAAAAAGAGGTAGTAGTAAAAGAAGTGATGCATGGTGGAATGATGAAGTGAGAGAAGCTGTAAAAAAGAAGAAAAAAGCATGGTTATACTACTTGGCCTCTAGTAACGATAAGCATATGAGAGAGAAGATGATAGAAAGATAAGCTGCAGAAAGTTCATGCGAAAACATTGATTGAGGAAGTACGTGAAAGGTGTAGAATAGAAGCGGACGAGAGGTTGTCGCACAACTTTAAGGAAAACTCCAAACTCTTCTGGAAAGAGGTTGGAAGGTCCCGGAGTGGTGCGACAGCCTTAAGAATGAACAAAGTGCTTTCGAGAACCAATGACGTCCTCTCAGAAAAATCGGACGTCATGCAGCGATGGAGTGAATTTTATAGAGAAATGTATGCGTGTCACGATCTTAGTGAAGGATTCGGGGGTGACGCCGTGACTGGCACGCCAGACACGGACCTCGATGACACTGAGGTCATCAGCATGAAAGAGATTGAACGTGCGATTCGAAGTTTGAAATGTGGTAAGGCTGCGGGACTAGACAGAGTTACTGCTGAAATGGTCAAGTACGGTGGGCCTCGCGTCTGGGACAGCTTTCATCTGCTGTGCAATTTGTGCTGGCGGACGGGAGATGTCCCGGATGATTGGCGATCCGCGGTCATTGTGCCTTTATATAAAGGTAAAGGTTCACATTTTGACTGCGGGTGCTATCGGGCGATCAGCTTGACCAGTTTAGCAATAAAGTTTACTCGAAGATTTTGACACGTAGGATGCAAGAGAAATCGGAAAGATTCTTATGGGAGGCACAATGCGGATTTAGACCTGGAAGAGGATGCACGGATCAAATGTTTTCTCTCCGCATGATCACGGAGAAGCTTCTGAGTGTTAACCAGAGGATTTTCTGTGCTTTTGTTGATCTGGAGAAAGCATTTGATAAGGTTATAAGGAAGAAAATGTGGGAACTGTTGCCGGGATATGGTGTGGATGGTCGATTGTTAAGGGCTGTGCAGTCACTTTACTATGACTGTAAAGCCTGTGTGAGGGTAGGGTGCGAAGACCATATAATACTATAATACATACACTAATAGTATTCTATGGCAAGGACTGTGGCGCCGCGGCTTAGGGATTTCTTCAAAGACAAAGTAGTTTAAGCCCAACACTATCAATATACCTAATTACCATATTTTGTATTAAGACGCTTAGTCTTCTTACAAAACATAATTTATTGATAGCCTAAGGTTTAAAGACTAACCTTTGCCGCGATAGAAGCCCCTTAGCCGCGTTGCGATAATTCGCGATAACTGAGGGTTTACTGTCAAATTACATTCTATACTCACATTTTAGTTCGCATATTTCCGCGGGACTTCTTTCGTGAAACGGATTCTAGAACTAATTATAAACTATCTTTTATGATAATATGGAACAAGACTCTTAACAAAACATGGTTCATTAATAATCTTGAGTTTACTGTGGTTTAAGGAGAGTCTTTCACACAAAAGAAGTTACATATTCGTGTCGCAACAGTCTTCGCGAAATTTGACATTTTCTGCGAAATTCCATACTTTACATTGTAAGTTATTTAATAAAACAGATTCTAGATAAGTAAAATTTTTAATTTATTTTTAAATGTAAAGACAAAGGAAATAACGCCTAATTCTGTTATCAATTGAATCGGTGTATAAAACGCGCAAGCGTATTATATAAAACCAATTTCCTAAATTGAGTTATCTATCAAATAAATTAGTTGAATCCAACAGTAAATTAATCTCAAGTAATATCGCTGGAGGCGTAACAATAGCCCCAATCAGTAGGCACCGTGAATCATCGTGGAGGACAAGACGGCGCCTCACTTTAAAAGGCATCTTACGAGGTATAATGAAGCATTTGAACGCAATAAAGCCCCACAATACTTCAGTCTTCTTTAGAATAATTTTGTATTGTGTACATACACTGGAAGTTATGACTAGTTTTCTGTTAATGATTTTGTCTTAATAGGTCTCACCTATTTACTTTTATTTTTATAGAATAAGTGTGACAAATATACAATCCACATTCTACGAGATTGTAAGAGGTACTGTGGCCCATTAACACCTACTTCAATCCTTCGTGAACATTGAGATGCATTTTTACACCTACTAAAATGTAATACTGGAATTCCAGTACTAAAATGGAAAACCTTGTTACTAGTAAAAAGAGTCCGGAGAAAAGAACCGGAGGCCCTTTATAACACGCTGCGCATTAGAGATACAGGACAAAGGAGATGGCTAGGCCTGACGGGACCATGCTCGCAAAGAATACCAGCGTGAAATTGCAGAATATGCTGCTGATTTTCGTTTAGTGAATAGTTGGTGAATAACAAGAAACGGAGACCCTTTTTTACTGGTTACGAGGTTTTTCAGTTTAATTCTCAGGGGTGACGCAACTGCATTTTGATATTGAATTGTGAATTGACAGGTGCCTATGGGCCACATCATCCAATGGACTATGTTGCTTGTTTCGTACCTTTATTTCTATAAATAAGTAAACATTACATTAATTAAGTAGGTACAGACACTTGGTTACAAACTAATTTATTTTGAGAGTCCACTTAAAGAAGTAAGTTTTAAGAAACCATTCGTTCTGAAACTATTATCTTCAAAATCATTTAACTCACTCAAATTATACGACGAAACTGTCACTTAAAACCTGTCACACTCGACTCGATTCACCTGTTTATGGCGGATGGGCTTACAAATGGACCGTAGTATCTGTTGAAGCGTAACGTACTTTACAAATTGACACAGTGCGTCCGGACAATGCATTGTTTGGTATAGATAGGGTTGCCAGGCGTCTTTTATTTTAAAGAACGTCCTCAATTTCAAACGAGCCCTAATTTGAAATCTTCAAAAGAGGACAAAGCAATATTACTCTGCTAAGTGTGGTCAAAGAGTTTAAAAATCAGGTTAAGATGACGCGTATGTTACAGAGACAAACTACGTTGCAATGCGTATTGACATTGTTTTTTAATAATAAATGTCGGTACTAATACTTTAACAATATTTATTAAAAACACAATGATATCCTTTATTTTCATCCTCTTTTACGTGCGAGAGCCATGCTGCAGCTTATTAGTAATATAGTAGGAGCACGAATATGTCTTCTCGACCGGAGAAGGACCACGCTCTCATAGAATCATCATCATCAGCCTGCGGCAATCCACTGCTGGACATAGACCTCTCCCAAGGCGCGCCACTTAGCCTGATCTTCGGCTTCACGCATCCAGTTTCTACCAGCCACCTTGCGCAGATTGTCGCTCTATGTAGCCACTTCCAACACTACGTTTATCTAAACGCAGTCTCCACTCTATGACACGACTACTCCGATGGTTATCGTTAATATTTGTTATATATATATTTTTTTTTATATATATATATATATATATATATATATATATATATATTAATTACTGCGGCGATTCTGCCATGACGACGATATCACGACTCACAGAATACCAGCGTAAAATAGCAGCTTAACGCTTCTATGTTTCGTTTAGTCAGTGTAGAGAATCGGAGACCCGTTTTACTGGTAACGAGGTATTCCTTCTTAGTCATCACGGGTGACAATGCATCTGCGTTTTTTGATTCGTAATCGAACATAGACGTAGATGTCTATGAGTTACAGCCACTTACCACCACGTGGACTGTGTGCTCGTTTTACCCTTATCACATATAAAAATATCCTTTTATTTAAACTTGTCAAATGCTCTAAATCACCAAACGCGAGCTGGCAACCCTAGGTGCAGATGACGCGCAGTCGCTGCGGGCGCCGGCGCCGGCGGTCGCTGCAAAAGGCAGAGGTGATTTATAAATCTAGCGATCTTCTACTTCTTTTATATTTAGAATTAGAACCTATCGATATTGTACTAAATACAGAATATAGAAAATGATTTTTTTTACAAATGGTAAAACCATATTTTTTTACGAAGATTCACACCGTACGAAATACAGAAGCGTTAAGCTACTATTTAAATCTGGTATTCTGTGAGAGTATAGTCCTTCTCCGGTCAAACTGACCCATTCGTGCTACAACTATACTATTAAACTGCAGCATGGCTCTGCCACGTATAAAACTCCTCGTACTTTTGTTTCAAAACCATGGCTCAGTTATTAAATCCTATCAGCTATGGTACATCATCAATTTGAACAGCATATTAGTAAACCTTTAAGACTAACATAGAAATAAGTATAACCCGGTTTCGATTCCATCCAGCGCCAATAAAATGCTAATTTACTAAGGAATAAAATATTTCGAGTACATTTAAAGTTCGCCAATACTCCAAACCCTCTAATAAAAGAGGGGACGCATGTACCCCCTGAGACGCACTGGGATTGTACTATTACTTTACTATTAATTAAATCAGAGGTGCATGGCGCAAACTCATCTCAAGTCCCGCGTCTTATCTTTTCACCATAGCGAGTGTGCGCGTGCGCCATTAAAATGCCTTTAAACGGACACTTCATTAACAGTTTACGACCCAACGGGTCTTTGTGGCCCCATCGACCGTCCATCGCCATCTCTGTGACAAATGCCTCCGAGGATTCCTTAAATCACGGTTTAATAGCCGGTTCTACGAATTCTCAAGACAACGCGTCGGCGCTTCTTTGTCGTGGCGAAGTAGGTACATGCGCTTTGTTAAAATGTTACCCCAAAAACTAGGAAAATTTATGGCCTCGCGATAGTTCTTTGAATGTTATAAGTATAGCAATCTTATTACAAATGCATCTATATAACCTCGTTTGTTATTTTTCGCGGTAAAAACTATACAGAACTATTAAATTAAACTAGTTTGTTACGGATTTTATCGCGTTTAATTAACTTATTTTGTTGTTCCCCACATTTCAAGTACTTTGATATTTACAGAATGATTTTATTATATCAAGAACTACTTATATGACCGTGGTAGCCGCTGTACGACACATCCTGAGGACATCAGTCTGAAAAAGTTAAGAGGTATCCCTCTTACAAAAAAGAATTTCCATTGCCAGAAGACTGTTATAAAAAAACACATTCAACACTCATAGATGCGAATAAAAGGGACTTCACCTCAAGAAATAACATAATCGATACTTCAAAGCCTATAAATTATACAGAGAAGCACACGTTTAAGGGGAAATATAATCTCAAATGGCTTAGCAAGATCCTTCGTTCGAAAATATTGCAGCATTAATTTTGAAATGAATATATGGTAAAGTTGAGGATTAATGTTAAGGATTATGTTAGACGAAAACACGATTTCGTAAATTTTTCTCGTTAGAAAAAAAATCCAAAGTCACCTCCAAAATAAACAATAAACCGCTGTTATTCATAAAATACTTTAAATAAGATCATGAAACTTTGCACACTAACTGAACTAACTATAAAGCAGTGCTTATGTTATTTACTTTTTTTTAAATACCATTATTTTCACTGTAAAAATAAATTACCTAAACTATCGGCCTCTTGAAGCGTGATTCCTGCCGCACGCACGGTCACTTCGCTTCGGCCTTTGAAGGGAGAGGTTGTGTCGCTTACGACCAGAATATACATTACGCAACAGGACGACGTAAAATTAAAATGGGAAATAACCGTAATAAAAATAAGAAGCGACTGGCTTGGCGTTAAGAAACAGGCATAAATATGATAAACCTAATGAAATAAGTGTCTAACGACCTTTCTACTTACAGTATTAGTGATTACAAACATGTCGGTACATAGCATACGACGCGCGGGCAAGTGGGGACGAAATTAGAATTTGAGCTGACTTACTCTATCCCCTTAACACTAAGCCCAATATATGTATAATCAGCGGTATAAGTAACCACAAGCAATCTTCGATAATAAGAGACAACATGATGGAGCAGAGCGCCGCATACTGTCACTATCGCACACCAGGTGGCGACATAGACCAAATGTCACGTGGGTTGCAGAAGAAGCTAGCTAACTTCACTCTTAACGATTTTTACATACTTATGATAGGAGATACTGACTTTAAAGTTTCCAAAAATTATAAAAATATTGTATATATCTTAAATCAACGCATCCTAGCTGTACAACACACAAACATTATTATTTGTTTACCGACATATAAATATTTCTATAATTTTAATCTCTTCAATAAAATAATTGAACAATTCATTAATTTATTATACTCAGATAATAAAGTACACAAATACTGCTGTATACTGGACTCTAACAAATATTTAGAATATTCATATACTATGTTTTCGAAATACTCAGGCAAAATAAATATAAATGGTGTTCGTATTATCTTGAACGACTTAAATAAATTAATGTCAAATATTGCAACAGTCAAACACATATACTGTTTTTAAAAGTACCTCTTGTCCTGTTAGTGCGGCGAAGGAAAGATTGACATCTTGTCACTCCTTTCGTTCCTTCACAGGATATTAACAATAAACTAAATAATATTGTTGCGTGAATAAGTCAACTAGCGCCATCTAGTGTCAGGAACGAGAGCGAGGGGAGCATTGAGAAAATGACATCACAAATGTTTCAACCGACAGCGCCTAGTCGAAACTCGAACGCTCGGTACCTTGCGCGTGTTTACTTGAACATTCTGGATATTTCTTTGCTAATTTAAATAAATAGGTGCTGCAAGATGCGATCGTGGTAGAGTTGAACTCAGCGACACAAGCGAAGCTTCGGAGCGGAATTAAGTGAATTAGTGTGTTTAATTATTAGTGTTTTTAGTTTTAATTTGCGTAAAGTAAATTAAAGTGTTAATTTAGGTAATTTTATCGGCAATTTTTATTGTCACGAACCTCAAGCTCGTAACAATTGGTGTCAGAAGTGGGATAAAATCATGCCGATTTTACCTAAGGACGAGATGGAGGGTGTCCGTACCCGAAGTCAACGCCAGCAGGAGACGGACCAGAGGAGATTTGGTGGTGCAACGCCGCAGACGTCGGAGGGCCAAATGCCAGCCACGGAGGCTGCGGGCCCGTCAGTAGCTCCTACATCTGCAGCACCTGACTTAGGTGCTCTGATGGCGATGCTACAGGAACAGGCTCGTCGACAGGAGGAACAGGCTCGCCGACAGGAGGAACAGGTCCGTCGGTTGGAAGAGCAGCTGCGGGGCGGCCAGGAAGAACAGATGCTTCTCATGAAGGACCTTCACGCTACCTTCGGGAAAGAGATAAGGGAAGTGAAGGATAAGGTTACTCAACATGAAAACCGCCTGTCGGAAGCTGAAACCCGAATTGACCAAGTGAACAATCGGGTTGACAACGTAATGGCTGACATGAGGAAATCACTTGACGAACTCAAACTTGGGGAGGGAACTACAGCTCCCGTAGTAGCTACTACACCTTCGCTACGTGGGTTCAAGGTGCCACCATTCGACGGGACTTCTTCCTGGTCAGCCTACAAAATCCAGTTCGAGGCTGTTATGAAGGCGAACGGCTGGAATAAAAGTCAGGCCATGACTGCTCTCACACTAGGCCTGCGCGACCAGGCCTTAACAGTTCTGGAAGCTCTCGGTGAGGAAGTGACTTATGAGCAACTCCTTGAGGCATTGGAGGCGAGATATGGCGACGCTCACCTGGAACACGTCTTTCGTGCGCAGCTTAAAGATCGTGTGCAGCGCATCAACGAAAACCTGTAGCAGTGGGCCCTAGAAGTGGAGAAGCTGGTGCGAAAAGCATACCGGTCTGTACCTGCGCTCATTGAAGGGAACCTGGTGCAGACATTCATCGACGGCATCCGCGAACTGGAAGTCAGAGCTGCTGTGAGGCTCTGGCACCACGAGACGCTTAAGGACACCTTGGCCCATGCACTGGAAGTGGAAGCCGTGCGGCAGGATCATCGTTCCCATCGCGTCAGGGAGGTTGCATCAGCTACAGTTCGCGACCGCAACAAAGGATACAGCCCAAGGTGCTATGGCTGTGGGGAAAAGGGCCATCTTCGATCCAGCTGCCCTAAGCGAACCCTAGAAAGGGAAATTGAACGATCTCAGGAGGGTAGTGCGGCCAACAGCACCGCCCAGCAGCGGCAGGGAAACGAGTAAAAGCCAGAACTGCGGGGCGGGTGCTGGCTGATGTTAAAAGAGCCCCAAGGATCTCGATCTTACAAACCCATGATGGGAACAGCCTAATCATAAAGGGCGAGATCAACGGAATGCCGTGTAAGCTGACCATAGACACTGGAGCCTCTCGTACGGTTGTTAGTTCCCAACTTATAAGTCAGTTCCTTGGGGACTCCGCATACAACCGAGAACGCATTAATTTGGTAACAGCCACTGGTCAGCGTATACCCGTCCGTGGAGAGAAGGAGATGGAGTTGAAGCTAGGCAACGTGATCTACCTGCATAATGTCATCGTGGCTGATATAATGGACGACTGCATCCTAGGCCTAGACTTTATGAGGAATAATTGTTGTGAGATCGACGTTAAGCAAGGTGTTTTGAAATGTGGACAGGAGGAACTTTTTATGGAAGGTGCGTTACCAGGGAACGTGTACAGCATCAAGAAGATTGTTCTTCCGCCGAGATCGGAAACGATTGTTCCGGTTAGTCTTCCTCGAAACGCTGGGCAAGCTCACCGTTGTGTACTTGTGGAAAGGGTAAACAATGACCTTCCATGGAAAGTAGCTCGAACCTTGGTCAGGACCACTGACATCTCAGGAGTACGTGTGCTGAACCTTTGCGACCGGGAACAGATTATAGAAAAAGGCACACTGGTTGGTACTTGTGAGGAAGTGGATTGGTTACGTCAGTGCCAATATATATCGAGTGGGACCCCCAGCAAGGATTCAGAAACGAGAGTGACCACACTTTTGGAAGACTGTCGCAATGTTCTGTCCCCGAACGAATTGGTCAAGGCGAAGAAGTTGTTACTCGAGTACGCCGATGTATTCTCATCAAACGATGCTGACATAGGAAAGACTGGTTTAGTTCAACACAAAATAAACACAGGTGAAGAGTTGCCTATCCGTCAGCGGCCAAGACGATTGCCGGTAGCACGTGAAAAGGAAGTGGAAACCATGATTAAGGGAATGGTGAAGGATGGTGTTATTGAACCTTCATCTAGTCCATGGTGTTCACCCGTGGTACTGGTAAAGAAGAAGGATGGCAGCTTGCGGTTTTGTGTTGACTACCGCCGTCTGAACGACGTTACTAAGAAGGATAGCTATCCCTTGCCAAGAATTGACGACACGCTGGACATGCTTACAGGAGTAAAGTGGTTTAGCACGCTGGACCTAAAAAGTGGCTACTGGCAAGTTGAAATTGACCCTAAGGACAAGGAGAAAACTGCGTTCTCGACGGGAAAGGGTCTGTGGCAATTTAAAGTAATGCCGTTTGGGTTGTGCAATGCTCCAGCAACGTTTGAAAGGCTGATGGAACTTGTACTTACCGGGCTAATTGGCGACGCTTGTCTGGTCTACTTGGATGACATCATCATCGTGGGCCGTACGTTTGAGGAACACCTTCAAAACCTGGAACGCGTGCTCATGAAGATTAATAGTGCCAACCTCAAGTTGAGTCCGAAGAAATGTTCACTATTCAAACGGCAAGTCAACTTTTTGGGGTATGTAGTGTCGGAAGAAGGTATCCGCACGGATCCAGAGAAAATCGCAGCTGTAAAGGATTGGCCGGTTCCAAAAGACAAGACGCAGGTTAGAGCATTTTTGGGTTTGTGCTCCTACTACCGACGTTTTGTGAAGAACTTTGCAGATATAGCCAAACCTCTGCATAAGCTAACCGAGGAGAAGCGACATTTCTGCTGGGATGAAAGTTGTAATATCGCATTCCAGGAGCTCAAGGACCGTCTGTGCAAAACACCTATTTTGGGATACCCTGATGCAAGTAAAGAATTTATAGTTGACACAGACGCAAGTGATATAGGACTTGGCGGTGTGTTGTCTCAACGGAATGGTGACCAAGAAGTCGTGATAGCGTACTTCAGCAAGTCGTTGTCAAAACCGGAAAGGAACTGTTGTGTCACAAGACGCGAATTGCTAGCTGTGGTAAAGTCGTTGCAGCATTTTAGCAAATATCTTCTGGGGCGAAAATTTCACTTACGAACTGACCATGCTGCACTAAAATGGCTATTGCAGTTTAAAAATCCAGAAGGACAAGTTGCGAGGTGGATTGAACTACTACAGGAATACGACTTTGAGATCGAACATCGCAGCGGGAAATCTCATGGCAACGCAGATGCATTATCACGAAGACCTTGTCCTGAGGATTGCAAACATTGTACTAGGCAAGAGAGTAAGGAAGTGGTATCCGTGAGGATGCTCAGGGCAGACCACCTCAGCAACGAGTGGAAGGACAGCTTTCAACGTGCACAGCAGGAAGATCCGGACATCAAGCCGATCCTGGAATGGATGAAGGCCAGTGCTCCCAAGCCTAAGTGGAGCGACGTCTCAGCAATGAGTTCAACCACTAAAAGCTATTGGGCCCAGTGGGACAGCTTGCTGCTTCAGGGTGGAGTTCTGTGCCGTAAATGGGAAAATGTTCGGGGAGACAGCTGTCATTTACAAATGGTTGTCCCTAAAACTAAAGTACCGGATGTTCTACAGCTGTACCATAATGATTATTCAGGAGGCCATCTGGGAGTTAAACGAACTCTACTGAAGATCCGAGAACGGTTTTACTGGGTCCACTGTCGAAACGATGTCGAGGACTGGTGTCGCAAATGTACAAGTTGTGCGGCTGTAAAGGGACCTCAAACTCGTAGTAGAGGTGCATTGAAGTTGTACAATGTGGGTGCACCATGGGAGAGAATAGGCATTGACGTGGCGGGGCCGTTTCCGGAGAGTGAAAGCGGTAACAAGTATTTCATGGTTGTGATGGATTACTTCACTAAGTGGCCAGAAGTCTTCGCCATTCCAAATCAAGAAGCTTCAACAGTTGCAGATAAACTAGTTCATGAAGTCTTCTGTCGTTTTGGAGTACCTTTAGAGATTCACAGCGATCAAGGAAGGAATTTTGAGTCTCAGATATTCCAGGAAACTTGCCGAGTTATGGGTACTCATAAAACAAGAACGACTTCTTATCACCCGCAATCTGATGGAATGGTAGAACGATTTAATCAGACATTGGAGAGGTACCTAGCAAAAGTTGTAGACAATCGGCAACGAGATTGGGACAAGCACATACAACCGTTTTTGTTGTCATATCGAAGTTCTGTTCACGAAAGTACAGCAGTGACACCAGCTTTCGCAAACTTTGGAAGAGAATTACGGCTGCCTGCGGACCTGATCACCGGGATACCACCTGATGCCCCACGCAGTATAACCGATTACATTTATGAGCACGTCAGACAATCGGGCCAGCTAATGTCTGAGAAAATGAAAACCCGGTACGACCGCAAAATGAACAATAAAGGGTTCAACGAAGGTTCATTAGTGTGGTTGCACAATTCAGTCCGCAGCAAAGGGAAATCTCCTAAGCTTCAAGCTAAATGGGACGGCCCGTACCGGATTGTAACCAGGATCAACGATGTGACCTATCGGATACAGAAAGGCGCAAGAGGGACTCCTAAGATCGTCCATGTGGATCGCTTGGCGCGTTATTATGGGACCGATAATGCTCGGGACGAGCATGTCTTAGGAGGGGGGCAGTGTTGCGTGAATAAGTCAACTAGCGCCATCTAGTGTCAGGAACGAGAGCGAGGGGAGCATTGAGAAAATGACATCACAAATGTTTCAACCGACAGCGCCTAGTCGAAACTCGAACGCTCGGTACCTTGCGCGTGTTTACTTGAACATTCTGGATATTTCTTTGCTAATTTAAATAAATAGGTGCTGCAAGATGCGATCGTGGTAGAGTTGAACTCAGCGACACAAGCGAAGCTTCGGAGCGGAATTAAGTGAATTAGTGTGTTTAATTATTAGTGTTTTTAGTTTTAATTTGCGTAAAGTAAATTAAAGTGTTAATTTAGGTAATTTTATCGGCAATTTTTATTGTCACGAACCTCAAGCTCGTAACAATATGCAAGCAGAAACAGTTCTAACTGGTCTTAATATACTTCACCGGAATATTCACGGCATGAGATCTAAACTCAGCCAGATAGAGGTTCTATTAACTATGAAAAAAATTGATGTCATGTGTATTACTGAGACTTTTTTAAGAACCAAGATGTTAACTTTTTACAAATTCCAGGCTATAAAGTTGCTGGCTCACATTGTAGAAACGAGTCCAGAGGAGGGGTCTGTATTTATATTAAAAATAGTGATTTTATTTCACTTCCCTGTATAAATCAATTAAGCTTAGATAAACACCTTGAATGTTGTGGTGTACTGTTGCCAGGATTAAATTATATTATTGTTTGCTGTTACGGAACTCCAGACTCAAGTTTCGATATATTAATAAAAACATTGCACTTGTTATTTATTACATAGAATTACTGTACGTTCAAGATACATGACTAAAAAAGTTATAATAGCTGGTGACTTTAATATCAATTTACCTGAAAATAATCTAAAATGTTCACTTTTCAAAAATACTAAAATACACAAATACAAAAATACTAAACTAACAATAAACTAGGATAACAACAAAATCGAAAACTTGCATAGACAATATTATAACAAATATAAAAGATTACAGCTCAAAAGTTTTACACTTGGCTTATACGATCACTCTGCACAATACATAAAAGTACCATGTAATCAAGGTTATATTGAAAAATATTAGTATGTACATAGAAGAAATGAAAATAAGTAAGTATTTAAATATCTTTTTAAAATATATCTCTCAATTAAGTTTTTCTGAAGTTTTCTCGTATCGTGATGTCAATCAGGCGTATAATAGTTTTATTAGCTTATTCAAATTAATATACGATTTTTGTATACCCGTAGAAAAGGTTAGAATCTCATTCAAGAAAAAAAACAAATTCAGACAGTTAGCATTAAAAGACCATGCAAAACTAAAAGAAAGTTACATCAGCAAATATTTAAATATAAGAAACAGGAATTAATACCGTATTATAAGAAATACTGCAAAATTTTAAAATCCGTTACACGTTTAGCAAAACAAAAATCAAATATAAAATTCATTGAAAATAGTAACAACAAAAATAAAGCTGCATGGCACTTAATAAAAAAGCAGACCACTTCACAAAACATATTCAAAACAACTATTAAAAATGTGACTATTGATAATAATAATATCACGGATGCAGTTTCTATAGCTGAAGTATTTAACACTCATTTTGCAAACGTTAACGCTCAAACACAAGCTACAGATACCTATTCTCTACCTCCTACACATATACATAGCTTATATTTATCACCCGTTGACGGAAATGAATTGAAAAAAACAATAATGAGTCTTAAAAATAAAAAAGTTGCGGCCACGACGACATATCGATAGAAATTATTAAAAAATCTATAGAGTATATTAATGAGCCTCTAGTTTATTTATTGAACTTAATGATAGAAACTAGTACCTTTCCAGATGAATTAGAAACAGCAAAAATAAAACCTTTGTTCAAAGAAGGTTCAAAATGTCAAAGAAAGAAGTCAAAGACTATAGGCCCATAGCTCTTTTATCTAACTTCTCGAAAATATTTCAAAGAGTTATCTACAATAGACTTATAGAGTTTTTCAATGAATATAGTATAATAAGTAAAAATCGATTTGGCTTTCAGAAAAATAAATCCACTACATTTGCGATCTATGAAATACTCAAGGAAATTTAGGAATCATTAAATAATAAAACTTCTTATGTAGGTCTGTTTTTAGATATGTCAAGGGCATTTGATTGTGTCATATATGATATACTATTAAATAAACTTGACAAATTAGGTGTACGTGGTTTGACATTATAACTATTAGAAAGCTATTTAAAAGATAGAGTGCAAATAACAGCAATTTAAAAATGTGACAAAGTCAGTAAAACTTTTGAAGAAGTACGGTCCAAGCCAGTTAAAATGACACTAGGATTGCCACAAGGAAGTGTTTTGAGCCCTTTGTTATTCTTAATTTATGTGAATGACTTGCCAAATATCACTGACTATGGATGTGTTATGTTCGCTGATTATGCAACTATCTTTATACCTGATACTCAAATGAAATTTTTGAAAATAATATAAATAAAACTTTAAAAATAACATTTGAATGGTTAAACAAATTAATTTAAACGTTAATCTAACATAAACTAAAACAATTCAATTCAGAAATTACAAAACAAATTATTTAAATTTAAATATAGCAGATAAGGACACCCAAATAGAAATATTTAATAACATTAAATTTCTTGGAGTCACCATAGACTGTCATTTAAATTTGAAATCTCATATTGAAAAAATAAACAAAAAAAATATCGAGCTACAGTTACGTATTATTCATATTAGCAGAAACAACCTCCGTTGACGTATCAAGGGCTGCTTATTTCGGCCAGGTATACTCTCTATTAGTTTACGGTATGATTTTTTGGGGTAATTCTACAAACGTGCAGTCAACATTTATTCTGCTAAAGCGATGTCTGCGGATCATTTATAATATGTACTCAGATGAAACTCTAAGAAATGTATTCGAAGAAAAAGGCATTTTCACTCTCACTAATATTTATATTGTAGAAATATCACTTTTTATCAAACAGAATGACAACTATTTTCAGATTAAATCTAACGGGAATTCACGTCCAATACGCAGTAAATATAAGCGTAATTTATATACACCTACAATAAATAATTATATGTATTATAAGAGCACCTTTCGCACAGGTATTAAAATATTTAAACATCTGCCACCTCATATAAAACCCATGGACTTGCCAAAATTTAAAATACAACTAAAAATGTTTAATTCATAATGTTTTTTATAGTTTAAACGAATATTTTAAGACCAAATAATTTATATTAAGTTTTGTTTCTTAATTATTGCATACCCGATATGGGTAAACCGTGTAACATTTAATTGCAATGTCACCCGCAAATTGTACATACACAGTTTATTGGCAATAAAAATATTCTGATTCTGACACATCTACAAATCTAAGAAATACATTTTGACAGCTGTCAGACTTATTGCACCAGGAATGCCAACCAAAAACTGGGAATGTACAATATTCGATTCTTAAAAAAATCGATATCGATTATTTAGAGTTGGTAATCATTTACAGTTTGGTTTGAATATTACCAGAATAAGTTAAAAACGGATAATTTAAAACACAAGATTTAACATTTATAAAAATGTATTAACTATATTATATATAACTAAATTAAAAATAAATTTATTCAATCACATTCAGTACAACTAGTTAAGCTGTCGTTACTTGATTTTCAATAATGCAGTCAAAATTAATGTCTCTTCAAAGTCGTCCATAATCATTTTTTTTTGTTTTTTTCTACCACTTTTGCCCAATGATCCTTTGTGAAATAGGCACATTCTTCAACGCGTATTGAAGAAACAGTTCAAAAAATTAAAGCCGAGTTACAAAATAAGAAGACAAACACAAAATCACAAAATTACGCACAGTAAGCTCCCGAAATGGCGGGATATTGAAATTACGTAGTGGTTTTTAGATCGCGGTTTTTATGCTTGTATTTTTATATATGAGTTTTTTTGCCTAATTTGACAAATTTAAAAAAAAAAAACACTTGTTTTATTCATGATTCTAATCAGTTGTAATTTAAGGAATTTTAAAAATAAAAATTAAATTAAACAAATAATACAATAAAAATTAATTATTCGATTATTTGAGTATTTTTACCGATTATTGTAATATTTTTGCCGATTATTCGCATAACAATTAATTTTAATCATCCAAACACTACAGTAATGTAAATAGCGACATATCATTGAAACGACGCCAAGTACAAAAAGTTGATACTGGTTATTTATTTTTTAATATTTTGCTTCGTTTGAAACATTCAAATTTAAATTAGTGATAAAAAAACTATATACGTTGTAATGAAATATTAATAACTTTACAATTCTTTGGATTTACGTAAATACTTATTTTAAATCGTGTGAGTACGCATGTGCAAAGTTACTGCTAAAAGATTTATGTGAAACGTCAAAAGGTGTTTCTTAGATTTGGTTGACTATAAACAAGCTAGATGCGAGTAATGATGAAATATTTTGAGTATCGTGTTATTTCCAAGTAATAAATAAAAATAAGGTATTAAATAGTCAAGTACTAAAATAACAAAATTTTTACTTAATTGTAACTAAATTAATTTAAACAATGAATTTATTAATAAGTTGCAAGTAGCAATTATGTGTGCAAGTAAACATGTAGAATATAATTTTTTTATCTTTTTTGTTTAGTTGGCGGGCGTCACTATTCACTTGGCACATTAGAACATGTACACGATTTTGCAAAATGCACAAAGGCTGAACTACACTTATTAAATAGTCAAGCAATAAACTAAATTTTAGTTTAATTTTAGGCGACTTAATTTTAAGTAAGCGCTTACACATCATGAACGCATAATATTTGTTTAGTTCTTTAGTTATCCAATATGGACGATCCTGTCATAAATTCAGTGTTTTGATTCATAGTGAGATATTGAAGGACGAAGTAGTAAGGGAAGCGAAAATACCTAAAATACGGAGGTTTAGAAGATTAATATGACTCAATTAAAATTTGTTTCATGACCTAACAGGAGAAGTAAAAAAAGAGTATTTCTCTGCACTAAGGATGTCAGAAGAATTATCTGTTGCCTAAAGTTAAACATACTGTTACGAGCTTGAGGTTCGTGACAATAAAAACTGCCGATTGAATTACCAAAATTAACTCTTTAATTCACTTTACACTAATTAAAATTTAAAACACTAATAATTAACTACACTGATTCACTTTATTTCGCTCCGAAGCTTCGCTTGTCTCGCCAAATTCAATACTTCCCCGATCGCACCTTGCAGCGCCTATAAATATACATTAGCAATGAAACATCCAGAATATTCAAGTAAATACGCGCACCAATTGACAAGAAGCCGAAAGTTCGAGTGTCGGCTTCTAGAAGCCTAGTTCTTCGTTTCGACAACAGATGGCGCGGTCGGTTGAAAGATTAGTGATGTAATTTTCTGGAAAGCTCCCCCCCGCTCTCGTCTCTGACACTACATGACGCGCGCAACAATACGATACTGATAAGAGATCTAATCAGAATCATAAATTAGAACAAAAATTCTAATTACACATAGTGTAATATTTTTTGCTACTGAAAATAGTTTTTTCTTTAAGAATTCTCTTAAACTAACTTGACTGTAGTTTAGTTAAATACTTGACAACTTAATAAGTGCAAGTCAGCTGATTTGCACGTACTAAGTTGTCTATGTTGTGTTATAAGAGTGAAGAACGAGCACAGTCTAGATGGTAAGTAGATTATGTGCTCATAAACAACTACAAATTTTGTCTTAGAATCAAAATGCATGTTATGCGTCACCCCTGAAGAGTAGTAGGGTAAGTCTGCTAACAAAAAAGTCTGTAGTGTTCGTCTCTCACCATACGAAATACAGCATTATTATGTTCCTGTTTTAAATTATTTATACAATAAAAATATTTTGTTGTGGAAAACGTGATATTAACCTATAAATCGATGATGCCGGATGAAAATTTCAAAAATGCCGGAAATTCGGGTGAAATCGAGTTTTTTTTTCCGAGCACCCTTCAAAAAAATAGAAACATTGTTCTCATTCTCAGCCTTGGCCTAAGGTAACGAATGACATGTGAATATACAATCAACTAACAAACCAATCTTCCTTCTTCTACTTGTTCTTCTTCTTCATCCTTGTACTTCACCAGAGACCCAGAAATAGACTAGTACGCAGATCAAGGTTGTGCTCACGATTCGTGCCGGCCTGAGGAAGCCGCTGTGAGTGAGCTTAGCTAAACTACTCTGGGTGCGGTACGGTTGACTAGCCCTCGTAGCCGAGGTGCAGCCGCGGTAGGAGACGAGTGTTAGTATAGTGTCATGGAAGCCATAATATATTTCGATCATTTTGCATAGTCACCATACTCATAGAACGAAATAGGACGATAGGTTTTCTTACGCCACTACCACATAACGACTGTACTCTAATCTTTATATATAATTATTATGTACGTGTGTTTGTCAGTGAACTCTTCCTATTACTAGTACATCCAACCTTAGACTGCCTCGTTGGTCTAGCGGTTGTAGTGGTGCGACTGGTGATCATGAGGTCCTGGGTCCGAATCCCGGGTCGAGCCAAAAAATCAATTATTGAGTTTTTCTGTCAAGAAATTCTCAGTAGCTGCCCGGAGTCAGGAAGTTGGCGGTGTCTCACCCCCGTGCCACGGCAAGCACGTAAAGCCGTTGGTCCAGCGCATGATCTCCCTCCCGGTCGTGTCGGTTTACCGTCCCATCGGATTACGAGATTAGCGTGAGGGAATAGAGAGTACATCTGTGCTTGTGTGTGCAAGTGTATGCGACTTGGGGCACTATAATAATCTCCTGCGCCTATGGCTAGCCTCCGTTGAGGCAGGCCGCCGTGGCTGAAATTCGGACTGGAAGACATTTTTATATTTTAATACTAAACGGCTGGCCCAATTTTGATGATTTTTTTTAGGTTTGAGTAGGTTCCTAGTTGGTTTAGATGCACAATTAGACCGTATAAGTAGCGCTGTGTCTAAATCCAGAAATCACTCGTGCAAAACCTGGCCGTATCGCTAGTACAATTTGTATTTTTCATTTCAGAACAAAGCTGGGTATAAAATAAAGATACTATTCGTATAACGAGTTTTTTTAATTAAAATAATGAGTCTAAAAACCAACAATACATATTCAAATCATTTGAAATAATGAGCAAGCTAATGCCGGACCTTTGTTACAGATGGGCTTGAGAACTGCGTGTTAAATCCAATATTTGATTACTGTTTTCTCTCTTGTGGCGTACGGATATCCACTACCTCACATCATGCCGTGGGTGTCGTAAGAGACGACAGACGGAAACAAACTTGAAATTTTCAAGCTTGGAAACTGGTTAATATCCTATTACAGGTTATCTATGTTGTTGTGTACCAGTAGCATACTGGTCACAGAGATATTGGTCACAAAGATATATTTTATCGTTACTACGGTTAAGTTCACCGTTAGTTAACAATTTCAATGGACTGCAGGAATTGTTTAGCAGTACGAGCTTTTACCTCCTCTGGGTAATTCCCCAATAAATGCTCAAGTTCCACTTTAATGTTCATATTAGATCCGTTGGTAGGTTATTAATGTTACTACCTCTAGGAAACAGAATCAGCTAATCATTTAATTTAAGATTTAAGAAATAATTCACTAAGGGTTATTTTTTATATTTTATTTTTTTTATATAGGAAAAGGGTGACAACTGAGCACACAGTCCACCTGATGGTAAGTGATTGATGTGGCCCATAGACATCTACATCTATCCTCGATTGTATCTAATCAAAATGCAGATGCGTTGTCACCCGTGAGGACTAAGATGGAATGCCTCTTTTCCAGTAAAAAGGGTCTCCGGTTCTCTACACTCACCATACGAAACACAGCAGCATTAAGCTGCTATTTGACGCTGGTATTCTGTGAGAGCGTGGTCCTTCCCCGGTTGAGCCGACCCTTTGGGGTCGCTCTTCTCCTTGGGGAAGGACCACAATTATACAATTAATATAGCTGCAGCATGGCTCTATCACGTAAAAAAAATTCTTTTTTTTTATGACATATTCAGTATATGTAATAGATTTCCTAAATAAATCTATCGATTGATCCTTCATTATATTGATATCTACTTTAATTAAAAACTTAAAGAATTAAAAACGAGCATACAGTCCACATGATGGTAAGTGGATGCTGTGGCCCATAAACATCTAAATTTATCCTCGATTAAGAATCAAAACGCAGATGCGTACTAAGATTGAATGCCTCGTTTCCATGAAAAAAGGGTCTCCGGATCTCTACACTTACCATACGAAACACAGCAATATTATGTTGCTATTTTACGCTGGTATTCTGTGAGAGCGTGATCCTGCCCCAGTCGAGCCGACCCATTCGTGCTACAACCACAATAAAGCAGCAGCGTGGCTCTACCACGTATAAATTCTACAGGTATATTATAGTTGTAACACGAACGGATCGGAACGTAAAATAACAGCTAAATTCTGCTGTTTCGTATGGTGAGTGTAGAGAAGCAGGCACCACTTTTATTTGAAACGAGTCATTCTATCTTAATCCTCAGGGGGCAACGCTACGCCACAGCATCACTTGTCCTTTCCTTACCGGTTTTCTGTTCTAATAGCGACAACAAACAAATGAAAGCAATTTAGGTAGAAATAGTCGTAGTTTTATCCTGGTTGGCCTTAAATAGCTGATTACTAACGAAGTTCGTATGTTACGGCTAAAATTTCCCAATTAGTCCAATTAAATCCGGGACAGGGAAATCCATAGAAGTCGACGTAGTGGCTGCACGCGGTACCTAATATGGCGAACGTAATGAGCGTCCGCGTCCGTCCAAACGCGGCGTCACAATCGGTGCGCCGTCTCAATGCCTTTCCGATTTTGTGGGGTTATGTTGCGCTCGACCGCATATTGTTTGACTAACGCACTGGCAGGTTTCCGTGTGCGTTTGTTGCTTTTTATTTTTAATTCCTGAAAACAAACGAAGCGGTGGCGTAGTGATTATTAACCGTTTAATTGGGGCGTTGCGGGGTTCAAATCTCGCACGGAACAAGGTTATGTAAATATATAATATATAAATATATGGGCTTCAAATAATTGTTTCGGGTCTTAATGTCTGTCCATGTGCAATTAGTGTATGTCAAACACCTCCATGGTTTAGTAGAAAATACATGTCGGCGGATAGCGTTGTTTTTAACATAAGCCAAGACATAGAAACTTCATAACACTATGTAGTGTGTTGTTTCAGAATGGTATAGAAGAAAAATCATTTTTTAACCATTCAACTTTTGCTTGTTTACGAAGCCAAACAACAATAACTACGAAAGACAGAACAGTAGAAAAAATATTAACAAAAAATTATATAAATATAATAACTTTTTGAATATCCTTGCCACCAAGCAGCAATGCGCCCATTGTTATCTTCATGTTTGTCGGCTAAAAGAGCCAATATAATAACCTGACTAAAACCATTGAAGCGATATTTACTAGTTACTAAAAGACACGCCGATACTAGATCATTTGCAACGCGCATTAGAAACCATGGGCTCAAACTAATAGGCATAAGTACACAGAAATAGTAATAAGACAATAAAAATGAATTAGCGCTCGATTACTTCCAAAACCGATTCACCACATCTTAACACACCGATGCATGTAGGCGTATTATAAACATACGCAATGCACAATAATATCTAGTGTTTCACATTCACGTCGCGGATTACGGTAGAACAAAAGCAGCAATGGTAATTGTACAATACTAAAAGTAATAAATGAAAGTTTACAAAGGTATATATTATAGTAAAGTATTCATATAGATGTAAATTAGTAAAAGCAATGATAATTAGTAAATAATCAACTTACCGATGAAATGTTATGCCTCTGTTAGTTGAATGACACGTCCTTGATGACTTTTTACAACTGATTATGCTGAGGTTCACCATAATAATAACATAAATTCACGTACGACATTCCCCGTGCAACTAAATCACAAAATGGTGAATGATGTTCGTCAACACAACATAGCGGCGATAAGGATACGTCTATGCGACTTCTATTGTCTTATTATTACGGTTCCAGACATATTATAATACGTCCATATATTTTGAAACTATTGAAAACACATACGCGCACACACACACTCACACACACACACGCGCGCGCGCACACACACGCACACACACACATTTATATATATATATATATATATATATATATATATATATATATATATATACTTTAACTGTTACATATGGATTATTCTGTATTTGTTTGTATTCATATGCATCTGTGTAATTTATAAGCCTTATTTTAAAATGGGTTTATATCTATATACATTTATTATCTATACGTTACGTACGTTAAGTAACCTGCCACTAATTTCTCACGACATCATGGGTTGACTGGCAAAGAATGCTAACTAGCATTAAATCCGCCCTTTGTAACCTAAAAAAACCTAAAGGATTTGTAAATATACATACTATCGATCAATCGTACAATAAATTATTTATTACTTTTTCCCCTCTTATTCACTTGTCTTATAAAGATATAAAATGTAGAAACATCGGAAATTTACATTTTATTATATGTATAGCTTGTACTTAAACACAAATGCACATTAAAATGAAAATAAAATGAAATAAATTATACCTACAGAAGGTACAATAAGCGTACTTTTAAAGCTTTCGAAGCGATTTCTTCCAGACAAACTTTTGTGCAAAGAATTGTGAATAGGAAAGGTATATATACATTAGACAATCAAGTAATAGAAAAAACATCAGTGATCATAATATAATATGCTTAACACTCAATGACCATACAATTAAACGTAAAAAAAAAAAACAGAAGGCTATGATGCAAAAAACATCCACATTTTAATAGAAATAAGACAGACATCGGGCAAAATGTATGCAAAATGTTAAAGTAGGTAACACTATAAACCAGATAGAGCAGAACACTATGAGGCTGTACATAAATATTATAGCAATTAACATCAAATTTAATTAAATTTCCAACCCAGCTTCCCTAGTGAACGGAATGACGTCGAGTCATTAAGCATGTTTTTTTATCAAGTTACAAAGCCGCAAACAGACGTCCCGCCCTTAATAGCTCCCCGCAGCCGACACCATTCATTTCACACAATCATAAAAATATAATAAAAAACCCCCCAGCACACCATTCACCGATTTGATTGGAGAATAAAAATAAACAAAATACTTCATTGAAATCAAACAAATGGCTTAGGGATTTTTATAACTAACGCGATGATAACGACACGATTTGAGTTGGATACAAAAGTGTAACGTTTATTTAAATTGCACTAAGAATTATTTCATACATTACAACCATATGACTTACTTACTGACTACTTGATGATTACCACGTAGGAGGGATTTTGACACATTGCTCCGTTTGGCATTAGGGTTGGCAAGTACAGGTTTTTCTCATTATAATAATATAATTTTTATCAGAAAGATGCTAATGCCCGTCTCCTGTTTCTGTTTCCCTCAGTTGCTTCTTACGACACCCATTGAACAGATAAAAGTTGAAGTGTAATCTCTTAGGCCGTCGCTTCATGGCACATCACTAAATTGGGGTGCAGTTTATAAAACGATAACTCCTTAATAGCCGTGGTAGCTCAGATGGTTAACACTCGCTGTAAATATAACGGAACGCGAGTAACCCGGGTTCAATCCCCGCCGGCACCAATGAAACTGTTAATTGAAATTTTAAGTACTGATTCACCTCGTGCTCGGCGGTGAAGGAAAACATCGTAAGGAAACCTGCATGTCTGAGGAATAAGAAAAAAATATTTCGAAGATATGTGAAGTTCGCCAACATGCATTGGGGCTGCGTCGCTGACACTTCCTTGCCCTAAAACCCTCTCAGAAGTGAGAGGCGGCCTGTGCCCAGCAGTGGGACGTATATAGGATGTAACTTTACTTTTTACTTTTATGACTTTATATAGAATAAGGGTGACAAACGAGTGAACAGTCCGCCTGATGGTAATTGGATGCTGTAGCCCATAGACGTCTACATTTATCTTCAATTAAGAATCAAAATGCAGATGCGTTGCCAGCACTGAAGATTGAGATGTTTCCAGTAAAAAAGATCTCCAGTTCTCTACACTCACCATACGAAATACAGCAGCATTGAGATGCTATTTTACGCTGATATTCTGTAAGAGCGTGGTTCTGCTCCGGTCGAGCCGACCTATTCGTGCTGTAACCACAATATAGCTGCAGCTTGGCACCACGTGTGAACTGTCGAATAAGCGATGCAAATAATATTACACGGTATGTCGGAATTTGTGCAGACTAGTGGATAAAATCAATAATAGCTAACTCATTATATGTATTATAATGTATGGTATTTACCCGACTATAGCTAAAATGCATTTTGAAAGATTTCTAAGTGTTAAAACTCTTTTTCTGTTTAGGAGTTCGTCTCGGTAGGTTACAACCATGTTTTCATTTTCTGCTGTCGAACAGTAGTGCACATGTTACTCCAAATTTGAAAAAAAGGTAAATGAAATACGTGAATCAAATTCCTAACTTGCTATAATTTATAACATGCTGCTAACAAGCACATCACGTTACGTAGTCGTGTCGTTGTTATAAAGTACCCTTTTCATAGTCTTTTATCTTTTGTTAAGTACTCGTATCTCTTGATCGTAATGTTAAATAGTTTTTAGTTTTTAGTTTTTTTTTTATTTATTTATTTATGGCTAGGTTTAATATCCTTGAAACTTCACGATTTAAAGGGTTATATTATATTTGTATTTTTTCCATCTGCAATCACATTAGTAGCGATCAAATAGGTAGTCTTTTTTATTTTAATTTAACACGTTTTTTACGTAATACAGTCAAACTGTAGCTATATTATTGCACTGATGGGTCCGAAACTATTACATATTTATCTAAGAATATTAAAATAAAGTAAGGGTAACAAACGAGTACCCAGCCCACCTACTAAAAGGATATTTTAATTAATAGATTACCGATAATCGATTAAGAATCAAAACAAAAATGTATAGTTACCCCTAAAGAGTAAGATGGAATGCCTCGTCACCATTATAAAAATTTTGTTTTCTCTGAGCTCATCGTGCGAAACACAAAAAGTAAAGCACTATGCTGCTATTTTACGCTGGGGTTCTGCGTATGTGTAGGCTTTTGCAGAATAAGCCGACTCATGTGCATCGAAGCGTACAAAAACAGTGGACACACATCTTTATTTGATTGGATTGATTGACTGCTTCATTGGTTTAGTCGTCGTAAACGCATTTGCTGATCATGAGGTCCCGGGTTCGAATCCTGGCTCGGGACAAAACCAGTTACTGGGTTTTTTGGTCATGTTTTGGTTTGGTGGTGCTTCATCTCCGTGCCTCGAAAAGCACGTAAAGCTGATGTTCCTGCGGCTGATCTCTCTTCGGTCGTGTCGAATTACCGTTCCATCGCATGATGAGAGTGTGGGAATAGAGAGTGCACCAGTGATTGCGTATATACTTGGGCTCTATAATCCTGTCCTGCGCAGCTGACTAGTCTCCGATTGGCCGAAATACGGTCTGGCGGACATTATCTATTTGATATTCCGTTATGCCACCTTTAATATGCTCGTACTTGTAGCATGGGTCAGCTCGTCTGAGGAATAACCACGCTCTCACAGAATAAAAGTAAAAAGTAAAGTTACAGCCTATATATATCCCACTGCTGGGCACAGGCCTCCCCTCATTTCTGAGAGGGTTTTAGGGCAAGGAAGTGTCCGCCGCGCTGCCCTAATGCGTGTTGGCGAACTTCACATGTCATCGAAATAATTTTTTTTTCTTATTACTCAGACATGCAGGTTTCCTCACGATGTTTTCCTACACCGCCGAGCACGCGGTAAATCAGCACTTAAAATTGCAATTAACAATTTCATTGGTGCCGGCGGGATCGAACCCGGGTTACTCGCGTTCTGTTATATCTACAGCGAGCGTTAACCATCTGAGCTACCACGGCTCACAGAATACAAGCTTGAAATTGCAGCTAATGCTGCTGAGTTTCGAATGGTGAGTGTCGAGAACCGGAGACCCTTTTAACTGGAAACGAGGCTTTTCATTTTAGCCTTCAGGGGTGACATCACATTTGCGTTTTGATTCTTAATCGAGGATAAATTTAGATGTCGATAGTGTAGACGTCTTTAGGTCACAGCATCCACTTACCACCAGATGGACTGTTTGCTGTTTCCGTTAGTCACCCTCATTCTACTTTTTTTTAAACATACGATCGGATTTACTACAATATATCGAGTCAACCTTCAAACATTTCGACCCGTAGGTATCGAGAGACGAGACTATAGGCACAGTATAATAAATAATATGAATTTATAGACTGTACTATGGGGAAGTTTAAAATTGTATGGCTTTGGAAGGCAGTCGACCAAGGCAAACCATTTCTTTTTGTCAGGCGTAATGTACCTAGACTGGCGTTTGGTACTGGGAACCTGTTTACCAAATGATTCATCATGAAGATTTAGGCAAACCCTCCTTAGAGAATTCAATGTCCAGCAGAGGATACAACAGTTTTACTAAATATTAAATTAATCTAATGGCTACAGTCGGAAACTTTTTATAGCTCTATAAAGATAAACAGAAAAACTTTATTGTGGTCAAGTTCGGGCGGAAAGATGTCATAGTAAAATTTTATAGTTTTATCCTAAATGTTTAATGTGAACTGTTTAGTATCGTTTAATGTATGTGATGGCGACACAATAACTGGTACTTAAGGTGGTCGTCGAAGTAGGAAAGCACCTGAATCCTGATTCCTCTGTGCAAAATAATCTATGTTTATCGGTTATCGGTGACCGATCACGTCAGCGACGTTGTGTTCCTTTGGTGCTATTTTTAACACGCTGTTATCATCTTTGTATGTGTGTACCTATAGTGTATACTATATGAATATAATGAAATGCATATACACTCACCGGCACGGAAACTTGGCCACTCGTGAATTTGCTGATTATTTGCACTGAAACGTTTTTTTAACAGTAAATTAAGGGTAGATGCATTCAATAAGTGTCTCTAATGGTTTTGGAACATAGAAATTTAATGTTTACTTCACCGAAATTTTTCTTTTCAAGATAACATGTTTCCACTAAAATTAACATCTTTCCATTGTCACTTTAAAAACACTACAAAGTTAAAAATTAAGTCTGTTTCTTTATTGTCTATCAGTTTTAATATCGGGTGTTTCCTCCTCTAGCCCTGATAACCGCTTGCATTCGATCTGGCATGCTTTGAATGATGTTTCTGACATCAACTTGCGGTATGCTGTCCCAAGCGGCCAGCGCTGCATTTCGGAGCTCATTTAGAGTTTGTGGCGGTTTGGAGCTGGACTTTATCTTTCTTTTGAGCATACCCCATACATGCTCAATTGGATTTAAGTCCGGGCTACGAGCTGGCCACTGTAATTTTTGTATTCCAACCTCTTCCAGATATTCCTCTACACAATGTGCGACGTGCGGGCGTGCATTATCGTGCATGAGGAGGAATTGGTCGTGTCCAATGAATCCCGAATAAGGCATTACGTGCTCCTGAAGAACTTCCTCGATGTATCGAGTAGCTGTAAGCCGATTATCGACGATGACCAACTCTGTACGTGCGTCGGAACTTACACCTCCCCATACCATTATTGAGCCTCCATGGAAACTCACAGTTTGGGTGGTGGTAATGGGTAGAAACCTCTCTCCTCTTTTTCTCCACACTCGTTCTCGACCATCTGGAGCACGTAAAGCTATTCGACACTCATCTGTGAACAACACTCTAGCCCATTGCTCGTGGGTCCAATTGACATGTTCTCTTGCGAACTGAAGTCGGGCTACTCGGTGCTGTCTGAGAAGTTCTGGACCTCGTGCTGGTCTACGAGCTTTTAAATTCACTTCCTCCATTCGTCTTCTCACCGTACGCTCACTAACATTAATGCCTCTTGCGATTTGGAGCCGCTGGCGTATCTCAACAGCGGTCAGGTAGCGGTTTCTCAAAATCTCCATAACAATAAAACGATCGTCCCGGGCCGATGTGCACCTTACGCCCCCACTGCCTGGCCTGCGGGTGTAGCGGCCTGTCTCCTGGTATCGTTTCAGTGAATACTGCATTGAGGACCGTGGTACGTTAAGCACAATAGCAACTTCACGCTGTGTCAGCCCTTGGTCAATTAATGCTACTGCTTGTGCAACTTGTGCTGGTGTTAATGGCATTTTTATTGGCTTTAAAGCACCTTTAGTTATTTAATTAAGACACAAGATCACAATAATTGAATAACCTTACAGTAAACTTTTCACAACAAACAAATTTAAAATGAGAACTTACTCGCTCAAATGAACCGATTCAACTAAAAATTAAAGAATTCGTCATGGTGCACTTAAACATAATGAATTACCCTCTTGAACTTGAGGGTAAACATTTTTTTGACATACTTGCATAACAAACATTCATCAGAAACACTTAAAGCTTTTGCTATCGCGAGATAACCGCTTGGCCAAGTTTCCGTGCCGGTGAGTGTATATATATATATATATATATATATATATATATATATATATATATATATTTAGTTTTCACCCACTTGCGGACATATTTTTTTATAGATTATGGGTGACAAACGAGCACACAGTCCACCTGATGGTAAGTGGATGCTGTGGCCCATAGACATCTTCATTTATACTCGATCAAGAATCAAAACGCAGATGCGTTGTCACCCGTTTTTTTTATTCTGTGCGAGCGTGGTCCTTCCTCAGACGAACCGACCCATTCGTGCTACAACCATAATATAGCTAGGCCCTACCAGGTCAAAATCTAAATTACATCTAAATAATCTGAAAGTTTGCACCATTATTGTGAACGAATTACAATACATGTATCTCTATCTACCTATTACTACCTATAAAAGATAGATGAAAGCCTATGAATATAGGCCTCTCCCATAGAATGCCTCATAGCGGATTTGCAACCGCAGTTTTTTTATTCAGCTGCTATCAGCAAGATGCTGCTGCCCATTTCCTGTTTCAGTTTTCCTCAGTCGCCTGTTGCGGCAGCCACGGACGCTATGGGGTAGTGGGTATTGTTACACCGCCACTACATGTTTAATAACTTTATCACTTTCACTTATTGCTTTCATTAGGATCATCACAGCTTATTAACATTTATTTATATATACCGATACCGATACCGACACGATTATTGATTTCCAAAATGAAGGTAAAATAAATAAAACACATGTCAGGTTATTTTTTTATTAATATAAAATAACAGGACAAAGTAAATAAAACCATTCAAAACCATACAGAAAGGTTGAGATTAGTTAATAATTTTAGTAATTAAAATTAACATTGATGAGATTTTCGTTTAAAAAACAAAGTATTCCTAAGTTTTGTGGAGAAAAGTGATTTCTCAAATCTGTTTGAATAAGACCTATGGTGGAAAATAGTCTCTCAGATGCGACAGGACTCAGAAATACTCTGCGCCATTTCTTTCAAGTTTGGGTAGAAGACGTTATTGCGCTAAAAAAATGAATGGATCTGCGCCTCTCGATATATTAGGAGACGTTAGGTAGAGAGTTATCTTCTTCTTTGAGACAATTACAGCTCGAAGTAGACAGAGGAAACAAGGAAACAAGACACAGCACATCATATTTGCAAGAGAATACATTTTAAAGCGCGAAATTTTAAAAGTATCGTTGAAACGGCCTTAAAAATATCGCTGATGCCGATATATCGGCAAACTTCGAGTATCGCCGATATATCGGTATTGTTATCGGATGCATCCCTATTAGAGAGTGGACCTGTGCCTGCGCATAAACTCGAGCACTATAATCCTGTCCTGCGCCGATATCTAGTCTGCGTGTTATTCAAGTTTTTGCATATATTATTATTAATTGCAGTAATATAGTCTCTTTAAATTAAAACATTCGGTTACAAGAGTTATCACCTATTTGAACTTCCGTAAAATGCTCAACTATACACTTCCAAAATTGCAGCAGTTAGACGATAAAAATAACGATCACGGTCTGATTTATTATATTATTGGAATGGGATTCGAGCGAAACTTGACTGTTACGGATAGTATGAATGCACACACATATTTACTTGATAATATTTTATCATACCGAGATCGGTCTGTTTTTTTATGTCAAACTTCAAAAAAAATGTTTGGAAAATCTAAAAGTGCACGACGCATAATGCTCATATGATCGTGAAAAAGGTAGAAAAAAATTCTCAATCAACAATTGAAAATATCTTTTCAATTTAGTACCTATGTTATTATTCAAAAAACTTTTAACAGAATTATCTTAAAACGATCAGAACTCATCTTTAATATTACTTTAATTTTTAGGTATTTGTACTCAGGCATTGTCATAAAAACTATTATTTTTTTACCTGGTTTCGTTAATAAGTTTTTTTCTCGTCAAGTTTATTTCGTTTAAAAAAGTTTTTCATCTAGTCATAATCAGTATTTCAATTTAGCATTCACCAAAGTACGCTTTCAGGTCACTACATAAAGTCCAAGACGTAAAAGTATATTTATATATAAATCCTACGTAATTTTAGCGAAACAATATATTGTTAAGAAAATCTGTGATTATAATAATAATAATAATATCTCACCTTGGTTAACTACTGAATCAAATTATCGTGTTTACCCCTTCATGCGGACTTGATAAATTTACACCATAAGCCATTAAGCCACTGTTTTAATGTAAAAATTGCAATTAGTAGATTAAAAAAAATAAGTACAACAATCATTTATCTTTCTAACAATGTGCTTTTTATATAATTTATATGTTCCATATGATTGTTAGATACGATTTCATGCGACAAAACGTAGGATTCTTGTTTTTTGGGCGCTAGTAGAAATACCTCCGCGATTAGCACATGCAAAAAATTATATATATGTTATAGTGATGTCCTATAAAATTGTAAGAACGCATATTCTTCAATTTACGCATACTCGTGTTAAATAAGTCTATATCAATTTGTTGTATCATATTAAAGCTAATTGACACATTATTTAAATTACTTAACTTTTATGTCTTTATTAAAAATTTATTTTGTTGATAGTATTATTTAAAAGGACGTACAGAAAATGATGTCTCTATAAATTTATAACATAACTGACTGTGCGCACCAGACCTTTTTTATGTGGCAACTCTAAACAGTTAAGAGCATTATTGACAATATTCGAAACACTACACAGATCTGCTATTTTTCTTCGTTGGTATGAGAGAGTTTATGAGACTAATAGAATTGTATATTAGCTAAGCGTTTGACGGTGGCTGTTTGAAGTATTTGATTGTTTGAAGGCCTACAATTACAGTTTCTGCTTTAAAAACATCTCCTTGGCATAGTAAAAATCCTAGTGCGGTGATAACGTTTTTTAATAGATAATAAACCCTCCTTAATGAACGTTCTAGAAAGCAATTTATCATTAGCGTTAATAATAAATTTCTATTAAGACACGTGCTTTAACAGTACGTAGATGGAGATAATTATTTCTATATATAATTTAGTAATGGGCGGCGCTGGGCTGATATCTGATGTCTATCAGTGAACACTTTCTTGTAACCAGTTCTCCGAGGCGCCGTTGAAGCAACCAAGTGCTGATAATGTCGTGAGGGTAAGATTCATATATTAAGAATTGCTATATTCGTTTTGTACCTTGTTTACATCAGAGAAATTAAGACAAGCAGTTTTTTTTTACGAATAGTGAAGAAGTGGCTGAACCGATATAGATAGCAATACCAAGGTGGATCTAGGTTATATTTTATCAGTGGAAATTAAGACTTTTTTTTGAAAAAATAAAACGAAAAATGGATAAAACAAAATGGTCAAAAACGCGTATAGCTTTTTGTAACATAATGTCGTTAAATTGATTTCTCTATAAATGTCTTTTCACTTTCCGTGTGGTTCTCAATAGATACAATAGTAATTCTCGCTCAAATAATTTACACTGTTTTATATGTATCTGCATAACACTGTATAATAGTCGTATTATAAGTGATATTATTTTTTTTTCTTTTCAGCGCATTATTTAATGTAAAAGTCATATTTTTGGTAAAGGTTGTTGAACCTACTAAAACAGATTTTTGTAAACATATATATACCTACCTACATTTGTTTGTATATCTCAATAAAATAAAAAGCAATAAAGAAACGAATTCATAATACATCTATGTATTTCTTACCAGCCCGTCAACAGCCAGCCTCTACGGGTTCATTTTCAGTGTTGACTAATTATGATTGATGACAGCAACATATTATATAGGTTTAAAAATGCTTATAATACAATATATAAAATACTAGTGATCCACCCCATCTTTGCACGGGTGATTTCTAGATCTCGAAAACAGCGCCACCTACCGGGTCCAATTGAGTTTTTAAACCATGCAGCTGCAACTATCAGGTCAGCCCGACCGGGGAAGGACCACGCTCTCACAGAATACTTGCGTAAAATAGCAGCTCAATGGTGCTTTGTTTCATATGGTGAGTGTAGAGAACCGGAGAACCTTTTTACTGGAAACCAGACATTCCATTTTAGTCCTCAGGGGAGACAACGTATCTGTCTTTTGATTCTTAATCGAAGATAAATATAGAGGTCCACGGACCAGAGTATCCACTTACCATCAGGTGGACTGTGAGCTTGTTTGTTACTCTTATTCTGTAAAAAAGCATGTCATTGAATAGTTTGTTTCGATATTCGCATGGCACTAAACAGCGTTACAAAAAGATATGGTGCGGTGGAATCTGCAGGTAATCTGCGGGCATTAGAACTGTGAGAGGTAATAGAGAAACGGGAAAGTTTTTATAGGTAACGAGGCGTTTATCTTTTCCTTCATAGGTGTTAACGAATCTACATTTTCATTCTTAATTGAGGATAGATGTAGGTGGCGACATCTAGTGAGCCGAAGATTATTAATCCCCATTGACATTATTCAAGCCACAAAAATGAACTCAAGCATTTTCTGGTCCTAAGTGTTTGCCAGTGGAACTATTTCACCTCTTAAATTGAGCTTACCGTTACCGTTACCTTGCCATAGTTGCCACGCTTAGCGGACGGGATGGCAACCGCATTTTTTATTTTTTTGTTATTATTAGGAAGACTCTGCTGCCAATCCCAAGTTTGTTTCCCTCTGTTGCTTTTTACGACACTCACGGGATCTTATGGGTAATGAATATTCCTACAGTTAAAAATTATAACTTTTAACACAAAGTAAAAACTGACTTCAAGTTTCTAATAAAGAAGTTATTTATTTGCTACCATTAGGGATGAAATTTTTTCTCCAGATTTACATGATCCTATATATATATATATATATATATAGGGAAGAGTAATGGAACCTAAGGTTCTTTTAGGAAGAGAAAAGGAACATAAAGGAACCTTAGGTTCCTTTCTCTTTGTAATTATTAGTACTAAAAAGGGATTTCTTATATTTACGCGAACACTACACATTGAAATAATACTAGTTTTTACTATATACACTGTTGGTATTCTACACAACTTTGTAGCGTCTACAATAATAATCTTTATCCTACCCGCAGGCTGATTCATCAGTTCATCACACAGTTTATGACACTGGTACGGCTTAAGGCGGCTTACGATATCAAAGTCATATTACGCTATAAAGACTAGCATTATATCAGCTTTATGTCTGTTATTTCGAGACTATTTACGTGTTTATCGATTTAACATATCTTATAACATAATTTATCTATAAATACAACCGGCTCATTATCAAAGTTTACGTTTATAACATAAACAAATTTGTAAATATTTACACAATTTAGTTACAACAGTAATAATTATTTGTTTAAACAGCTGCTGTATTTCAAGACACATGAGTAGACAAACGGAACAGAGACAAAGCTTAAGAACGGGCAAAATTGTTACCTATTTTGGTAGGGTCGTCACAAATGATGTATAGATAAATTGAACAAAAGCAGGAGTTCCTTCGTGAGAAGTCTATCCTATCTGCAGCAGCAGTTTATGGTGAAGATCATGTTTAATAAACAAAATTAAATTTAAATACAAAGTTTACAGTCCATGCTTTTAACCCTTAAAAGTTACCTCGTAAGGAAACAATGCTGGTTGCAGGAGCAATTCATGATAAAAATCGTGTTAAACTATTAAAATTAAACTAACATACAATATTTCGTGACCCTGCTACTACCCGTTAAAGAGTTGAGAGAGAATGAGGAGACAACCCTTGGCTGCTGCACCAGGTTATATCCATTATACTATTGCATTGTCACTAAAGTTACGGTATACAAAATTTCAACTCAATGAGACATCGGCAAGTGGTTTAAATCTTACTTGCAATATGTGAACTTAACACGCGTACCTACTATATACCAACCCACCCTCATACTTAGTACAAATGTTTAGTAATATATTATAATAACAATAAAAAGGTTAAAACACACCGTGTAGTTCCTCTTACTATTAAAAAAGGATCATACAGTAAAATAAAGGTACTTACTTGAAAAAGTGATAATCAAATATTTACTTACCTATTGTACTCCTTGAGATAGTTAAAGTATGATATATTTTTATTTTTTCTAGTATTATTTATACAAACAGTACAATAAACAACCATTATTAATAATACCACGTTTTTACATTAAAATATTTAAACTTGCAACTAACGAAACAAATAATGTGCGTCGCACTGACCCTGAGATCAGTCAACTGGCTGCGCCAGCGTAACGAGTTTTTTCCAGTCTTGCAGTGTCACGTACATTCGCAGCCACATACGGCCAGTGGTCACGCACACATGCCACGCGTGCTTGTAGTAGTGCAACCCATTCGCGCGTTGTATTATGAAGCTTTATCTTTGTTCCGTTTACTTACTTATGTGGTTCAAAGTCCAAACTTCCTTAATTTTTAAAGTTATCTTACTTTGATCTCGTCGGCACCACTGCCCGTTGATAAAGGAATTGTATAGTAGCCCGCAAGTTGGGCACATTAAATATATTTAAAAGTGTGTATCCGCTTGAGAACTGGAGAAAGGCAGATTCTTTTCATTGAATTACATTCACCGATCTATTACAACCTACAAAATCTACTGTTTAACATTGGTCTTCCTCATAGAAAGCCTCATAGGAGAGATTTCGCCATAGTTACTGCGCTTGGCAGGCGTGTTTGCAACCCCAGTGTTTTAATATTGAGTTGTTTTAGGAAGATGCTGCTTCCCATCTCCTGTTTCCGTTTCCCTCTGTCGCATCTTACAACACCCAGGGATCGATGTGGGGTTGTGGGTATTTTTACACCACCGCTACATAGTTACTTCCTCAATAAAGTCAACTAATACGGAGTGGCACCAACACTACTACAAAATAAATAGCATTAAAAAACGGCATGTGTTCGTACCATTTTTAGGTAATATCAACATGTAGCCCGATTCCACTGTTTGTAAAATGATGTACCTATGTGTGTACGTTAGAGAGCTCTTTTGTGTCCTACGTTAGAGAACTTTTTTGTTTCGCATACCAGGGAAATATTGTATCGACTTAAAACAAATTTTATTTGATAAGTAAATTCAGAACTATACTAAAATGTTTTCATTAAAATTGATTAGCGATATAGCTGTTTAACCAAAAAATAACTTACGTTTACCACAAAATAGATACTTGCCAGTAAGTAAAAATCGAATCGCATCCACAATCAATCTATGAATTATAATTTCAGACTGTAGACAGAGAAACCTATAGACAAATTGACGCCTTCTTTCGCATTCGCACACGAAAAAGATAGATTTATGCAAACGTCTTGCGTAGAAATGAGATAGAGCGGTGTGATTGTTTGTCCCTTTCTCCGTGCCGGTTTTTTTGTTTAGCAAACTCTACAGTTTGCTAAACAACTTTAACAGCGTAGCGATTTAAGGAGTTTACAAGTTGGTTTAAGTGAGAAAAAAGTGTTTTGTGAGCTTAAGATTGGTGAATCTTGTTCACTTCAGTTCTTAGAACAATTAAAATTTTTATCTAAATGTGTTTAAAAGTCATAAAGATTTTGTATAACCTAAAAATTCCTTATCGTCCTTTCTCACTCGAGGCCACGCCAATCATTAGTCTATAGGTTTCTCTGTCTACGTTTCAGACGATAAAATCATCGCTTTTTTAACTAAATAATTACTTGTACTAGCTTTTGAGTTTAATAGTATAGGATACATACATTGACCCATTACAACGTGGTACATGTGTACTTATGGGTTTTCAAATACCATCTCAATAGAATAAATAGAATTATTTTTCTTCAAAATTGATTACATGTAATTCTTATTGAAAGTCATTTTTTACTTCTACCACTGCTTCGGAAATAACCTCTGTCCTAGGAAGAACTATCAAGAGACCCAGCGGGACTTTTTCAAAACATATCTTACATCTTGTAGCGCGAAAAAATAATTGTTGATGGCCTAGTATCAGAGCCCCAACCAGTTTTATAAATAATCTTCAATGTTAGATAGGTTCGTCTTTTTTATCACTCCTCAGACCTTAGGCGCACATTACACGCTCATGCAGACGTCAACCAATTCCATCAATCATGATTGATAAAAAAAGGATGGTAACTGATAGGCGTACCTACATTACGCGCTCATGCAGGCGTCAATCACTGCATAACACGGTAGGTTATTCATCAATTACAACCGTGATTGTTGCAAAACTGACAGTCTGCATGAGCGTGAAATGGTTAACGGCGACAAAAGCTGGTGGTAACTAAGCTTCACAGCTTAGCTCACCGCCGCCAAGTTTGTCGGTCTTCTACAAATTGTACTTCGGAGAATGTGCCCATGAGCTTTATAAGCTTATAACGCCATCTCCATTCTCCTATCAGAATAGCAGACGTACTGCAGGTTACCAGTCACACTTGGTTGATATTCCGAATATTCGCACTAAGCGCTATAAGTCACCTTTCATAATGCGCACAGACAAGGAGTGGATTACCCTGCCGGCGTGTGTATTTCCGAGTGCATATATAACCGTGTTAACAGGCTTCTCCTGGGCGAAATCGCTTCAACGTAGATCTCATCTTTGCCCTCGAACCAGATGGAGGTCTAGATTGAGCCTAGTTTAGTAATAAAAAAGAGGTTTTAAGTATAACCAATATAATAATAAAGTAATAGTTTGGGCCTAATATGTACCTTGTGGAACACCTAACAAAAACTGAGTGAAATGTTTATTATTATTACCAAATAAAAGTTTCTTCCACGATCACGTAGTCCATGACGCGGCCTTTAAAATTATAGACGTGATTTATGACTAAGTCTAAGCGATATCAAAAGAGCTTTAGTCAATATAACAAAAATATCACCGCTTCTGTCATTAAAATATTTTGAATAAAGCGCGTTTATCATCCAGTTGCTTCGATTAATAAGAAAGCAAGCATTTAGTCTGCTACGAGGGTTTACTATCAGTTACAAATGATTCTGGTCTTTAATGGTGTGCTATATGATGTATTTTCGGAAGAATCAAAGAAATTCTTAGGCAATAGCGTGTCAACTACGTCTCATATTTTGATATTTACGACATTGTCTTGTCGATTGTATGACGTTGACGCAAACATTAAACTAGAAAGTTTCGGAGACTATTAGATGTGCATCACTTCGTTAAGATGCACTATTTGTGAATAGTATATTGTCTGCTAGATACTACGATGTAACAGTAACGGTAAATACCGTTAGCGTTACCGTTACAGCCTTCTAAAATCCACTGCTGAACCTCTGCCATAGTTGCCACGCTTGGCAACCGCAGTTTTTTTATTTTTAGTCGTTACTAGGGAGACGCTGCTGCCCATCTCCTAATTTGTTTCTCTTTGTCGCCTCTTACAACACCAATGGGACGATATGAGGTAGTGGATATTCTTACTCAAACACTACACGATAAAATGTGAAATAAACGGGGATATTCGAATAAGGAAAGTTATGTGTTATGTTTTCATAGTTTACTTTTGGCTCTCAGATATACAAAAACATAAATAAAAATAATATCAAGAGAAATACTGGTCGTGTAAGGCGGCTTATAATCTAAAAACGCGTAGTAAAATTTGACAAAGATAAGCACGTAGGTATAGATGTCGCAATAGTTTCAACAATTGACTTGAGTATCCATTTTATAACAGTAATTTTATCATATAAATATTTACGTAATTAGTACATACTAAATAAAACTATTTTTTTAGGATTTTATCGTTTTATGTTTTCACCTGTTTAAATTTTCAGATGTTTTCTGCGTTATAGCACCTACAGTCATTGGGACCTTAAACACTGCATGCAAAGACATTTACGTTTACGTTTTTTACATCACTGGTATAAGATATTTATCTTCTTGATCTCTAGCATTAACTTTGGTTCGACTTCCACAAAAATAACTTCATTATCGTCATCATAATTACAGTCCAATGTCAAGTCTCCTACTAAATATGGGCCTCCCCAAACGAATACCTGAATGTCAAAAAGAACTTACTGTATCTAGTAAAATCACAAGGTGATAATAAATAACATAAAATGTGTCATTAATAATATGATCCGTACACTTAAATTTACAAGTTTCCTTTATATACGCATAATTGTTTACTTCATAAGTACGCAATCCAAAGCACGTTGTGATTAAATATGCCCATAAATTTAAGAACAGTAACACATTATTTACTTGGCTAAGCGTACTGCATCTTGTGTAAGTCTATTTTTATATAATTTTAACAATTCGTGTATTTATTTATTTTATTTTTGCATCTATCACATATTCCCACACTCACTAGAACATTGAAACAGAAACAGATTTTTTTCTTCAATGTAGATTATAAACAAGTATTGAAAGTCAAATTTTTATTTACCACTGGTTCGCAAAAAAAACCCCTGTCCTGGGACGAACCAGCAAGAAACCCATTGGGATCGAATGCCAAAAGGCATTAAGTCCCTTTGTAATCCGTTTTGTTAAGGTGTTCAACGGTAAAGTATGTATAAACAAATGTTCAAAAAGTAAATAAATTATCGACCATTATATAAATAAATAACTAAAACAACTGTTGAGTCTAGAAGTAAATTATACAAATTCAAATCACTGTCAATATACCTACACAGATTTCTAAGTACATATTTGCTTAGTAGCTGATCAACGTCTGCTGCTAAGTGGATTAGAGGCACAAAGCCGACTGGGCGGCTTACCGTCGTTTGTGCCTTTCTAAGAAAGCTTCTTATGTACTCTTTTGACACATACGAATAGAAATTAAAGGATTGTCACACAGAGAGTTAGAAAATATCGTTTATGCAACAAAAAGCGTTTCTTATTTCGTATATATTTGCATAGAAGTAGTGTGATAACCAAACAACCTAATTATAAGTGGTGATATGGTCACAAATACACTAATTTACAAATGAAAATTTAAATTGAATTTTTGAATTTTCTGTCTTAAATAATGCCAAATTGTTGGCATTATTTAAGACTTTCTATATAGCACGATGGTGACAAACGAGTACACCATCCACCTAATAGTCAGTATATTCTGTGGCCGAAATTCACTTACATCTAACCTCAATTAAGTATCAAAATGCTATTTTCCCTCCGTGAGTACCTGAAAAAAAATCTTGCTGTTCTTGTCGTTCACCATACGAAATACAGCAGCATGATGCTGCGATTTTACGCTGGCATTGTTTGAGAATGTGTGGTATGGTTTGTTAATAATGGGTGATGGGTTTTCTTAAGTCGACAGCGTACACATCACGTCTCCTTGCAGTTCTGAAATATCATTGCGTTGCTCAATACAACTGGATTACGGTACGTAGTGAGTGGTTAAGAGTTATAAGTATGCAGTTAATGGCCACACGCGTCGCTATAATTACAAGAGTGCAGGCGTCCATGCCGTCACGAAGGGCATTTAAGGCATTGTTTGCTGAGCAAACATTGGCCGGTTTGGACATCGATACTGTACTAGGCCATAAGATGAAGCGATTATCGGTTTCTTTTAAACAGATTTTATTTAAAGCTGGGTGTTCCTGTTTTTGTCCGTATTAAAATTAGTATAATTTTAATACGGACAATTAAAATTATTTTATACAGTGGTAGAGCCACGCGGCAGCTTTGCTGTTGCATGTATGGGTCGGCTCAAACCGGGGTGGTACCACGACCTCACAGAATACCGGCGTGAAGTGGAAGCTCTGCTTCCGCGTTTCGTCTGGTGAGTGCAGGTGGCCGGAGGCCAAATCCCCCCCCATCAACATGGTAGCGGCATTAAATGATGATAGACTACCCCAGGAGGGTACCAGCACCGCAGGAGAATCCCTCGCTGAGCATCCACGATCATGTTTCTCCACTTCTGAGCATGGGTGCTCAGGCTGCCCCGCGTATTCTGGGGGGGGGGGGGGGGCAAAATTCCGCTCAAGACTACAACTGCTCGGGGCAAACGGAGCAACAAAACCAAGGCGACCCCTGCCACGCTGTCCGTGAATTTCTGCAATATCAGGGGACTTCACTCTAACCTAAACGCCGTCCACTACCATCTCGAGACGGCGAGACCGGCTCTGCTCTTTCTGACCGAGACGCAGGTGTCCTCTCCGGCTGATGTCTAGTATCTCTCCTACCCGGGGTACAAACTGGAACACTCCTTTGTGCCTCGGGCTGGAGTTTGACGTTTACGTCAGAGAGGACATTTGTTCTCGACGCCTTGGCAGACTTGAAGATTCGGACCTGTCCATCCTTTGGCTACGCGTAGACAGCGACGACCATACACGCGTCTACGGGTGCCTCTATAGGTCCCATAGCGGTAATGCCGAAACAGACCGACTCTTCGACCACGTCCAAATGGCTACAGATTCGTTGCTACAGCAGATCCCCTCCGCAGAGATCGTGATCCTCGGCGACCTTAACGCCCATCACGCCGAATGGCTTAGTTCACGTTTAACCGATCATGCGGGGAGATCTGTTCATGATTTTGCCTTGGCATTTGGTCTGACACAACTGGTTACTTCGCCTACGCGGATTCCAGATGTGGAGGATCATGCACCTTCCCTGTTGGACCTTCTGCTGACCTCTTACCCGGACGGATATCAGATTTCCGTTGACGTCCCTTTAGGCTCCTCGGACCATTGTCTTGTTCGGAGTGTGGTGCCACTCACGCTGAAATCGCAGTTGCAATCTGCAGGCTGCCGCCGTGTTTGGCACTATAGGTCAGCCGATTGGGATGGGATGCGGTCTTTCTTTGCATCCTACCCTTGGAGGCGGGTTTGCTTCTCGCCGGACGATCCCAACGTTGTTGCGGATTCTGTCGCTGATGTGGTACTTCAGGGTATGGAACTTTTTATTCCTTCCTCTGTGGTGCCCATTGGAGGCAAATCTCAGCCATGGTTTGGTCGCTCCTGTAAAATAGCATCATGCTATAAGCAGGAGTGCTACCAAGCCTGGGCTGACGCATCAGCGTCCCGGGATGTAAACACCAGCGCTCTAAAAAAGAAGTATAATTCCGTCTCTAGGTCCTTCAAAAGAGTCGTTGCTAAGGCAAAGTCAGAGCACATAGGCAGAATTGGCGAGAAACTAGTCCGCCTTCCTTCTGGAACCCGTGCATTCTGGTCTCTCGCCAAGGCTGTCCAGGGGAATTTCTGTCAGCCATCTTTTCCATCTCTGCACAGGGAGGACGACTCACTGGCCCATACCGCAAAGGAGAAAGCCGATCTTCTAGGCTCTTTCTTTGCGTCCAACTCGACTCTCGATGACGGGGGGGAGTACGCCGCCAACCATCCCGCGGTATGAGTGCTCCATGCCGGAAGTCCAGTTCACACAGCACTCAGTTTGCAAAGCACTCCTCTCCCTGGACATCCACAAGTCGAGTTGGCCTGACGGAATCCCCCCAATTGTGCTGAGAACGTGGCTCCAGAGTTGGCACCGGTTTTAACGCGTCTTTTCCGGTACTCCTACTCCCTAGGCGTAGTCCCAAAATCAATACGGACGAGAAGACGGCTTTCATCTACCCGATTCCTAAAAAAGGCGACCGCTCAGACCCGCCCAACTACCGGCCTATCGCCATCACCTCCTTGTTCTCCAAAACAATGGAGTCCATTGTAAACTGCCAGCTCATGAGGTACCTTGAGGATCACCAGCTGATTAGTGACCGCCAATATGGTTTTCGCCGTGTTCGGTCAGCTGGTGATCTTCTGGTCTACCTAACTTACAGATGGGCGGAGGCAGTAGAGTCCAAGGAGGAGGCATTGGCCGTTAGTTAGGACATTGCGAAGGCCTTCGATTGGGTTTGGCATAGAGCGCTTCTTTCAAAGCTCCCTTCCTAAGGGCTTCTCGAGAAATTGTGCGATTGGATCACCAGCTTTCTTGCAGATCGGGGCATCAAGGTCGTTGTAGACGGTGCAAGCTCCGATTGCAAGCCTATTAATGCTGGTGTTCCACAAGGCTGCGTGCTATCGCCAACGCTGTTTCTTCTGCATATCAATGATATATTGCAAACCCGTAACACTCATTGCTATGCAGATGACAGCACTGGTGATGCTCTTTACACCGGCCGAGCCAATATTTCTCGGGAAAACGTCTCCGAGTGCCGGGACAAACTTGTGTCTGAAGTCAAGTCTTTGCTGAACAGAGTCTCGGATTGGGGGCGACTAAATCTAGTCAAGTTTAACCCCCAGAAGACACAAGTTTGCGCGTTAACCGCTAAAAAGAACTCCTTTGTCGTATCTCTTCAGTTTCAAGGCACTCCCCTTATTGCCTCAGCCAGTATCGGAATCCTCGGCGTCGACATATCGAGTGACGTGCAGTTTCGTGGTCACTTGGAAGAGAAGGCCAAATTGGCCTCTAAAAAGCTTGGCGTGCTCAGCAGAGCTTTACAAAGCGCAGGTTCGGCCGCACATGGAATACTGTTCCCATCTCTAGGCTGGGGCTCCCCAGTACCAGCTCCTTTCACTTGACCGCATCCAGCGCAGAGCGGCTCGAATCGTCTACTACACACTACGCGGCAAACGTCGCGATACCATCCACATCATCTGGATGCTTGGCGGTCCACCACTGTACGTTTCAAGAGGAGTTTTCTTCCGCGTACAACCTTCTGTGGAATAGTTTACCACCAGCGATTTTTCCGGACCGATACGACCTGGGGACCTACAAGAAAAGAGCGTACTCCTTTCTAAAGGGCCGGCAACGCACCTGCAATTCCCCAGGTGTTGCGGTTGATCATGGGCGGCGGTAGTCACTTAACATCAGGTGAGCCGCATGCTCGTTTGCCCCCTCTTCTATAAAAAAAAATAGATTTTGATAGGTAAATTATTACATTAAAAATTTGGAAAAAAATATTTTAGATACATGTTTGATACATTATTTCTCCTTATGATGTACCCGGTCAACACGCGATACAATACAATTTTCTCAATAGAACGAGATACCAAACTACGCTCGATTTGTATTTTTTTACAAGCCACGTATTAATACTCCTTTTTTTATAAATAATATTAATTTATAGGTAATTTATTTTGGAATCGATTCAACACTATAAATTTTTTAATCACGTTAATTAAAAACGATTATTTCTTGCCATTGCCAGTGTGCCGCGGGACGTTGCCGTTGCTAATTTGTGCCAAATTTTTGCGCACGCGCTTCTCTTCTGCTACGTAAATAATATTTAGGAAATAATATAAATTGTAAATAACTATAGTTTTATAAAACTTATATAGACTATAATTATGCTTTTATTTTTGTGTTTATTTGTTATTATGTAAATATTTGTTAAAACAATATTTTTGTGATTATTTTGTAAAAATCACCCTTTGCAACGACCATATGCAAATCATATGCCCGGCCCGACTCAAGCTTTGCAACGACCGCCTGTAACCTACTGCGCTTGGAAGCTTGGAACACGCAGCCTTAAGGAAAGTATTTCCAGTGCCTTCCTAATAACAAATAGATAATATAAAAAATCTGTGATCGGCAACCCGTCTACCGAGCGTGCTAACTATGGCAAATATTAGTATTATTACGTAATCTATGTGGTGGGCTTTGTTCAACTGGAGTTTGAAAGACTGCAATTAAAGAATGAATGTTGATAATAAATATTTCTTCAAAAAGTTTAATAACAAAATCTTAAAATTTCTTAGTAAAATAATATTGAGGAATAAAAACTTCTGTGTTATGATAGTTAGTTACGTAAAAAGTAGAATAGTTTACCTTATGGTGATGGCCTATAAGAATTCATCAACCTATTTTATCTCATATTTTATGGGACTCTCAATAAGCGAATATAAAAAATGACGTAAATTTATGGCTACCTATAGATGGCTGCATAGCCATCTCGTTTTTAATATAAAATACTCGGACCGACGACACACAGGTTCATCACAGATACTATAACAACTAGTACTGCTATCGACGGTCTGCCTGTCAAACGTGACAAGTAAGGCATACCCTCCCTATAACGATGGACAAGGCCCATGTCTAGTAGTTTACTATTACGTGAAGAAGATGAAAAATAACTTTAAATAGTTTCTTTAGGGACGATTTTTCAATCGTCAGTTAAAAGTTATCCATCACATAAATTATAAACATCAAAAAAATTAAAAATTTAAATTTTTAAGGTTGATTTTATTCTATGAATATCTTTTTCTAAAAATCAAAAAATCGGCCTAAAATTAATTTTATATATTTGAAAACGCCAACCGCTTATGACTTACACTCTAGTGTCAAATCTAACTAGCCCTGGTATGCCGTAAGTAACCATACCACATTCGACGCCCCGGACCCTTTGCTTTGGAAGATTATACCAGTTGCTTTAATTCGCTGTGTGAACTAGGCTTGTTTAAAACTAGGTCAGCTAATTATTATCTTTAAACCTGTACCAAGATAAAAAAATATTTGCTTTCCAAACTAAAGGTGTTCAAATAAAGGTTGTCCCTCACATAAGTGAAAATTTATGTTTGCTTATGATTATAACTTCCCTGCTATTTGCATCGTGACAGCTTCCGATTACTATATTCACGTGGTAATAACACGTGAACATAGAGGGATATAGGATATAACACACGTGGTAGAATGGGTCGGCTCGACCGGGGAAGGACCACGCTTTCACAGAATACCAACGTGAAATAGCAGTTCAACGCTGCTGTATTTCGAATGGTGAGTCCCATTTTACTACCGGAGACCCATTTACTGGAATTGAGGTATTCCATCTTAGTCCTCACGGGTGACTGTATATTGTAACGAGAAAGATGTAGATGTCTATGGGCCACAGCAACCACTTACCATCAGGTGGACTGTGTGCTCGTTTGTCATCCTTGTACAATAATAATAAAAAAAAACTATCGTCAATTGTAACGTGGTCAAGATTTTTTGTAAATATTGTAGTGAAAAGTAGTTCACCTGATAGCTGCTAAGTGATGGCAAGCGATGGTGGCATATGGTTCTTGATCACCATATTTCGTAAATATATATTAGATAGGGAATAGCAAAAATGCTTAAATAAGTCACGGGGACGATTCACTGTATACTTAAATCTTAATAAATTTAATTCTCTTAGCCGGGAATCGAAACAACCGATTTAGAAAAAAACAGATCGTGTATTCTTACGTCACCCTTACAATCGCTTAAAGTTACAGCCTATATACTTGCCGCTGCTGAGCACATGATTTCTGAGAGTGTAGGGCTTAGGGCAAGGAGGTGTCCGCCGCACTGCCCCAATGCGTGTTGGCGATGGCATGTCTTCGAAAAATTTTTATATTTCTCAGACATGTAGATATCCTTATAATGTTTAATCCTTCACCGCTGAGCACGTGGTAAATCAGCACTTAAAATTGCAAATAACAATTTCATAGATGCCGGCATTTTTACAGCGAGCGCTAACCATTTGACCTACCCCGGCCCTCTATCACTAATTAGGATCAAATTATAGGAAGGGTCTAAGGAGTGAGATCTGAAGGCCTCGCCAGCCATGGCACATATATGTACGTTACAATAAAATTTTCGCCAGTTTAATGAATTAACAACTCATTTACGATGCCACTATTATAGGCCAGAGCTTCATCTTATTGAGCGAATTATGTCGTGTCTGCGCCAATGGTATACTATATATTTAATTCTTCAAACAGTTCTTTTAAAATTTCTACATATTTCAATTTCGTCTTTTCCTTTCTAAATTTTAGTTAGGTTTTTGCCTTTTATAAAAACCCCTTGAGAATTTGTTCATGACGAGATTTCCGCATTGATAATACCTACCGTAATATAAAAAATTACTGCGAGAAGGATATATAAATGTTTATTTATGAAAAACGTTGACTCAAATTATAAAAAAATACCTACACTCATTAAAGTATCAAGTTACGGGTGGTCCGATTTTTGAGTAAGACCTTTTTCAACCAATTAATAACGAAAATGTAACTCAGCGCCTACATTTCTACGTGAAAGCCAAATAACTTGAGAAGTGTACTGGTTCTTTTTACCCTTCAGACCGGAAGCGCGTGCGCTTGTGCTACTGCTCAAAGGCTCAAAGCTCAAAGGCACCTATACTAAACATCTTTTTTAATAGAATAACGGTGACAAATAACGAGCACACAGTCCACCTGATGGTAAGCGGATACTGTGGCCCATAGACATCTACATTTATCAATATGCAGATGCGTTGTCATCCCAGATGATTAAGATGCAACTTCATATCCAGTAAAAAGGTTCTCCGGTTCTCTATTCTCACCATACGAAACACGGCAGCATTGAGCTGCTATTTTACGCTGAGCATGGTCTTAACTTAACCTATACACAGGCTGTGGCGAAGCTTCCATTAAAGCCGAAAAGCCGGGCTTGCCTTATTAAACCTGAATCAATCAATAGTATCAATCAATAATATCAACTAATAAAATAACTCGTAAAATGTTTCAAGCTATTTCAAATTTCCCGCGCACTCCACTGTTCGACACATGTCGACCGATGACCTCGTATTGCCTTAGCGATACTGCTGTTGTCATAAAAAGATGAGTTTTAATAGAGCTAATAGTTGTCCCCCCTCGCTCGCGTGGGCTTTTTTACGGGGCTTTCGAGAACACGATCGCTCTCTTTCTAACCTATGGCAAAATATTCTATAATGAAATATAACTACGATTGTATATATAGCAATTAGCATAGAGATTTAAAGCCAGGCTTTTGGGAATAAATTTTTTAAAAGCGGAGGTGCGCGGTTGCAAGTTCATTTCACGTTTCAATGTTTATTTACTCTGTGTGCTTATCTTAAGCGATTTAATATTACGAGTTCAAAATTTATGCTTTTTTAAAGATTTTTAATGAAAATGGAGGATAATAGTGTTTCCTTGTGATGAATTGAAGTGTGTTAAAGTGATAATCGGAGAGGAAATCTTTAAACTTTGTTGAGATAATACACAAGGTTAAGAGTGTATTTCAGACTTATCAATTATCACAATTAAAAACAGTTATTGGTACAAAAATAAAACGTTCACCAACATTTTACGTGGACGTAATTAAATCTTTCCATAAGAAAGCGAGACGATTCCATTTATCTTATCTTCTCTCTTATCCATTAGAATGTAAATATTTTTTTTTTAATTTTATACATTGTTTGTACTTTGTTCGTGTTTTACTTTTGTTCATGTATTGTATTGGATGTAAATATTTTTTTTCTTTCGCTGTTTAAGCGGCCACCCAAACGGCTTTCTTCAAAGCCAGCGAAGCTATGCAATTGCTGATATGTAATACAATCTATCTAGCAGTGGTATGCCTTCTGTGTGCTTTGTTATACACGTCCTTGACAGCACTGAATATGAAACTGAAGCGTGGAGACAGATCAAGATTGGTGTATTTTTATAAAACTGCTAAAAACAACAATCTATATTTTTATCAATTTATATCTTGGGCTTGCCCTAGCTTGGAGCTCTAGCTTCGCCACTGTACACAGCCATAATAAATCTGCAGCATGACTCTACCACATCATGAACACTGTTCCACTGTTTTCGATTAAGCATTAAAATGCAGATTCTTTGTCAGTCCTAAACTGGGATGTCTACCTATTACTAATACCATTATAAAAGATCTTCGATTTTCGTCGCTTGACGATTTTCGATCAAGTGAAAAAGAATATTGAAAATTTATTTATTAATTTTTCAAGGCAAACTAACTACCTGTGTGCGCGCACGTGTATGTGTGTTCGCGTATGCACGTGTGCGTGGAGAAATTTCGACTTCTTGTCCCAGTAGGTGGTATATGGTATACAGATGGTATGGTAAGCGACATCGTTACATCACACGGCTGGACATAAGTCTCCTTCGTTGTGTCAAGCGATTTTTATAATCCTCACACTTGACAGACACTTTACAGGCGAATTGGCCATCGCAGTGCTAGATTTTCCCTGCTCTAATGCTTGCAAACTTTATATGTCATAAATTTTTTTAGTAAATCTCATCAATCTTAAACATGCAGATTTCTTCAACAAATATACCTCATTGATTATTCGTCAGGATGTTTTTCGCCACAAATTACGTAGTAAACCAACGTTCAAATTGCAAATACTAATTCAATTTTTGCTCAAAAGGACCAAACTCGCTTTACTGGTAGATGTTTGATATTTATTTTGTGGGCAATACAATAACTTCTTCCGTGCGGGATTCGAACCCGCAGCTCTCAGCGCTGCAACTTATTGCTAAGCTACTGCGCCACGAAGCCTTCGATATTTAAGCTATATATATATATATATATATATATATTATATATATATATATATATATTTAAGCTTTACTTAATCCTTTCCCTGGCCCATGAACTACATTTTGATTGTTTAACTATTGTATTGTGTTTCGCGGACACGGAAACTGTTAATCTTAAAGCCTTACTTAATCATATATAGGTATATACAAATAACTCTATATATTCAAGTTTATTACAAGTAACAAGCCCAATTAAAGTGTGCCTGTAATTCCCTACGGCAAATTTGATTAATCTACATTTCCCAAGTAGCCAACACAGTGGTCTGTGTGTCGTTCCCGACGCTATCTGCTCTGAAATTCCCCTTAAGAGCAAGCACTGTGGCTGACTGTGGTTCGAGTTGGAATACAGCTCCTTTGTTATAGCGCTCGACATCCAATTAGCTGTAGGGAGAGGTCGAGATAATTGGGCCAAGACCGGTTCCCGGCTGGGCGTACATTTTTACTTGAGACGTGCCTCGGATTTGTGGCATTACTACGTACGGCGACGCTTGACATTTTGAAATACTGAGTTTAGCTTATTAGAACGTTTAGACTTATTTTCGATAAAATTATTTTACGGAATACACAATTCTATTTTTTTAGAAGGCTCGTAAGTATCCTGAAAATAGTGGGGCATTTTCTATTGATAATTGATAATTCCTTCCTTTCTTTTTTCACTCGTTAATACTCATAAAATACATCTATCCTCGATTAAGAATCAAATTACAGATGCGTTGTCACTCCTGACGACTAATCTGGAACGCTTCGCTACTAAAAAAAAGTAGAGAATTTTACTCATTTTCTTTGCGTCTTTAGCGTGTAATGTTACGGTGAAGATATACTTATTTCCCGTAATTACAACCTAGTTTGTAATTCTGCGTGCGTCAATTACACATACAAGAGACCATGCGTAGGTGTAGAGTACCTACAAAATTGTATTCTGAACTTAATTTTCAATTTCCATAGTTTTTCTAACGCAGCTAGATGTTAAAGTATAATAATGTCCTTCTGACCGAATTTCGGCCATGGCGGCCAGTCTCTTCGAAGACTAATCATCGGCGCAGGACAGGATTACGAGTATAGTGCCCAAATGTATGCGCAAGCCTAACAGACATTCTGTACCTCAAATACTCATGTATACATTTTTTACAAGAAATTGAAGCCACCTGTCGTCATCAAATACTGAAGGAAGATTGGAGCGAGGTTTACCTTTGATCTTGTAATTTAAAATAATTTTATACTTCAATTTATCAAATTGTGTACTTTTTGGATTATCAGATTATCCGATGCTCGATTTATTCGCTTAAGGTTTTCACTTAGCCCTAAGACCAGAACGACTTTTTTTACAAAGCTAATGTGAAAAAATTAACTCTAATAGCAATAAATTTAATTTAATAGCACTACCACAACCCATGGACAACCGCAACCAACTCCAATCAAAGAAAGCTACAAATGCTTTGTTACCTATGAGCACTAATGTATATAATATGTAAATCTATCTCTATACTGGATCACCTTTTTTACCGTCTGGAGAAAAAAGGGTGTAACATGTGAACGGGGTAGAAGCCTATGGCACTGATATTTTACAAAAAAAAAAATCCAAAATTTTGAATTTAATTAATTAAAAGCTAACGAAATTCAAATCATATCCACCCTACTTTACGAACGGCAATAAAACAATTTTTGTGGGCATCTTTGATCTTGTCAATTCGCAGTTATTTATTCTTTGACTTCGCAGGGTCACAGACTACGATGAATTTTATATGAATTTTGATAGATTTTAATTTATTTATTTATTTAATTCTAAATTTTTGTTTTTATTTTTTGTAAAATGTCAGTGCCATAGATAGGCTTCTTCTCCGGTCACATGTTACACCGTATTTTTTTTAGACGGTGAAATAGGTCACCAGAAAAAAACAATTGCCGTCCGTTAGCACAGTGTAATAAATAAATATGGACGGACTTATAGACTGTGCCGTTAGTGTGGCTAAACTCGAAAATGGTTCTAACGATTTTGATGAAAGTTTTTGTGTGCGTTTGAGTCCCTAGATGGTTTAGGTACACAATTGGACCAGGTAGATGGCACTGTTGTCGATATCGAAATATCACCCGCACGAAGCTGGGGTGGATCTGTAATATATTATATAACATACAATATACTACATATCCGCTCCGGCTTCGTACGGGTGATATTTCGATATATATTATATTCAATCAACAATCGATATTTATATATTGTATATTTCTATAATCTGTTCTGGCTCTCTGAAACCGGAAGAGGTCAGTGCGCGCAGTGCTGCTTATAGGTCCATACAAAAATAGGTGAAAAAGGAATTCCTAGACAGAAAAGCCATAGTTATAATTAAACCTAGTTTTGGCCACATCGGTCAGTCATAACGGAGATTAACAATCTGCGCATGAGAGGATTATAGTGGCCAAGTGTATGCGCAAGCACAGGCGCACTCTCTAATCCCTGCATCCTCATAGTCCGATAGGAGGGTAATCAGACACGACCGGAGTGAAATCAGGCACATGACTATCGGCTTTTCGTGGTTTTCGAGGTAAAACACCGCCAACCTCCCGATTCCGGGATGCTACTGAGAATTTCTTAAGAGAAAGCCCTATAACCGGGACCTCACGATCAAATATCGTGTTTACGACCGATAGACCAAGGAGGTAGTCAGACAGTATTTTAGAAAGGGAGTCTTATCATACATAGCGAAGACTTATGCAACAACCAAATAAGACAATACGACAACCATAAGTATTCTTTCTGTATCAATCACTTAGTCATTGCTTTGAAAGTGGACGATGATAGTGAATCAGTGTTCTGGCACGAACGCAAGATCGTAGTTGTACCCATAAAAGAAACAATCGCGGGCAATGAGCAATTCTAGCTTATTTATTAATAACTTGCTACTCTGTAGGACGGTGACAGTTCTAAGTTAAGGGCGATGAGTTCAGACTGTTTTTGTTGAGCTTACTTCTTAATCGTGCAGCGGCCGCGTAAGAGTATCTATACGTGATAGAGCCATGCTGCAGCCATATTATGGTTGTAGCACGAATGGATCGACTCGACCGGGGAAGGGCCACGCTCTCCAATACCAGCATAATATTGCTGTGTTTTGTATAGTGAGTGTAGAGATTCAGAAACCCTTTTTTACTGGAAACGAGGCATTCCAACTTAGTCCTCAGGGGTGACAATTAATTTAAAATAAAAGTTAATTGAGGATAGATGTAGATGTCTATAGGCCACAGTATCCACTTACCATCAGGTGGACTGTATGCTCGTATGTCACCCTTATTCTATAAAAAGTCAAAATCAAAATATACATACAAAATTAGCGAACCGCCCGCCCTGGCTTCGGGACAGGATCTATTAATATGGCGTTATTTAGATTTACAAAGACTATTTATTTTATTCAAAATAACTATTCTAGTTTTATGGATATAATTTAGCCCAGATCTCCTTAGCAGATCACTCCTGGAGTTGCTCTCTATCTGTCCGTGAAATGTCACCGCAAGCGGTTTAACCATTCCTAACATTAGCACAGACAGACGGACACATTTATTTTAGTAATGTTAATTCATATATTAATAGGATGCAAATATCTACTTACTTCTATATTACAGACAGTAACTTTAACCATGGTTGTATGTATGGAACGGCATTTACAAATCAAGTCAAATTTTAGTGAGGAATTGGTGACAATTAGTGACTTGGGAAAAACAAATAGTAATTTAATTCTTTAGCAGATATAGCCCTCTTTAGGGAAGATTCTAGCTTTAATTCAATCTATCAGCGTACTCTTAAAACGCTTTTACTATCTGCATTTGATATGTAATTTCGATTTTAAGATTTAGTGAACTATTGATGACTTTCATAACCTAGATTAAAACATATTAAAGTTACAGCCTATATATGTCCCACTTCTGGGCACAGGCTCACTTCTGAGAGGCCTTTAGGGTAAGAAATTGTCCGCCACGCTACCCCGATGCATGTTGGCGAATTTCACATGTCTCGAAAAAAATTTTTACTTCCTTCTCAGACATGAAGGTCTCCTCGCGATGTTTTCGTTCACCGTCGAGCACATGGTAAATCAGCACTTAAAATTTCAATTAACAATTTGATTGGTGCTGGCGGGGATCGAACCCGGTTTGCTCGCGTACTATGAAATTTACAGGGAGCGCTAACCATCTGAGCTACCACGGCTCTGAAACATATTGCTCCGACGGAACAGCGGTGAGTTATTCGTATGTGTTAATTCTGGCTTGAAGACTATATTATATCAATGTCAATGTCCTTTCTCTGTGAAATATGTGTCAAGATCGTTTTTACACGGGTGACAAACGAGCACACAGTCCAGGTGGATTTTCCCAATAACAGATTTTGGTCTAACCCGCGATTCGAACCCAGGACCTCATGATCAGCAAATGCGCTTGCGACCATTAGACCAACAAGGCAGCCAATGCCTATGTATCTATTGAATTATCGTCAGTATTGTCGCCAGCACAGATACATTTCCGGTTCACGAGTATATTGTTTAAAGGTTTCATGTTCGCTGATTGTGGAGCCAGCGGGTGCCATTGTGTTCTGCCCCGCCCGTCGCTTGTTCATGTCGCTTTTAATTTGTTTCTTAAAAGTATTTTACATAAAACTCATTAAATAACACGCGGTAGAGCTATATTATACTTGTAGCATAAATGGGTCGGTTCTACCGGAGAAAGACCACTCTTTCGTAGAATACCAGCGTAAAATAGCATCTTAATGCTGCTGTTTCGTATGGTCAGTGTAAAGAACCGGAGATTATTTTACTGGAAACGCAGCATTCTATCTAAGTACTCAGGGATCTACATCTGCATTTTGATTCTTAATCGAGGAAAAAATTACTTAGATGTGTATGGGTTACAACTTACAACATCCACTTACCAGCAGGTATACTATGTACTAGTTTGTTAATTTTCTCTCTGAGCGGCAGCTCGGAGTCATAAAGTTGGCGTGCATCGGTAAGAACATAAAATCGTAGGTCTCGCGCCTAATAATTTTCTGGTTGTATCGAATAACCTTCCCTTTGGGCTATGAAAGTAAGGGAACAGAGAGTGCACCTGTGCTCGCGCGTACACTTAACTTACTTAATCCCGAGTAACCGAAATTCGATCTAGAGGACATTATTATTATAAAATTTATCATTATTTGGTATATTCAAAATGGTTTCTTTTACTAAAAAATAAAAATATAAATTTCTTCGCAACCTTCCACCAAACAAATACAATGATGTGTCTTACCTGGATTGAAGAGCACCTCCCGCCCTCCCTCAATTGCATGCACTAACTCCGTCACCACTAATCCCAGCACCACTACTCCCAACACCACTATTCCAGGCAAGACACACCATCGACGATAATACGACACGTGTTTCACCTCTACACGAGGCATCTTCAGGTAATGTAGACTCTACGGCGGCTGACCGCTAAGTGAGGTTTCTTTTACGTGGTAGAGCCACGCTGCAGTTATTTATTATAGTTGTAGCACGAATGGTCGGCTCGACCGGGGCAGGCACACGCTCTCACAAAATACCAGCGTAAAATAGCAGTGTATTGTGTTAGTAATGAGTGAGATGTTTAGTAATGAATGTAGAGAATCGGAGAACATTTTTACTGGAATTAAGACATTCCATCAACGCATTATCATTTTGATTCTTAATTGAGAATAATTGTGTATGTCTATGGGCCACAAACATCTACTTACCATCAGATGGACTGTGTGCTCTTTTCTCACCAATTGCTATAAAACATAGTTTTTGCTGCACCGACTCCTATATTTCTATCTCTGATGACTGGGAGAGAATGCCCTATACCATTAAGTCAGCCATAAATAAATAAATAAATAAAAAATAAATATAATATCAAATTGACTCTAATGGCATAATACATCAGAGTTCGTCCAGACCTGATAAACGGGCCTAATAAGCAACTGAATATTATATATGTAATAGAAGAATGTATTTGTAAAAAGATAAGTCTAGATACATTCATGTATCTAGGTTTTACTAAAAACTGCATAACAAATAATCTCAAACGACACCTCCAGTTGGCTGAAATCCAAGAAGAGCACACCTGGTGGACGATTATAGCATCAGTCTTTAAAATTATCACACCACTGCATGAATTGCTCCTTGCTGACGCATATTTTTACTGTGTCTTTTGATCCAAAGTTGGACATGGAATTGTCCAGAAAAAGATCAACACTCACGTACCCGTATTTTTCGAAAGAGCGGCTCATACTTATATCCTACATAGTTTTCATTGTTTTATTTACACTTTGGTTGCCTGGAAGCTTTGATTATATATATAATCAAAGCCTGGAAGAGATCGCTATTTAGTGAGCGATAAGGCCGCCAAGTTGTACATATAATCTGCTTCTTGTTATGTTATTTGTAAATTTGTTTGTGACATTGTTTGTAATGTGTGACTGATGTGTGACATTGTTAATATTCTTTTTAAAAAAGTAAAGTAAAAAAAGTATATTCATTCATTAATTCATTAAATTAGTCGTCATTCTTTTACTCACAATTTTCCTTTTTTTTCTTAACCATTTTTGTATTTCAGTTGTTTACATCTTGTTATTTTACCTAGCTGTGGTTACTTATAATTAAGATAAAGTTTACATACATGTTTCGTTCTAAGATCAAGGGTTTTTATTAGAGTTGGGCCGATTAGCCGCCGACTAATCGGTGAAGCCGATTAATCGGCCCATTTGTAGTCACCGATTAGTCGGCGATTAATCGGCTAAAACGGCCGATTAATGGGCTTTTTATTTTATTAATTTCAGCAAAGTTTTTTCGTGATTTTCTGCATGGTAAGTGCGGCTACATTGATATGAGTAAAAGGTTTAAATTTAAGAAAAGTGTAGTTTCTCTCCCATGCGTAAAATCACGTCGAATTTATATTTAGGTAAATCAAATAAATAATAAAATAAGTAGGTTCACACATAACTTTTATCGAAAAATCAGTCTCACATGTTTTAGTGTTAATTATTCTGGACATAGGAACTTTGTTAAAAAAAAAAGAATCTGAGGTATCTATTTAAAACTAAACAAAAACCTAAGTACTTACTATTTTAATCCTACTTTTAAAATTTTCTAATCGTAATTCAGAGTAGTGACACAACAAAATAAAATAATAATACTATTATTCTTAATAAACTTTAAAAAAAAAAAACAAATTTTAAATCTCTCGCTTTGCATAACAAAAAAAATACTTAATTCTTGAATAAAGTTTGTTAAACTACACGCATACAGATTTTTAAGACAAATAGAACATACTTGTTTCTGTACTTAAAACTAAATTGTTATTGCTTATGTACTAAAAATTAAATCAAATTGTTATTTTTCTGTACTTAAAACTACAATAAGTTGTTTTTTCCCTGTAATATTATTAAATAAAAATCTAAAATCAACTAATAATTTGTTAAAAAGAAATACTCAATTTGAAAAAGTATTGAAGGCTTTTAGAAAATATTTAATTTATTTGTTATTTTTAACCAGTGGCAAATTGTGATGCAAAAAAGCCAAAATATCAGTCTTTTCTGGTTGAAGTCGATTTCTTTTGGTTTCGTAGATACTATATAATATATTCCCTGCTTCAGAAAAAAGTCTCTCACTATACACAGAGCTGGCGGGGCAGCAAAGGAAAACTTTGGCTAAACGGGACATTTCTGGGTATCTGGAAGAATTTTTGTTCCGATGTTATGTGTGTGATGTGTATCCGACGATAAATTCAAATGGTGGACATTTGAATTTATCATCGGATAGGGATCGGCTGGGCCGATTAATCGGCCGATTGATCGGCCATTTCTTAACCGATTAATCGGCTAATCGGCAAATCGGCCAAAGTACTAATCGGCCCAACTCTAGTTTTTATTATTTGTATAGCTAATATCTTGTTGGTGCCTAAATACATAAATAAATAGTAGATACCGTATATATACCCTCCATCAAATTTACACAACCTCTTCTCCTGTCCTGTGTGAAGAACTGCTATGGATCGTAACTCATCTGTAGTCAGACTTTGAATTTAATTAACTGAGTTAGTGATGTGATATTTTTCACAAATTTCGAAATTCAGCTTGTTGAATTTTTTTCAAATGATGTTATAGAGACTTAATATAACAGTTTCATCGTAGTCGTTTTTTTATAGAATAAGGGTGACAAACGAGCACACAGTCCACCTGGATGCTGTGGTCCATAGACATCTACATTTATCCTTGATTAAGAATCAAAATGCAGATGCATTGTCACCTGTGACCGAAATAGGAAAAGGGGAGATCTCCCGCCGGGCAAGGTGTTCGGCCCGGGGAGCGGCAAACACTCCGTGTGATAATTCGGAGATGTTCTATATATGCTGTTTATGAATCGGAATGTTGATAGCGTGATTTAAGCTTCGGTGTGTTTCGCTTGCGGCGCGACGACAGCGCCGCCACATCACCCCTGAGGACTAAGAAGGAATGCCTCGTTTTCAGTAAATAAGGTCTCCAGTTTTCTACACTCACTATATGAAACACAGCAGCGAAAAGCTGCTATTTTACACTGGTATTGTTATTCTCTGTGGTATTCTGTGAGAGATTCCTTATCGCGTACACTTCTCTTTTATTCATAATAATATCTTCCAGGCCGGTCGGTTCGGTCACGGCGACCAGCCTCAACGGAGACTAGCCATCGGTACAGGACAGGATCATAGTGCACGTATGTATGCGCAAGCACAGGTGCACTCTCTATTCCCACACTGTCATAATCCGATGGGGCAGTAAGCCAACAAGACCGGAGAGATTATCAGGTGCAGGACCAACGGCTTTACGTGTTTTACGAGGCACGGGGGGAGCCCCCGCCAACTTCCTGACTCCGGACAGCCACTGAGAATATCTTGACGGAAAAACTCAATAATCGATTATTACGACCCGGGACTAGGGATGCAAACCGGATTACCCGAAAACCGAAAAACCGGTTTTTCAGCATATTTGAATTATTTGAAGAAACCCGGTTATTATTTTCACGTTTCCAGTTTATCGGGTTTTCTAATTATTTTCAAATTAAGCAACAAAATTATGTATTTATTGTGATTCCCAGAATCACAATAGAGATACTCTACAGAACACATAGAGTAGCTAGTGTAATTTTTTTTTTCAAAACATTCAAAGAGAAGCTTTTGCATGCATTGAAACCAACAAAGAGCTGTATTGAACCATTTTTATCTGCACTAAACTTAGAAACCGAAAAAGTGGTGTTACGTAAAATGGCGGTGGGTGCGAGAGTTTTTTAACAAAGCTCTCATCACGATCAAATCCACAAGTGTCGAATCAGAACATGCATTTTCGACAGCTGGTTATTTCTGCAGCAAAATACGGTTTCGTCTTAACGATTCTACTCTTGATGCTTTACTTTTCTTAAGATCTCATTTTCTTGCTAAAATGTTCAATGGTCCGCCAGTCAATACAAATGTGATGTACAACTACATGTTAGATCAGATTCAAACTTTGCAGATATATTAAGAAGACAAATCGATATCTGTAACTGTTTTTCAATTTTCAAAGTACTAAAATTAAAAGGGAACAAAATAAGAGCGAGTTGAAACTTTTCATACTAATCTAATTACAGCCTTTTATTTTGTTTTCTTAAGTTTATACCGATGATAACAATAGACATCGATGTTCATTCGTGTTGTCAATACATTTACAAAGATTGAATTTTACGCATTTTTGTATCGTTTTTAAATGAGAGTGGAATAAATAATATTAAATATATAAACCTTTCATTAAACTTTTTCTTTAATAAATTTCTGCACTTTCATTGACATGTATTTCCTTTTAATAGGTACGTACCTATTTAATGTTAGAAAAGATAAGCCTGAATTTCACATGCAGTTTAACAATATAATTTATACAAAGAATAACCGGTTTTTTATCCAAAGAAATCCGGAAAAAAACCGGGTTTTAATTTGGGCCGGTTTTGCATTCCCTACCCGGGATTCGAACCCAGCATCTCATTATCAGCAGTAGCACTACTACAATCACTAGACCAACAAGGCAGTCATGAGTTCATAAGCAATTATTGAAGTATTTTTAATACATACACCATTTTTTCATATTCATATTTCATATTTGCTGCATATTCATATTTAATATTTTTTCATATTCTTACATTGTCATCCGATTCTGGTCTATATTTAAATTTCAAGTGTATAATGATTTCTTATATTTACGCGAACATTACACATTTATTTAATACTATGTAGTATACATACATAACATAAATAAACACTCACGCCTGTCACCCAGAGGGGTAGGCAGAGACTACAGACTTCCATTTAGCACGATCCTGACATACCTTTCTCGCCTCTTCCACATCCATATACCTACGCATACATGCTCGTCGGTTAAGGGTACTCTTAATTTGGCCCATTTTTAGTATATCGCCAATTTGGTCGACAAACTTCCGCCTAGGACGTCCCTTTCCGACTCTTCCATTCACTTCTGCAACATATATTTGCTTTGTCAGTCATTCCGCATTCATTATTTCTACATGACCAAACCACCGAAGCATTCCTTTCTTAATCCTGGTCACCGCATCATCTTGCAAACCACACTCTTCTTTTATCACAAGTTTCTCACCCTGTCACTCAGATTCAGCCCTAACATACTCCTTAGCGACCGCATTTCTACTGCATTTATTCTACTCTCGTGCTTCTTCTGCCACAACCAACTTTCACTACCATACGTTAAAGTAGGGACTAATACAGCACTGTGAATTGCCATACGTGCCTTTTTTGACACATTCTGACTTTTCACAATAGAGTGTAGAGCCCCATTTACTTTATTTCCTGCATTTAAACCCTAAAAATACTCACTCAACTCTTAGATTAAAAATTGAGAAAGATGTGATGGCAGTAGTAGGTAGCCTTTCACGACATGCTAGGCAAATAACACAGTTGGCACACATTCCTTATTTTGTTAAATTTCCACAAAACAAGAACACAAAGTAAGAGTTATTTACCGATTGAGAAAAAACTTCAAGAATGGCAGCCTCATTTCAGTAAGCGGTGTGTATATAAGGATTTTATCGCGTATATAAACTTTTTTATATACGCGACGTTTCGAGCACTTTACAGACTCGAACAGACATACGCGAGAGCCAGATAATAAAAACGCGGTATAGAAAAATATACTACATATTGGGTAAATCACGGATTATAATGAACAAACAATTTTAAAATTTATTTTCTAGTTACCAAGGGTAAGTGACCGGTGATTCAACAACAGCATCCGATTCCGATTGCTGTTACAGGTTCCGAATTCACAAACAAAATAACACCATAACAGTTGTTATTTAAGGTTTGCAATTCAATGCAGATGAGGAGACATGTGACGTTATGTTACTGTATTGACGACAGCACGTCTATATCGGTAGCCGCGACACCTCCCCCCATCCCGGATTCACGTCTAGTACTATTTAGTCCGCGCCCCCTACTTTAAGCCACTCATTGAGCAAATCTGGGGGAAATCATTAGACTGTCGACTGTTCAGACGATACTCGTTTCAATGCACGCGAGTAACCCTTTCCCTGTTCCATGCATCACATGTGAACAGTTCTTAATTAACTATTGTGTCTATTTCACGGATTTTTTATTTTGTGTAAATTGTTAGTATTGGTTCATCTTCCATCGTTCTTTGATTTATCTTAAAGCCAGATAGGAAATCTCCATCCATATATCAGTTACAATAAGCTTTCGGTTTATTTCCAATATTTTATCCGAACACAATGACAAGAAAGTAGGCGTTACGACTGTAATACCTGAGGGGGTTGGCAGATGCCAAAGAGTAGCGAGTCAGTCAAACCAGTTTAAACACTAAAAATACTCACTAAACTCATAGTTTGAAGATTGATCGCCTTTCACGATATGCTAGGCAAATAACACAGTTGGCACACATTCCTTATTTTGTTAAATTTCCACAAAACAAGAACACAAAGTAAGAGTTATTTACCGATTGAGAAAAAACTTCAAGAATGGCAGCCTCATATCAGTAAGCGGTGTGTATGATGATTGTAAATGTAATGATGATGATGATGACAAATTTCTCAAACATGCAGGTTTCTTCACGATGCTCTCCTTCACCGCCGAGCACGTGGTAAATCAGTACTTAAAATTTTACGTTTTGGTCTGGTCTAGGTGTTCATTTTGAAGTTATTACCTAAGTATTTTTTATCGGTAATGATTAAATGACAGTGCCTGAAACACGTAATAAATATGAAGTAACTTATTATGTAACAGTAATTAACAGTAAGAGCGAGTTAAGTAATGAAGGAAAAAGTTAGCTTACTGGAAATCTAAGAAACAGACAGCTTTCACCTACTGCATGAACTATGTATATTTTCATAATTCTGACAAAGATTCAAAGATTCTATGGATTTGAAAGTTGTAATAAGGAAAGGAAATTAACTGTCTAAAAATAGGTACCGGGTTCGAATCCCTGGTCGGATCTTAACTTTTAATAGCAGCCCGTAGTCACGAAGTTAGCGGTGTTCACCCCCGCTTCTCGTATAGTACATAAAGTCGTTGTTTTTGCGCCTGATCTCGTGAAGGCTTGGTAACATCGAACTATAAGTGTAAGGGTATAGAGAATGCACTTGTGCTCGCGCATACACTCGAGCACTATAATTATGTTCTGTGCAGACCGGCGTTCTATGAATTCTATATATTTTTCTCACCTGGTTGGGTTACATAAATATATGAAATAAAATGATAAATAAACATTAAATATAGTAAAATATATAAATTGAAATACATAAATAAAAACCCAACCAGATGGAAGCCCTCGGCAGGGGAAACCAAAAATGGCCCTGGGTTTGAGGGAATAAAATAGAAAGCCTCGTTTCCAGTAAAAGAGTCTCCAGTTCTCTACATTCACCATATGTAACACTGCAGTATTATGCTGGTATGTGAGTGCGTGGTCCTTCCCCAGTGGACTCAATCTATTCATGCTGCAGCCTGCTGCATAGCTATACCACTTAAAAACTAAACCGTCTAACCTCCAATGCAATGTAACTCCGATGAGAGTGGAGATAGACTGCGGTGTGAAAATGTACAACACTTTTATACCGATAAAATAAACAGGCTTCCCATCTATATTAACTTACCATGTTACATAGTACAACTGTGCAGATTTTTACTCAGATCTTGGAGACTAAATTAACAAGAAATGGATCCGATAAACTAAACAAAAATCTATTAAATTACATTTGCGTTAATCGTTAATAAACAAATCGATGTTGTAAATCGATCACTACCAAGCGTTCTCTATTACCGCTTGGCAGCTGTTTGACAACAGTCTGACAGCATCAAACAGTACACCTCACTCTTATAGCTAGTCAAAGTGCAACTCTTGGAATAATACATAGTGCAACTCAACCTTATCACAACAAATTAATAAAACTGAATTTAGCTCTTGTTATGTAATAATATCAGGAATTCATACACATTAGTTTTTCCGTGGGGCCATATCTTTTATTTCGGGATTCATCGAGATTACGAATAACTTAATATTAAACGAAAATAACGAATAAACTAATATAAAAAATATAAATAACCAAATTAATTTAAATAACGAATATATTAATGTTAAAAAAACCCTTCAAATTAGTTTTATTCAACCAGATTTCTAACGTTTAACCAAAGGTCTGAATGGTAAGTATGTGTAGATGTATATTACCTTCATTTGTATATTATTACGTATTATTTTAATATCATGATCATGTATTACTAGACGGTTGTTTTCGTATGATATAGTCAAAAGTAAATGAACAAACCATAGATGGATGATAAATCATTGCCAGTAATAATGGCCTATATCATGGTTGTGATTCATGAAATGCCAGACAATTTCATAATTATGAAGAATTCGCAAAGCTACGTGTTTGGCGACGAGATATGCATATTGATTAAAACTAAAAAAAGTTCTGCGTATATTTTTGAGCGGGTATGTATATTGTACAATTAGCATCGCTGGGGATATTGTACACTTAGCACAAACGCATGTGTTTTTTCTATATTGCTTAGTATAATCTAATACTTATTGTTCATAACACGTGTTAGAGCCACCCTGCAGCTATATTATAGTTTTAGCACGAATGGTTCGGCTCGACCGGGGAACTTTAGCGGAAACGAGGCATTCCATCTTAGTCCTTAAGGGTGACAACGGTTCTGTATTTTGATTCTTAATCGAGGATAGATGTAGATGTCTATGGATCATAGCCTTCACTTAAGGGTTATCAGGTGGACTGTGTATTCGTTTATCACCCTTATTCTATAAAAGAAAAAAGAAAACATCAGTATTTAAATTAATTAATGAGTTCCCAAGTTCAACGCTCACTTAGTTCGTCTCTTGCGACACGCACAGGAAGAAATGGGGTCATGGATCTTCTAACGACGCAACGACAAGGCAATGAAATTACTCATTCATCTATTTATTATGGCTTCAGGCCCAGCTGCCTTCTGGTTCGGACCCAAATCAAAGACCATCATACAGCAGGCAAATGTGCAATCAGTGTCTGAACTTAAAACCTCTTCGTTTTCCTTGATAAGCCAATTTGCAGTAAATAGAAACCCCTTTATTAAAACAAAATATCAGTTTAAGTATTTATGAACCATTTAAAGCTTTTTCGTTTTAAGTCATCCCAAGTTGCTGAATGAAAAGTTTGTAATATAAAATTAAAATGTTTTAACATGCACCTGGTTTGTAATAAAACGTATCGTTACGGAGAACGAAAAGTTCTTTGAATATAAAAATTGTCCATTATTCTTGTTTAGTACCTATTATTATTTAGTGACTATTATTTATAGTACGTCGTTCAGGTCCTAAACGTTAACTCGAGCAATAACTGCCAAAAAATGATGATATTTAAACACCAAAACCGCGTTACTCATAAAAATCGATATTATTAAGTATATGCCACATACAGAAAAAGATAGGTATAAAGATAATTAATACCTAATTTTAGTAAGAAATGAGCTACAATTATAAAGCTATGTAAATAATTTTGTATTGAAATTAATAATAAAATCCCTTAAAGCGACACCAATAATTTTTAGACGACAAGCATTATATATATATTATAGTAATAAACACAAGCCAATGCTATCCAATGAAGCGGGTGAACAAGTGACAAACGCGTGCCCGGGGGTATGAAACAATAGGCCTTCCACGAAGGCTTCCTACCTGACAGGTAGCACCCCGGGAGCATCCCCGACAGGTTAACTGTTTTGCCGAGTCAACCTTGCTATTGAAGCGTTAAACAAAGTAATAACAGTATTTGTACGAGTAAGTTACACAATACAATTTAATACGACTGAGCTAAACACATCTAAAGTCAGTTTGGCGAGAGTTGATAAATATTATGAAACATTTCGCAATAGCGACTGTTGCTTACTATCACCTTATTAAATTCCACAGCTGAACATAGGTCTAACCCATAGATGGCCCCATTGGGAGGATATTTGCCATAGCTGCCTTGGCAAACAGGTTGGCAACCGTAGCTTTTTATTTTTAGTCGTTATTTCTAGAAAGCCACGGCTACCCATCTCCCGATATGTTTCCCTCTGTCGCCTTAATACGACTCCCGCGGGATGATACGTGCTAGTGGATACTCTTACACGGCCACTACATGGTAATTGCTTAAGGGGAAATATAACCTCAAATGGCTTAGCAAGATCCTCCGTTATGCCGAAAGTATTGCAGCATTAATTTTGAAATAAATATATGGTAAATTTGAGGATTAATGTTAAGGTTTATGTTAGACGAAAACACGATTCCTGCGCGACACGATAGTTTAGGTAATTTCTTTTTACAGTGAAAATAATGATATTTTAAAAAAAGTAAATAACATAAGCACTGCTTTATGGTTAGTTCAGTTAGTATGCAAAGTTTCATGATCTTATTTAAAGTATTTTATGAATAACAGCGGTTTATTGTTCAGTTTGGAGGTAACTTTGGATTTTTTTTCTATCGAGAAAATTTTACGGAATCGTGTTTTCGTCTAACATAAACCTTAACATTAATCCTCAACTTTACCATACATTTATTTCAAAATTAATGCTGCAATACTTTCGGCATAACGGAGGATCTTGCTAAGCCATTTCAGGTTATATTTCCCCTTAAGGATCGTAATCTGTATGGCGGGTGTCGTTTATTACCGCGAGCACTGAGTTTTGTGATATATAGCTCGCAGGTATTATCAGGCGCGAAGGCGGGCGTGCGAGCTTTTTTATTATCTATCAATAAAATAATTAGCAGGCCGCAATTCATTATTGGTTTAGGAAGCCTGCTTTTTTATCAACTCTCGCTGAATAAACACAATTTTATAGCAAACTGTGCGGTACAGTGGCAGTGGAAGAATATCCACTACGCCATATTATTCCGTGGGTATCGTAAAAGGCGACAGAGGAAAAATATTTCACTTTATTTACTTCATGAAAACATCTGAAAATGCTAACTCGCCTGCCAAACGTGGCAAATATCCCCCCTATGGAGCAATATATATCTAATCAATAGAATACATAGTTTAAAAACAATCAATATATTGTTTTCAGTTTATATAGTATTCTATTGTTTATACACACGCAGAGTTTACCTTCAAGTAATTGTAGCACTTTTGTTATTACTTTAAGTAATTGTACTTATAATATAATGTGCTAGTGCTAGCAATTGTTGGCAAACCTAATAAAGAGAAAGAAATCTATGAGGGTGACCTATTTTCAGCATTGGATTTTTGATAGGCTAGGCTGTAATGTTGATAATTATGACGTTAGCAATCATAGAGTTGCAATAACTCCGACAAGTTGTATTTTTAAAACGGCATAAAGCCATAATGATAACTGTGCTATGATAAAGAATAAAGAAATTTAAGTTAACAAATGAGGTCGTTATACTGAAACAGATATTGGAAGATGAATTAAGACAATATCACACTTAACTATAACAAAGCTGCGGTTGATTCATTATTATCAAAATATCTATAAAAGTGTTTCCTGTGAAATGATCACAATAAAGAAGAAAGCAATCAGTCACGCGGCGTCCGGCGGTCCAGCGGTTTATCTCCCGCGGCGGCTATAAATAATGCGCACGCGCATTTCTGTTAAACCGCATTCACACGGCCCGGTATTAAGCATGTGTCACAGTCAGTGCTCAATAATAATAATAATTTCTTTATTTCACCAATAAATTTTTACAAATAAGTCTGAAGACACTGGCTCCTAATGCACGAGTACTGTTAGGTCAACTTTCAACCTGTATCTCAGGAGCCAGTGTTTACCTTCAAAATAAATGTGAACTAAGTAGTTATAAGGAATATTCTAGTGTCAATCTTCTGTTTCAGTCTCCATCGCCTCTTGCAACTCCCGCGGGATGTTATGGGATTTCATTGGGTTATTCTTACACCGATGTCACAGTTCAAAGTATAGTCTAAAGTCTAAACTCTAAACTTATATAGTTATGTTTATGTTCAACATGTCAATTTATTCCTTTCAAATATTTTATCTTCATGTCTTTATAGCTCTATGGTTTTGATCGATGATTTTGAATACGATGATATTTGTGATAGAATTGTGAAAGATTTGTGAAAGAAATTTTTAAGTGCTTTTTTGGCCATCACACTGTTATTTTCCTTAAAAGAGCTTTGAAAAATTGCGTGTGAAGACAGACATCGAAGAAACTTTTTAAATGCATTAGTTGTTAACTGTGGGAGACGCGCCGAGATTATAAATGGTCGTATTTGAAAGCTATAAACAACAAATTGAGCCTTATTATTGAAAGCTTCCCTTATAACCTTGATTTAGTAACCGCTCGCGGACAGCTAATTATGTCTTTCGTCCTTGATAACGGTCGTCGGTCAATCGGCGTTGTCGGCAATTAATTGAACTTATGTTTCCGTTCGCTCTCTCAGCTAGATAGCGCGTTCTTCGAACGACTTCAACTCGAAACTGTGTTTTATAATTAAACTATCCACACGCCCGACTTCGCCTGAGTAGGTTCTTTATAATGTGGCGTTATTGAGATTTAAGATAAAGATTTAAATAGAAAATAAAAAATAAATCAAAGACCGTTAAATTTTCGATTACTCAAAATAATCTCAATGTTCCACACAAAATCAAATCATTCCTGACATTACTTTCTATCGGTACCTACGTCAAAGTTCCGCCATTATATTTTATCTATATTACATAAGGGTCAGCCATTCCCAAAATTAGCCTGGACATGGACGGACAGGCACACGGACAAATATTTTAAAAATTATACTCGTCTTAATAGAATACAAATAACAACCTCAGCTCAATAGAAGTCAGTTAATTCGACATACATATACATACAAACCCTTCAATTTTATTTATATGTATGGATATACTCGTAATTACTGCATCGTGATTGGTTGAGGCATTGGCTAAGATTTATTGTAAATTTCTTAGGGAAATTATTACGAATACCTATGTTAATATTTAATTCTAGTAAACGTAATACATAGTTTTTTTGCAATGGCTAGAGAAGACCCAGAAAACCTGTACCCAAAATGAACGAATGATACGTGGTAAAGTCATGCTGCAGCTATATTATGGTTGCAGCACGAATGGGTCGGCTCGACCGGGGAAGGACCACGCTCTCACAGAATACCAACGTAAAACAGCAGCTTAATATTGCTGTTTTTCGTAGTGTGAGTATAGAGATCCGGAGACACTTTTTTACTGGAAACGAGGTATTCCATCTTAGTCCTGAGGGGTGACAACGCATCTGCGTTTAGATTCTTAAACGAGAATAAATGTATATGTCTATAGGCCACAGCATCCACTTACCATCAGGTTGACTGTGTGCTCCTTTGTCACCCTTATTCTATAAAAAAAATGAAAACTCGTGTTGTCACTGTCACTTCGACTTATTGTGATAGAGACAGCACGATTTGTATTTGGGCATATATATACCCTTTAGACAGGAACACAACACAGGTACTTACTGCTATTTGGCGGCACAAATAGTTACGCTTATTAAAAAAAAATATTACCGTCGGGTTTTGATCACTAGGCGACCACTAGTCCTTTTACATCAATATTAGGTGTAGGATTATGAATTTTCTATCCACTCTAAACATGATCTCTTACAATTCGGGCTTTTTTTTATAGGATAGGATGATAAACGAGCACACAGTCCACCCGATGGTAAGTGGTTGCTGTGACCCATAGACATCTACATCTAACCTCGATTACGCATCAAAATGCAAATGCGTTGTCATCCGTAAGGACTTTGGTGGAATGCCTTGTTTCCAGTAAAAAGGGTCTCCGGTTCTCTACACTCACCATACGAAACACAGCAGCATTAAGCTACAATTTGACGCTGGTATTCTGTGAGAGCGTGGTCCTTCCCCGGTCGAGCCGACCCATTCGTGCTACAACTATACTAATAATATAACTGCAGCATGGCTCTACCACGTAAAATCGGACTCTCAATAAACAAACCCAATAGAATATATTTTAAAATTCGTATATTACGATTTACGTTTTATAAATTAAGATTACTTCCGCCCACCATTGCTAGAAGTCTATCAACCGTTGTTTTCAAACCCTTCAGGCGGCCATTTCAACTCCCGTAAAACTGCTAGAGTAACTGCCAACTGATACCACATTGACGTCGGCCTGTAATTTAACTTAGATTACAGACCTATTGTAATTGCTGGGTTAGTGCACACAGAATTGATTCTAGTAATCCAGACTTCAATGCGTGAGCGTTATATATATGTTAATATAGAAGTTTGTGTTGATTAATTTTAGCGTCTAATCCACTTATTAGTCAAGGGGAAAGTCGAATGATAGCTCTTTCAATTATTCACCATAACAATTACTATTCAAAGGATTTTTATTCACTGGTGGCAATTTACGCATTATGGGTTTTAAATCTTACGTTCAAAAATGTCGTTAGTTGACACTAAGGTGAACTTATGTGTTATTTAGATGGTCACAAAATCTCATTATCGTTGAAAATTTCAGATTTAATTATAATTTTTTCGGTTTCTAGTCTTATACACAAAGCAATGACTCAATACTGTGTTCTTAAATTGTTTATAGATTTTTTACTTTTTTAAATTTTTCTACTTTTGGGAACATCCGTTTCTAATGTAAATAAAATAAAATACATATAACTAACATTTCAGAATGAATCTCATTTTTCTAACAAATTTAACCTCCACCACTATGAAATCTGTCATTTATTTCACTTCATTATTATGTGGTGCTGCCCTGGTGACAAAAAGTCGTGGAAGCCCGTATTGTGGAAGAAACAAGGTAAACCACACCGTTTTAATTTTAAGCCATCTAAGCTAAATAAATTTTGCTAACTAACAATAATTTAAAGATCGCCTCCATGCGCGATTCCTGACACGAAAATACCTTTATTAGATCCTGCCAGAGTCTATCATTCTGCAAAGGATTATAGAACCGGAACATATCGCGCTGTGATACTGATACCTATGATAGTTCGGAGAGGCGGGGGACAGTTTTTTTATTGCAAATAACAAGATAAGAAAAACAAGAGTTTGTATTTTTGTTGGCTGGAATCAGAGCCCAGAAGCCACAACGTATTTGCTACTTGGGTCAACTACTATTAGTCTATAGTTCACCTCAAACTCGACTAAAATTCGACAGGAATTAAACTAGAAAATTTGACTGGAATTCAACCCGAATATAAAATCAGGACTCACAATGTATACTCCCTCGCTACTAGATGATATAAGTAGGTTGTACAACTAGAAATGTACGTACATATTATGTACATACTTTCTTCTGTTATGAATTAAACTGCTATGAAGGGTGACAAATATGCACACAGTCCACCCGATGGTAAGTGAATGTTGTAATCAATATGCATCTAGTTCTAACCCATTAAGAATCAAAATGCAGACGCGTTGTCATCCCTGAGAACTAAGATCTCTATGTTCACCATACAAAACAGAACAGCATCAAGCTGATATTTCACGCTGGTATTCTGTGACAGCGTGGTCCTTCTTCAGTCGAGCCGATCCATTTATGTTACAATCGCCATTATATAGCTGCAGCATGACTCTGCCGGGTGATCGAGGCTGATTCAGGTTCCAAACCAGTGCTACCAGGGCTTACATACATATACATATTTCTGTACGGATATTATTTTATTTTTAACATAGGTCTGATTCAATGGGTAATGAATAAACCGCACCTCTTATGTTTTATGAAAATCAAAATTCGAAACACCTGGTCGGCCAGTTGTTTGCTCACAGACCGGATATCCTGTTTGGAACAATAAAGCAGGCGGCTTGTTTATCTTAAAAATTACAGGCATCGTGAGAGCGTAAATTAGTAAAAAGCAAATCGAAACGAATAAAAAGCTAAAAAAATTATTTCTAATAAATAAAACAGATGAAAATCTGTTTTATTTATCGTTTATATTTTGTTTATGTTTTTACCTCTTCCAGGCTTCCTCTCACATTATTATTTTTGTATTACCTTTATTTTTTTAAATAAATATTTTATTATGAACATTATTATATAGATCATTATCATTATTATTATATTGATTCCATCTAAGCGGTCCATGTAGGAATTGTGTTTATATCAAGTTCATCTTCTGTAAGATACGGGAAAGTCGCATCAATATGATGATATTATGATCTGTGGTATAAAATGGTTGTTATTTGTAATCTAAGTAAAAATAATCTAACCAAACCAGTTATTTTATGAAGAAAGGAAAAACTACTCTCCGAATAAAATGCAAGTACCGTTAAGGGTTGCTATACACTGGTGTAGATTACTAGATCTCACGAAAAAGTGTGTAATAGCGCTTTATAAGGGTACAAACCAGAGCGTTCATTTTCCAATTCTTTTTAATATGTATGTCTCGTTTCATCAACATTCCATTTAAGTTATAATTAATTCTTATGGTTTACGTTATTTTTATGAAATATACGAGACGGACATGATCACTAGATTGTTTTAAAAGTATATTAACATGAAAAGTCACAAGTTTTTTATAATATGTAAACTACAGCACTAATGAGGTAACAACTAAATTTGTCATAATATGTAACATTGTGCTAAGCCATCTGCCAAGTTTAAACATAATAGCAAGCTTTTCGTGAAAGACCTCAAGAACAAATCTTAATTATATATGATTATTATAAAATTATTGACAAAATCATTTACACTTACTGTACATTTTTAAAGAAATTTAGCATGAACGACCATGTCGTCCCATGGGTGTCGTAAAAGGCGATAGAGGGAAACAAATCAGGAGATGGGCAGCATCCTCTTCCTAATAACGACTAAAATTTAAAAAAAAAACTGAGGTCACCAATTACCATCCCGCTTGCCAAACGTTGCAACTATGGAAAATATATTTTCTTCTTATTCCCGCGTATGAGACAAACTATAGGGAAGGCTCACGTTCACCAGTGGACTTTAACAGGCTGTAACGATAATGGTAACGGACCACATGTTTCAATTTTTTTATAGTATATAGTAGTAAAAATGTAACAGTTACAAGCTTTCCCAACGAGTGCTAGTTTGTAAGCACCCTAATGAACCGGGAAGCGTACATATTGGGTGACACTGACACGTTCAGCGGACGGCGGCGATCTGTTCCAAGAAGCAGATGCTGCGCGCGCATAGAGAAATATGTAGCTTGTGCTGAGCCTACGCGAGCTGTTTACTACGTGTTTACATTTGTAAACGATCTCGGCGACTGTTGGTTCCATTTATTTAATTAAAGGATTTTATCTAGTTTTACAAAACCGCTTTAATGAAATAGTAAAAGCATTGTTTTTAAATAAGTTAATATAATAAGCATTTTAGGACATCGTTCTCACTGAATACCAGAATAAAATACGTACGTACGTACGGTGAGTGCCAAAAACTAGAGACCTGGGACGTCGATAATTAAGCAGGCATTATATCTTAATCTTCAGCGGTGACAACGCATCTGTTTTTTTTATTTTAATCAAGCAGTGTCCACGATTAAGTGTCGACTAAGGAAAATGCCTGTAATTCTTATTGCATCCAATAGAAGGCAAGATGTTTATCACATAAGTAGTAAGTAATAAATTTATATAAAATATAATCGAATCTTAAAAAACACAAGAGAAGAATCGAGGTGATATTTTTTTAAAGAATAACGGTGACAAACGAGCACAGATTCCACCTAACGATAAGTGGTTACTGTGGCCCATAGATATCTACATTTAACCTCGATTAAGAATCAAAATGCGGACTATGCGTTGTCACCAATACCGTCTTTACCATAAAGGCACATGGGGCGCGTGCCCAGGGCCCGATGCCGAGGGCCCCCTTGACGAAAGGCGCCGGGCTTATTCACTTACGCTATACATACATACATACATATATATATATATATATATATATATATATATATAGCGTGACAAGCGAATAGAGTGTGTCTAATAAAATATGTATCTAAACGTTTTTGTCGGGCTGTAGGTACGGTTGCCTTACTTATAGCCTGGATTATTTTGTTTTTTGGTTAGCCCCTTTCTTAAATCATGGATACTATAATATATATTTATATGATATATATATATATATATATATATGGTTTGTTATATATATTTGTATTTATAATCTATGAGATAAGAATATCATTTCTTACTGTTTAATAAAAATAACACTTCAAAAGACTTAACGGCAAATTATTTATTTAATATGATGATTTTATAATTAGAATATTAGATTTTATAGCAAATAATTGTTACGATCCTTATTTTTAGACAAGTGGCGCCTAAATTTTAATGTAATAAATAAAAAAATACACGTATTGATGTTGTTATAGAATATCTTTTTTGAAAAAAGGTTTAACCCTTTTTATACAGTTTGTATAAAAAGGGTTTACCTTAGGGTTATTATAATATAAATGAATACATGGTTGATAATAATCCCTGGGAATAAGGTGGTCGCTTCCAAGCTGTTTCTAAAACAAATTTCGTGGTTTTTTACGCCCTTTATATTGTAATATTAACTTTAAAAAAATACTGCTGGGTTAATTGTTTTACCCAGGACAGAAGTTTTTTCCAAACCAGTGGTAAAGTAAAAAATTACTTTCAATAAGAATTACATGTGATCTATAGTTGTGGTCACATAATTAAGAACGATTTGAAGTTTTAGAAGTTTTTTATTTAAATCATGTCATACACAAATATTCTATTTATATATTCATATAGTACCTTCTGAGAAGCAACTACTTAGTTATGTTATAAAATAACCACATTAATAGATCAACGCGGCTTAGGAATAAAGAATAAAATCGTTAACTATGTTTTTATATTTAATTTATTTTACCATAATAACACATTCAAATAGTACTGAAACTGGACAAATAATTAAGAACGATTTATTAAACTGCTCGGGAATTATTTTGTATGATACTTACATTTAAAAACACAATAATATGTAGCGCGGAAAATTTAAAAAGCAATTTAAGTAATACATTTTAACTAAAGTTAATAGTTAATAGCATATCCACAGCTTTTCATTACTGTTTTACACCGGTGAGGCAGTGACACTATTAATTTTTGACATTTCGCAAGATAAATAGAGTTCCATTCTTCTAAAAAAAACCTCGTACAGCTCTTTTGCATTCCCAAATTGTGTATTTAAAACCTTTTTCTTTACTTCGAACCACAGATTCTCTATTGGACTTAGATCTAGGCTGTTAGCTGGCCAGTCTAAGACAGAAACTGATTGCGCTGTAAGAAATTCCTTTACGGTGCGTGCAGTGTGCTTTAGATCATTGTCGTGCTGGAATATTCAAATAACCGATAGAACATCTTCATCATTGTTTCTTGCAGTCTATTTTTGTATTGGACCTGAACTATGTTACGTTCTATCACTTTTACAGGTTCAACACCATGTCCAGAAAAGTACCCCCAAATTTTCACATTTCCGCCACCGTGCTTTAATGTAACTTTCGTATACTTAGGGTTGAATGCTGTATTCGGGGGACGTCGTACATATAATTTTCCATCAGAGCATACTCTGTTTATTTTTGGCTCGTCAGAAAAAGTACATTTTTCTACTGTCGCACAGTCCAGTTTCCATACTTTCTCGCAAATGCAAGCCGGGCTGCCTGTGGCAAAGTTTCAACTTGGGTACCTTTCCTGCTATCCTACCGTGCAATTTTTCTTCTACCAAACGTCTTCGAATAGTGCTTACTGAGATTGCTAAAGGGTTGTTTTCATCAAAATATTCTTTTCTCAGCTCATTGGACCCTTTAAAATGATTTTGTTTTGCCTTACGAAAGATGTTTCGGTCATCTCGAGGAGTTGTTTTTCCTCTGTTTAGGTACATGTAGAATATTCAAAGTAGTTTGATAACACTTTCAATCTTTTACAGCACTAAATGGCGCCAAAATTATACAAATAATAACAAATAGACTGAGTGTTCTCTATTTAAATTTGAATGAATGAATGAATGAATATACTTTATTGCACACCACAAACACAACTTTACAAAGAACATAACAGAGAGCAGATTACATGTACAATTTGGCGGCCTTATCGCTACATAGCGATCTCTTCCAGGCAACCAAAGGTGTAAAGGAATAAAACAGTGAGTACTAGGTAGGTGGTGCAATATAAATATACCTAATATAATACATATCAATACATGCAATAAAATAACATATAAGTAAATAACTAATACATTAAAAAATATGATACACATATACATAGGTATATACATAAACATACACACACACATATATACATATATATATATATATACATATACATACATATACATACATACATATACACACATACACATATATACATACATATATCCTCAAATATATACCACTAACAATAACATAAACAAATAAATACAAAACTACATAATCACATAATTTATCCTAATGATTTTCGAACGATTGAGACAAGTAATGCTCTTTAAGAAGTCGCTTAAAGACTACAATAGTCTGAGCTTCGCGTAAATACAAAGGTAGGGCATTCCAGAGCTTAATAGACTGTACAGTAAAAGATTTATTAAAGAAAGATGTATTGTGAGTTGGTACCCTTAGAATGAGTTTTCTTGAAGAGCGTAAAGGTTCCCCTGGAAGCCCAACAAAACTAAATTTCTCCTTAAGATAAGGAGGAGTAGAAGAGTGAAATAAGACACAGTACAGAATAGAAAGAATATGCATGTTCCGGCGAAATTGGATAGGTAACCACTTGAGACGTGAGCGAAATTGGGAAATGTGGTCAAATTTGCGCAATCCAAATATGAACCGAATACTAGTATTTTGAAGTCTCTCAAGCTTAGTTAGCTGGTCTTTAGTTATGTCTACATAGCCTGCGTCGGCATAGTCGAGAATCGGAAGGAGAAGAGACTTTGCGAGCATAATTTTTGTAGGAATGGGAAGAAATGATCGAAGGCGACGCAGTGAACTAAGAGCGACAAAGGTTTTCTTACTTACCTCATTCAGTTGGCGTTTCCAATTTAAGGAACTATCAAGGTAAACACCAAGATTTTTGACATTGTCAAAGTAAGGGATCACAACCCCATCGAATACAACGGGTGGTATGGAAAACCAGTCAATTCTTGAGATAAAGCTCTGACTACCAAAAATGATAGCCTGTGACTTTTTAGGATTGACATTTAGGCCATATGATTGACTCCACTCATGAATCATATTTAAGTCATTGTTTAATGTAGCGATTGCATTTGGCAAATTCTCAAGAGTTGACTGGGTGTAAATCTGGACATCATCCGCATACATGTGGTAGAGAGAAGAAATTTTATGAGTAATTGAATTAATGAAAATGGAAAAGAGTAAAGGTGACAACACGCCACCCTGCGGCACGCCTGCAGTAATATCACACCAAGATGAGTGAGTTTCATCAACATGAATACACTGCCGACGGCCACAGAGGTAACTTTGAAACCAGTCAATTACTGATGGAGATATGTTAAGGGAATACAACTGACTCAACAGTATATCGAAATCAACAGTATTGAACGCATTGCTGAAATCTAGCAAGGTCATGACTGTGAGTTGTTTATTATCCGTACCCCACCGTATGTCATCAGTAACTTTAATTAAGGCAGTAGCCGTACTATGACCGGGACGGAAACCGGATTGTAAAGAATTCAACAAATTGTGCTTATTAAGGAAAAGTGTCAGCTGTTGGCAAATAAGTTTTTCAAGGACTTTAGAAAGGAAAGGTAAAATCGAAATGGGACGGAAATCAGTGAGGTTGACGGGATTAGATTTCTTCGGAAGGGGTATAACATAAGCACTCTTCCAGGCTTGTGGGAATTTAGAGGAAGATGCACATGCGTTAAGCAAATGAGTGATAATGGGAGTGATAACATCAAGGAGAGGAACGATCATATTACGGCTAATGCTGTCGCTACCGACAGCATTTGAGGAGATGGATAATATGATTCTCTTAACATCACATACAGTAAATTGACTAAAAACGAACGGAGAATAATTAGGAGTCGGACTTACAGAAAGAGAACGAAGTGTTTGCAGTTTATGTTCACTATCAAAAGAGTTAGAAGGATTAGAAAAATGTTGATTTAATAGTTCAACATCAACACTGGGAGGTGAAGTATTAAGAGAGTTTCTACCAACTCCAACTGTTTTAAGAAACTTCCACACCCTAGATGAGTCGCCGTTCTCGACTGATGAATGAATATGGCGTCGTTGTGCATCTCTACACAATGTGTTGCAGCGATTCCGGATTTTAGTGTATTTTCTAAGGTTTTCCTCTGTTTTGTTCCTCTTAAGCTTTGACAATGCCGCATTCTTCTTCAAAATTAGCCTTTTCAGATCATCAGAGAGCCATGGAGCAGGTAAGTGCTTGAGTTTAACATAATGCATTGGCGCGTGTACGTCATATAGCTGAGTGAGAAGGGAATTGAAAAGTTCCACTTTATCGTCAATGCATGGTGCTCTCTCAATCACTGACCAGTCAATATTATGAGCATCTTCGCAAAGTTGGTCAATATCCATTCCTCCAAAATTACGTCGCAGAACTAATTTAGGTTTGATTTTAGGAGGGCGTAGTTTATACGAAAGGAAAAGTAAATCGTGATAAGAGAATGCATCAGCAGGACACTGTCCATGCTTGAAAACTAGGTTTGAAGATGACACGATAATTAAGTCCAGAAGGGAAGGAGTACAGTTAGGAAATTTGTGAGTAGCAGCAAGGGGTAGGATTTGCATATTACACGCTTCAATTATAGACTCAAGTTTTATTGCCCGATTGTCGCCTTTAAGTAAACAGGTGTTAAAGTCACCCATCAAAATAGTATGACTATATGTAGGGACTAGTGATTCTAAAAGAGATTCAAAAGAAGTAAAATAGTTTATAGAAAGAGAGGGACTGTAGAAAACTCCAAGTAAGATTTTATTCTGAGACAGGGAGACCTCAACTAGCAAATGCTCAGCAGAATCACCAGGAGGCGGTTGACATGACGAACTAACAATTTTAAATGGAAAGTAGGATCTTAGATAGATCGCCACGCCCCCACCACCTCTATTACTGCGGTCATTTCTAATTAGATGAAACCCAGGCAAAGAGTAAGAAGTAGAAGGCAAACAGGGTTTTAGCCAAGATTCTGAAACTAAAATGGCATGAATATTTCGGGATTCAAATGACGCAAGCATGTCGGGATAATGAGCCGGAATGCTTTGGGCATTAATATGAATAGCATTGAAATTATTCACACAGTCTGAGAAACAATAATTTAAGGTGATGTTGAGTGAAGGAGAAGCAGTTGTACTGTGATAACTAACATCATTAAGTGTCTCATCACCCGAAGACAAGGACAGAAACAAATCACTATCGTTACAAATGTTTGAGGATAACATAAAAACTAATTAAATATACAAATAAATACTAATATACGATAAAAAATAAAATATAAAAAATATAAATGCAAGATCGAACGGTACCCACACAATTACAACCACCAGCAGCATGAAAGAGTTAGCATATAACACAACAACAACTTAAATAAATAAAACAATAAGTTTAATATTAAAATTCCCAAAGCAAAACAAAAAAAAAACTTGTAGTCAAACACCAATAAATTGTAAAAAATTATAAACGTCGGACTAGGCAGTATCGTTATATGTAGATGCCTTTGCCAAGTTAGTAAAATATAAAAGTAAAAATGAATCTTAGAATTCTCTGTATACGTCTAAGAATGCTTCTGTCAGCCTCTGTGGTTACAGTACTCTAGTCTAGTATTGAAACAGTAATCTATGGTTACAGGTAACAACTGTCAGTCTTAAAGTAAACAATAAAAATAAAAAACACAAAAGAAGAAATTAGGATAAACAATTAATCTAAATACCTGTAATGTGGAATAATTAAAATAATTTGAGAAACAGTCTTCAAACTAGTGCAACCAGTTAGAAATGATGTCATTGAAATATATGGCAAAGAATTCTAAATTAATACCTGATAACCAAAAGTTACAAAAAATACATGTATTGAGCTGCTGGAGTACATGAGTAAAAGCTAAACTACAAGAAAAACACGCCACCTTCATTTTTTAGTCGTCTTCCTAGCCCTAGCAGTAGTAACACAGGGCTTAGGAGCAGAAGATGCCGCCGCAGCTGTCGTCACCGCCGTCGTCGCAGTCAAAGATGAGGTAGTAGGAACACCACACGCTGCATCAGGAATGGCGATCACTTCAGCCACGGCGTACACCCGGTGCTTCGTGCCATCGGACCCAAGCACCACGACATATCCATTTTGTGACCAACACTGGGATACGCCAAAGCGCTTCCGAGCAGCAACGAACGCCTCATGACGGCCCTTAGTCAAGAACTCGGATAGAGTAACTCCGCTACCCTTTAATTTGGTTTTAGAAAACTAGACTTTGTCACGGAGATCCTGATCTCGAAATTTCACAAGCAGCGCTCGAGGCTTGTCGCCACGGGGTTGCCCTAAGCGATGGCATCTAGTGATAGAGCTCACAGTAATTTCAGGGATATTCAATCGCTCCGATAATATCTTACTTGTGCAAAGAACTGAGGTTTCATCTCGGGCTTCAGGCACACCATGCACAAGCAACATCTTCCTCCTGGTCCTTACCTCCATTTCATCTTGATTCCTAGAGAGAAGCTGGAGCTGAAGTTGCAAATTTTCTAGTGCTGACAAAACAAATCCCCTAAAGGCGTTAAATTGTGCATTAATGTTGGAAGTAGGGCTTGTTGCAGGGATGGATGTTCTGACCTCCCTCTGGAACTCATCCATACGTGTAGTAAAATTCAGCGTTAGCTCTTCAATTGACTTCTTAAGCACATCCATTATGAATATTCAATCAAAGGTTATTCAAAGGTCAATGTCAGGTGACAGTGAAGTGGCAATAATAAGTTTTTAGTTGTGCAGTGAAAAACAAATTATTAATAAACAATGCTGGTGGATTTATGTGCTTACAGGTACATTTATATACTTGATTATCCTAGATTTACTATATTTTAACATTAAAATCTCAGGAACAATTTTAAATATGTCAATACACTTGGCACCTACCCATCAAAAAAAAATTTATTTTTTTTATTATTTGAATAAAGGTATAAACTATTTAGCGTTCTTAATTCAGTCAGTAAATAGAAATACTATGTTTAGAAGTAGGGTGAAAAGTTTGTCTATTTATTTTTAGCTAATTATTTGTATCAATGAATACGATGGTATTATGGAAAAGTTTTACGATACCGTGAGGAATAGAAAAAAATTGCATACAATTAGTTTTGCGTCTTAGTTTGAAAAAATCTTCCCTTTACATCAGCGTTCTTAATTATATGGCCACCACTGTATATCGAATAAAAATATTCTATTTTATTGTAAAAAAATCACGCTGTCGCAGAGTTTATGCATACTTATGTTTATATACATTGAAATTGTTTTTACATAAATTAAATGATTTTTAATGATTATTTTAAATCTATATAACGTCACATTAATGGTTGCCACCTAGGCGAAGCCGGGGCGGTTAGTATACTATAGGCTAGTATGTAATATACTGCTTGTGTATATTTTTTATAAATAAATTTAAAAAAAAAACACCTTTTACTTGCCCTTATTAACGGCGTTTAGAAAATCTTGAATTATTACCTGCATACAAATTAGTGCTAAACACCATGAAATTAAGCAACTCATTCTAATCACAGGCGTCACATATAATTATGTATTTATGCGTGAACAGGAACGTTTCAGGGCACAGAACCGGTTATGATATAAATGTTACGCCGTCAGTAATCGCTCAAGTGAGTTATGGTGAAGTTGTGCAAGCTGCGGCACCACGCTGATTGGAATCAATGCGGCTGACAACTTGCCCGACAAAGCAAGGGTATAATTTCTGCGTGAAATCGAATATCGATGTCTATTTTTGGATCATTCACACACGAATCGAATCGAATTTTAATGTGGTGGTGGCGTAAAAAATTCCACTTACCCATTACGTCCTGTGGGTGTCGTAAAAGTTGACTAAACAATGAGGATTTCCCCACAAAAAAAATGTTACTGTGTAGTGGCGGTGTAAGAATATCCACAATCCCATAGCATCCCGTGGGTGTCGTAAGAGGCGACAGAGGGAAAAAATCAGGAGATGAGCAGCAGCAGACAAAAAATAAAAATAAGCTGCGGTTGCCAAGCGTGGCAACTACGGCAATTATCCCCCTTATGGTGCAATCTATGGGGGGGTATGTTCATCAATGGACTTTAGTAGGTTGCAACGGTAACCAGGATAATAGCAGGAAGTAGCTCATGATTAAATCAATTCAATAAAAGGTGTGTGTAAACTCGCTGATAATGTTGTTATTATTTACTCAAATCAAATTTATGTTACAGAAGTAAATGGAAGAGTCGGAGACCAAATTGGCGGTCTATCGAAAATGTGTCAAATTAGGAGTACCCCTAACCGACAAGCATGTATGCGTAGGTATATGGATGTGAACGAGACGAGAGAGCTGTCAGGATCGTGTCAAATGGAAGTCTGTAGTATCGGCCTACCCCTCTGGGTGACAGGCGTGAGTGTTTATATTGTTATGTATTTACTCTCCAGTTTCTGTAACCTACAGGGTCTATCAGAAATAAATCTATCGGACCAGGGAAGTCTTTTTTAAGGATATTAACGAAATTAAAACAGTATCTACTGTGACTTAATAAACTAAAAATTATCAAATAGTGACGGTTACGTAGAGCCATGCATTTATCCGTGACACTGTAGGTTGCAGATTTGATCCAGCCCAGCACCCATCACGTATTTGCTTGGCCTACAAATAATTGTTTCAATTCTATGCACAATGCTTCCACGATACTATAGAATTTCCCGAAAGTCCAAGCAACTACTGTTACTTGCCCGGCATCACAAACTCGTTGATTATTACACACATATTTCATCTTATTGGCTATAAAACATTTAAAGTTTATGCCCTCAAAAACAGACTGACGATTTTAATCAAATAGAAATTGTGACTACGGAACAATATTAACAGAAACTCGCTCAGACATTTACTAAATTAAATGTAGAAAAATAATAGTCTTAATACTATATTTATTTATATTTTTGAAGGGAAAACTTCCCAAGGCACGTTGGGTACTTTTGGGATGGGTAAAAAGCAGTCACCTGACCATCACACTCAGATACTATATATATAAGTATATTTATAAGTATTCGCTTGTGACGTGCAGTCCTACGACTGACAGTTTCTGTCTCTAGATATGCGAAAGAAAAGTTAAGTTACTTATGAAGGTTTCAGACACAGAAGGACATCCGTTAATACAGTCAAATCGGACTGCTTTGTGTATTTTTATAGAAGTAAAAGTACACAGTCCACCTGATGGGTTTTATTCATCATTTATGGTAAATGGATGTTTGTGGCCAATAGACATCTACGTTTTATCGTCGATTAAGTATCAAAATGCAAATGCGTTGTCACCCATAAGGATAACGATGGTATGCCTCGTTTCCAGTAAAAAGGTCACCGATTCTCTACACTCACCTTACGAAATACATGTATGTATTATGTGCCAGTAAGGTCCTTTCCATTCGAACCGACCTATTCGTGTTGCAAACCAAACATACTGCAACGTGGCTCTATCAAGTACAAAACATACAAATAGAAGGGATGAATTGAAATTCGAATTTTCTAGTATGGGACCTGTAACAACAACTGCCAAATATACGAAAACAAGGCGACCAGTAATTTTGATTATCTTACTATTGATTTCTTTAACCAACAAAAAAGATCAGATCAGTCAGAGCGCTGCGTACTACATTTCAAATAATGCAAAGACCATGCTCAACTTCTTGACACGCACACACGCACACATATTTCTTCTTTCCTTCTTTATCAATCTATAAAGGTTCACATTTGGACACACACAGTCATATGCACCTAAAACCATGCAAATGATTTTAGACGTATAAGATTACGTGTTTTACCTTGATTTTTGGGTTACCTGAAATGTATATTTCATTGTTATATTCATACGTTATCGCTCTTTCGCACGCTCTAAAATAGAAGCGGATAGGTTGGGGTCTAAGCGTAAAATGAAAAACCTGAGCTTTTGTCAGCTAAAATCATTTCTACTAATTTTATATAGCGCTTAAAAGAAAGAAATCACAAATGGCAACGGGATAATTATACACAATAACGCAAGACACTTGTTTAAATAATTATCAATTTGATTAAAAATAATTGATGGACGTAAACACAATATCTCGCGGTCACTTAATTTTTTTTCGTAGGAATTTTGTCAAGTCGAACTTATTCGATTTTCACTACTGTATTCCTCATCATTTTTTAAAATTGAAAATGGTGACCGAAAGGTACGTTTATCGATTATATAATTCGTAAAATATGTCCTCGTGTGGAAAATATTTAAATAGAATAAAAAAGTGATTATGACTCTATATTACATAAACGTTTGATGAGTGCAATTTTGGATTTACCACACAATTATTTAAAAGGTGTTAAAGGACACAATCCACACATTTGTCTATGGATGCTTATCCGCTTTTGACTGTATGTTTATAAACAAATCTTACCAGGCTTCTGATGCTTGTGCTTCTTGCCCTTGCCTGTCACTGAGGCTACCAGCAGCGTTACCAACATCCATCGCCACCTCATTTTTGCACCATCACACTTCACGCACACAATAACACAATATTGTAAAAGATGAGCTTAAATCTTTAATATTTTATATTATTTTCTTTTTAAAAACGTTTATTTGGTAACCACATTTACACTCAAAATATATTTCTTAGTCAATTAACTACAGTATTTAATGCACAATGGTCACAAACTATTATTAAAAATTTCGATAGCGCGAAAAAGATCGCGAAAAGCTTAGGACGAAGCGAAACCACACCATCCCCAGACAAACGGCCTTCGGCAACTGAGGCTGAGCGTTTTAAAGAAACTTATTTATCGTAAGCTAGCGATGCACCGGCTAGACCGGTAAAACAACAAAATCTTTTGTTTTATTTTAAGAAATACAAATTTACCCAAAATTTTTATTGATAACTCTAAATTAAAATTGACTTTTTAATATAATAAATTAAAGTTTTCATAGCTCAACGCTTGCTCGTTTGCTTTTATCGACTTATATATTATAATAAAGCTTTCTGAAAGCTTTCGTTATGAAAGTTATCTGCGTGCTTGGTAGAGTGCGTTTGTGAGAGTGCGTGGTAGAGTTGATTTAGTTGTTCAACTACTCTACAAAAGATGGCGCCGTATTTTTTTTCTACTTTTTAATTTTATCACATAACAATATTATTTTAAATAACTCATTGTCATGTGTGACGTGCGTCAATCAAACACGGTGTTCTGGCCAGTACTGAGTATTTTAATTTTACAATTATCATTACATCCTTCTCCCTCAAATGTGCAAGTACTTAGCTTCCTTCGCACAGCATTTATTTATCAGACATAGGAACACAGTAGGTAATTATACTTAAGTAATAAAATCATTAAACACCAATTTATTAATGTATAAATTAAATACTGAAATGATCCTACATCTTCCTTCTTTTTTTACACACACCCAGTTGTTTCCATACCTTTATAAGATGAACCATGATGCACCAGTTTATGTTGTTTGTCCATATCAATTTGGTGGTTTCACTGGCCTGCCGGATCATGTAACATAATTATTATTAATAGTATTTTCTCTATATGTTGAGTACATATTTTGGTTGTTATAAGATACACTGGCATTAACGTCATCATATTCGAAGTTATAGTCAGGAGTGTCATGTCTGTGTGGCGAATCTTTTATTATATGTTTCCTATTTCTATTTTACTACCGGTAACTAATTCAATTTCATATGAGTGGTCTCTTATTTTTCTTGTAATAATCCCGGATATCAATACACAAAATATTTAGTAGAAGGGACATACACATTAAAGTAAAGTTAGAGCCTATATACGTCCCACTGCTGGGCTCAGGCCTCCCCTCATTTCTGAGAGGGTTTAGGGCAAGGAAGTGTCCGCCGCGCTGCCCAAATGCGTGTTGACGAACTTCACATGTCTTAGAAATATTTTTTTTTCTTATTCCTCAGACATGCAGGTTTCCTCACGATGTTTTCCTTCACCGCCGAGCACGTGGTAAATCAGCACTTAAAATTGCAATTAACAATTTCATTGGTGCCGGCGGGGATCGAACCCGGGTTACTCGCGTTCTGTTATATTTACAGCGAGCGTTAACCACTGAGCTACCACGGCTCTTTATACAGACGCATTATTATTATACAAATGCATGATCAGTCGAAATATTGTAATGAAATATGAATCATCATCATCTAATACAATTAGCCTCTAAACAGATTAGGTACTTCGCCAAAGAGGATTTGTCGTTATGAGCATGCATGCACACAGCTTTTCTACCGTAGTAATTAGACCCTTTATGTGGTAAAGCCATGCTGCAGCTATCGTATGGTCATAGCATGACTTGGCCGGCTCGGCCAAGGAAGAACCACGTTCTCACAGAAAACCAGTGTGTAGAGAACCAGAAAATCTTTTTACTGGATACGAGGTATTTCGTCTTAGTCTTTAGGGGTAACAACGCATCTGCATTTTGACTTTTAATCAAGGATGGGTGTCTGTGGACTATGGGCCACAGCATTCACTTACTATCTGGTGGGCTGTGTGCTCGCTTTTCATCCTAATTATACAAAAAACCCTATTAATAATAAATTAAGATATTTCATAATAATAAGAATAATTTAAGACACCAATAAAAGATATTTGGATGCAATAGAAGCGAGAGGCGTGTCAGGAGCGAGCCAAATGGAAGTCTGTTGTCTTTTCCTAACTTTCTGGTTGACAGGCGTGATAGTTTACGAACGTATGTAATACACATTCTTCCAGCGTTCACTAATTCACCACGCCAAGTTTGCTATTAAAATATATAACTTTCCCATGTTATATATGTAGGTATTGGATTTTTTTTTATCATAGATAGATTCTTGTTCTATTTCTGTGAGGCATATAGTTCTTATTAGCTTGTTAACGAACCACTGTACAATAACAATACTAAGTCCCTTCCCAAGTTTATTTGTTCAGGATGGAACAAAAACTTAAAAAACGTATAGGCTATCGTTTCCTTTTGGCTAGTCAGCTTGGCTTTAGGCAGGTGCAGTCTCTGAATATTTGTTATCATCATCATCATCATCTTATCAATATCAACTCGTAAAAATTCACACGAGTACATTGGCCTCTTTTATCCTTGGTAGGGAGGATTTAACTAAATCGTCACGATTAGCAGATGAATTGATTGATGATTGCAGTACCAGATGTGATCACATTTAACGCTGCTGCCCGCCGTCGATCTCAGTACTGTGGATCCCCGGTAATCCCGCTCCTGTCTAATCCGGCGCCCCCAGTAATCCGACATGGTCTATTATTTATTATTGAGTATTTTTTTGTTTTTGTTCAATCTTCGCTAATGCAAGTTATAACTTGTACGCCCCATCACTATTGTGCTCGACACGTAGGGAATTGTTTTGATTTTGATTGGAAAATTTGATTCAACATGGTTGAAAAATCATAATTTTCTTCAAAAGGCGTTATTGCTTCTTGATAAAGCTCTTAAATTGATGCTTCTTAAATTGATTAATTCATTACTTTTGATTATTTTACTTATGTACATTTGCTTGAAGTACACAATATTTCCTAATGTAGTTATTGAATATTTTTTTCTAAGTTCTATAGCCATAATGACGTTAATTGTATAACAAAAAGTAAGCTCTATATTGTGTTATTTAATTTACTAAATTTCACATACATATTGAAGTATGATTTGTACTTCAGATTACATATATAACATATAGAATCTTATCATTGAATCTGTAATTTGTCGGATTACAAGGCACTCTTTTATAAAAAATTCCAGGCTATAGGAATAGGGGTCTTAGGCAATAGCTACTCTATAATCCGCCAAATTCGATAGTCCGACACTGTCCTGCAAAATGTTTGTCGGATTACCGGGAGTCCACTGTATATTATTTCTAGTGTAAAAGAAATTGTTTTACTGTCATCTATCGGAAGCGATAAGATTTTTTTAGCCGTTTTCAGTTCCTTACGTTACTCAAAGGTCGAAATAGAGTGAAGGATTCTTTCACGCCGCCAAGTAAAATGGATATTAACGCCATCTGTCGGACACTGAAGGATTGAGACATTAGAACGAAATTCCGACACTCAACTCAAGAAAATTCACTAACAGCTTAACCTGCTTAATAAATATAAATTTAATGAACCTGATTAAGATGTCAGTAAACGTGTTTCCTTTGTTTCAATGGTATGAAAACAAAACTATTTTTGTCAAGTTTCAATTACTCCAGATGTCGTTCTTAGACATATGTGCAATTAACGGTCAATAGATGACGCTGTTTTAACTTTTCGTTAAAACGGATTTAATTCGCCTAGACTTCTGGTGCTATTGTCCCCATTTTTACAAGTAACGCTGCTTTGGCTAGTTTCTTTTATAATTAATATACAGTGAAGAACGAGCGTACAGTTCACGTGATACTCCATGGACCTCTGCAATCAACTTCAAATAAAGGCGGCCCCTAAGAATCAAGGACCTAGATTATATTATATATCTATCTCTTAGAAAAAAAAGGGTATGTGGGGTAATAAAGGTAATAAAAGACGCACAGCTGTTTGAGAAGAGTAGTAACGTGGTAGCAACCCAACATTATTTTAATCAGAAAAGCAATTCTATTATCAAGTAGGTAATAAAAAAGAATAGAAAAAGAAGTTTTAATAAACCTAGAGTCATATCTTTATTAAAGAGCATATGATAAAATTTAATATCTGTTTCGTATAGTAAGTGGATATAGGAAACCGGCGACCCTATTTATTGGAAACGAGGCATTTCATCTTAGTTCTCAGGCCTCAGGCATGACAACATGTAAGCATTTTGATTCTTAATCGAGGATCGATGTAGATGTCCATGTGCCACAGTATCCACTTATCATCAGGTGAACTACGTGCTCGTTGGTCACTATTATTCTTACAAAAACGAGTTGTAAAAAACGTAGATATAAATACTTCATTTATCGACTGATAACTCGCATCCTTCCCACATTAGAAGTTGTATAGATAAATAGAACTGTTGCATAAGATACAATAGAAATAAATAAGGTATCAAAGTAATTAACGTAAATCACTTGATATTTTAACGTGGCCGAGCCACGCTGCAGCTGTATTTAAGGTTGTAGCGCGAGTGAGTCGGCCCAACCGGGGTCAGACCACGATCACAATACACATACAAGCATAAAGTAACAGCTTAATGCTGCTGTGTTTTAGATAGTGAGTGTAGAGAACTGGAGAACCATCAGGGGTGAAAACGCATCTGCATTTTGATTCTTAGTTGATAAATACAGATGTCTATGGGCCACAGCATCCACTTACCATCAGGTGGACTGTATGCTTGTTTGTGACCCTTATTCTATATTAAACGAAAATTGCTGCGTCACGAATAGTTCGGGTCGACCGAAGTAGGAACACACTCTCAAATAGTGTATGAAACCGGAGATTAAATTTACTGGTAACGGGACATACCATCCTCAGGGTTAACAACGCATCCGCATTTTAATTTGCGTTAAAATAAGCAATTCAAGTTTTACTATACATAAGTTAAAAAAAATGAGTAGTTGAAATATTCTTTTTTAAATTTCTTTACTATTTTTATTAATAACAAAGTAAAAAACAGGCAAGAGAATTGTAGGACTGTCAGAGTGATAGAAAACTAGGGATGCTGTTATAAAGTTCATATTTCGTGAAGTAGAGTCATGATGCAGCAGCTTTACATAGCTGCAGCACGTCGAGCACGTTCGACCAGAGTACGCTGGTAGCGTACCATAAAAGTATAAAAAACAGCGTTCTTTCTTATATCTATGCAGCGTACCATTAAGCGCTAAAGCGTACCAGCGTAAAATTATCAGACTTATGTTGCTGGGTTTCGCATTATGAGTGTAGGGAACCAAAGACACATTTTACTGATAACGAGGCAACCCATCTTAGTCCTCAGGGTTCACAACGCGTATGCACTTTGATTATTAATCGAAGACAGATGTAGATGTCTATGGGCAATAACATCCACTTAGATACCATGAACTTAACATATTGGACTATTTTCTCGTTTGTCATTCTTATTCTATATATAAAAAAGCTTTACTAACTGCATTCTTTTAAAATCATGGAAAATTTAATTATGAAATTGCGAGATGTACATCTTTATCATCTATATTTGAACTTTAGGGGTGCTGGCCCTCCTCTAACATGCAAGTTTCTTCACGACGTTTACCTTCACCATCATGTGGCACGATACGTGGTTAATATGCACCTAAAATAACAACCTAACAACCTAATTAACGCCGGCAGGGAATAGAACCCGCGTTGCTCGTCTAGTCCATAATATAGTCTAACGACATTTTGGTTGCACGCGACCTTCGTCGCGAACGTCGAATTGGACCATTTCGTCGCACCACCTCTGAGACGCTACATGGCTTCCCTTACTAGTGGAAACTCAAGCTATGATCATTTTAGATCAATCGTGTCCATACTGACACCAAAACTGAAACTGAATTATACGAACATAATAGTTTTTTTTAATAGAATTGGCTGACCTACGAGCACACAGTCCACCTGATGGTAAGTGGTCGCTGTGGCCCATAGACATCTACATCTATCCTCGATTACGAATCAAAATGCAGATGCGTTGTCATCCGTGAGGACTTAGGTGGAATGCCCCGTTTCCAGTAAAACGGGTCTCCGGTTCTCTACACTCACCATACGAAACATAGCACCATTAAGCTACTATTTTACGCTGGTATTCCGTGAGAGTGTGGTTCCTTCCCCGCTCGAGCCGACCCATTCGTGCACAACTATACTCGTACTACTAATATAACTGCAGCATGGCTCTACCACGTAAAAACAGTAAGTAGTAACAGTAAATATCAGTAGATTACTGTTACAGACAACTAAATTCCACTGCTGACCATAGATCTATAGCCTCTCTCACAGATTGCCTTATAGGGGGGATATTTGTCATAGTTGCCACGCTTGGCAAGCGGGTTGGCAACCGCAATTTTTTTTTATTTTTAGTCGTTATTATGAAGACGCTGCTGCCCATCTCCAGATTTGTTTCCCTCTGTCGCCTCTTACGACACCCACGGGACGATATGCGGTAGTGGATATTATTACATTATCGCTACGCGGTAAATCACATATTACGGTAAGTATTAGGAGATTGCTCGTTTGCAAATCTGAAATTTGGATCTTTGTTTCTCAGTCAATTTAATTACTATTATTATTGGGAAAGGGAATCGGAGATAATAAGTCTCTTCGCAGTGTTAGGTAGAAATGATTGAAAATTATATAGATTTCTATTTATTTGGCAGTTTACAATTCCTTTACATGTGTCTTCAATACAAATAGATCATACTTTATTTATTTTTAAATATAAATAGGTAGAGGGGGACAGGAAACGGAGCTGAGGAGCGGAACCTGAATCTATAATAACAAGTCAATAACATACGAACAATAAGCCAAAAATGTTTAATGTCATTATCGATAAATTTACATTGCGTTTATCGTAACACCAAAAACTGGACACCCACCACACGTGTCGGCGCGACGCGCCTTCCGCTGAACGAGTAAAAATCACCTAAAAAAATTCTCGCTAAAATTAATTATTAGATACATACAAGATACGTTCGGATAGATTGTTCGGTACGATGTGAGCGGCGGCCCAGATGCCGACGGCCGCCGCACACACCGGTCGTACGTCATTACTTTACTGTCGATCTAAATACAGTCTCTCACGTCCACGTGTCGCTCGCGCAACGAAACATCCAAAACAGCATAACCGCGTGATCGAGCCGCATCAGTATGTCGCATGCGAGTTTTACACACCCACTTAAATAGACCCCTCCATTTTACACAAACTTCGAACCGACCCGATACGCGTCACGCGCGATTATTAAACATGTATCACCTACTTTACATACGCCCGTACACTTATCGGGTCGGAGTAGTGATATGTTAAATGCGAAGCGTTCGCAAAATTAAACTTTATTATTATCGTCATTTGATATGTATCTCTACGTCGCTATACAGGCTCGATATAATCTATTATAATTATCTAAACAGTGATATCTGAGGAGTTTCGCATGCGAGTCGCTGTAGCCGATGCGGAGCACGATCACCGATTGCGTTGGAATGACACGACGCGTTTCGTTCTGCAGTTGCATTTTACTTATTAATAACATGGGGTATACAAATTGATTAAACTATAATATTATTGACAGCGTAATGCATTGAAAGCCCTAAGAAACAATTTGCGCTAATATACTACGGGAAACCGTTTACATTTTAAACATAATTGTTGTTTCATAACACATTATAATACATACAGAAACTAGTTGGGTCATAAACAGCAAATATTTTGACAATTTACATTGCAATACATAGAAACTAATCGGGTCATAAGTAGAAAATGTATGACGCTGTACATTGCAATACACAGAAACTAATGGGGTCATAAGTAGCAAATATTTTCACGCTGCACATTGCAATACACATAACTAATCGGACCACAATTTTCATATATTTTGTATACAATCGTCGCAATACAGAAACACATGGGGTCACGCCTAGAAACGCGTCGTGTCACGTCGCGTGGAGAACCGAAACTCGAAACTCGCGCGACGAGACCGGGTGGTCGCGTGTCGTTCGCGACACGGGGGAAGAGTAGTGGGGGCCGGTACGGCGCCCCCGCCCTGCGGGCCCGACCGGGCCGCCTAGACGAACCACTCGTCCTTGTGCGGGGCGGCGCTCAGCGCTGCGCCCGCTCCCGCAGGCGGCCCGGGCGCGCCGCGTTGTACCCGCGCGGGCCCGCAGGGAGCGCCCAGTTTCCCGGCAGCCGCGTAACGCCCGCCGCCGGCGACTCACCGCCCGCCGGCTTACCGACGGATCCGGCGCCGTTGCTGCACGCCATTTGCTGCACTGCAATCACACAACCTTGACAACTTCACCGTCTGAACATTTATAGCAATGGCATCCAGAATGAAAGCGAGCACTCAGCCCACCTGATCGTAAGTGGATGTTATACCTCATAGTCATGTAAGTCTTTCCTCGATTAAGAATCAAATGCAGATGCGTTGTCCCCCTGAGGTCTAATATGGATTGTCTCGTATCAGTAAAATGGGTTTCCGACTCTCTATACTCACCATACGAAATACAGTAGCATTAAGCTGCTATTTTACCCATTATTTCGTAGAGCCGACCCATTCGCGCCAAAACTATAAAATAATAGTTCGAATAAACACTTCAAAAACCATGGTACCTTTTTTTATAAAATATCTTATAGATTGCAGTACACTGCAATCACATCGCGTTGCCAACTTCAGCGTTCCACTCACAACTAAATAAAAAAATAATCCACTTAAAAATACTAAAAAAATAATGAAATGCTTAATGATTTTTTTATAGAATAAGGGTGTCAAACGAGCAGACAGTCCACCTGATACGTGGATATCTGGTAAGTGGTTGCTGTAGTCCATAGACATCTACATTTATCCTTGATTAAAAATCAAAGCTTTGATGAGTTGTAACCCCCGAGGACTAAGATCGAATGCCTCGTTTCCAGTAAAAAAAGGTGTCCGGATCTCTACACTCACCTTACGAAACAGCAGTATTAAGCTGATATTCTGTGAGAGTGTGGTTCTGCCCCGGTCGAGTGTACCCAGTCGTGCTTCAACTATAATGTGGCTGCAGCGTGGCTCTACCACGGAATAAAATCTCTCCGGTGTCTCCGTGGTCTTGTTGGATGGACGTCGTATCAGGTTTTACGTGTACTATAATACTGTCCAGCGCATATTACTATTTATTGTTAGGTTTAGACGTCGGTCTGGAGGACTTTATAAGGTATATTATTAAAAACCAAAGTGTATTCCAAATCCCAACATTCAAACCAATGCAATGGTACCATATGGACGTACTTAAATACTTAATATTCATAGAACTGATTGAACAGTCGGTCTCCAACATTCGTCTGAACACGACATTGAACTAAATTTTACTAGGGTACGTAATATCTCGATGAAACATTTTCAACCGACGAAAGAACGGAGGAGGTACTCAAGTCGACGCGTATATTCTTTTTTACGTATTACCACGCATAACTTTTAACAGAGTAGTCCGATTTTGATAATTCTTTTTTTATTGGATGGGGTATACCTCCAAATTGGTCTCATATAAATTTAGAAAAAATTACCCTAAGGGTGGGAAAATAGGGGTGATTTATTGTTTACTCACAGATTTTAATGCTGAGTTGTGTATTTCAACATTACATAATAATTACGTTACATTTCAAGAAAATCTCACGATGAATGAGCTTTAGACAGTCAGTCTCTTGTGTGTAGACCTCTCAGTCTGCATTTCTGATAAAGCTCTAATACTTCATTTGGCTACTGATACTTCATTTGTTTCTAAATCAGATAAAGCAATACCCTCAAGTGTTTTTACCCTACCCAGTGCCACATGTGCCTGTCGTTTGGCAAACACTCTTTCCGAGGTCGATTACAGCTTTAAACATATAAAAGTTAAGGTAGGATTATATAACAGTTAATAGCTAAAGTAAGTAATAAGGTAAGTAGCTATTTTAAAAGTTATCAAAAATTATGCATGCATATGTAGTAATTAGTAGATTGTGGCCACAAAAAATTATAAAATAAAAACTTTTTAACAAAAAATTAAACCGCCGAAAAAACTGAAAAGCAAAATATAATAAACCTTTTATTTACCTTAATAAGTAAGTTCATAAACTAATGTAAGTATACCTAAGAAATTTTGAATCGGCGCCAAGCAATCAATGAACAAAGATCAACAAATTATCTTAAATTTAAAGAAATAATCGAATCAAATTATCAATTCAACGTGAAATTTTCAGAAAATTCTCCATTCTTCATTTCAAAAAATACGCCATCCGCGCGAACGCTCGCAACGACGTTTGCCCCAGAGAGGAAAGTAATATATCGTTAATAGTTCTTACATTATTTTTCAGTCACAAATTATATTTGTATCGATTGTAATGCCATCTGCGGTGACATAAAGCAACTAATAGTTTTGGATGGAGATAACAGATGTCACATTTCGAAAAAATGACCTGCAGATTTGACAGCATACAGGCAACTGAACGGACAGATCTCTAAATGCATGCGGCGAGACTTGCGCAACTTCAATACTGCTCGTATTGAAGAAGCGATCGAGCGGAACCAGGGCTCCAAAGTCTTTGCCAGAGATCTGTATGCCAGTAAGAGCCAACTTTCAAAGCTGAAGACTGAGTGTGGCAGCATTGTTTCCGGGACACCTGAGATACTGAGTGAGATTGAGAGTTCTATGTGGGCAAATGTGAGTAACGATCCCAGAGTCTTAGTCTAGTTAAGTCTTATCCAACACTATTCCGATGATATCCCGGACGTCAGTCTGAGCGAGATTAGAATGTCTCTCCAGCATCTTAAAAACGGCAAGTCCCCGGGCGAGGATGGAATTACAGCGGAGCTTCTGAAAGTGGGTGGAAAACCGGTACTTGAAGTTCTTCAGAGGCTCTTTAATTCCGTCCTCTATGGTGGCACTACTCCGGAGGCGTAGAGCAGAAGTGGGGTGGTCTTGTTATTCAAGAAAGGTGACAACGCCCTCTTGAAAACTACAGATCGATAGTTCTTCAAGAGGGCTGAGCCGCGTCTACGTGCTGTTTTTGAGAGTCACTACGAATCGTCTCGCACGCAGACTCGATGACTTCCAGCCTCCCGAACAAGCCGGTTTCCGAAAAGGCCATAGACCACATACATACCCTTCAGCAAATTGTACAGAAGTCCGAAGAGTACAATCTGCCACTCTGCCTGGCGTATGTGGACTATGAGAAAGCCTTTCATTCCGTCGAAATTTGGGCGGTGCTACAGTCTCTTCAGCGGTGCCAAGTTGACTGTCGGTATATCGAAGTGCTGAAGTGTTTGTACAGTAGGGCTACGATGGCTATCCGAGTACAGAACCAGAGTACGAAACCTATACAACTGCAGAGAGGTGTAAGACAGGGTGACGTTATATCCCCGAAACTCTTCACCGCTGCATTGGAAGACGTTTTCAAGCTACTGGACTGGAAAGGATACGGTATTAACATCAATGGCGAGTACATCACTCACCTTCGATTTGCTGACGATATAGTCCATATGGCAGAATCGCTGGAGGACTTAAGCACTATGCTCAATGACCTCAATAGTGCCCAACGGATAGGTCTTAAGATGAACATGGACAAAACAAAGATCATATTTAATGTCCATGTCACACCTATGCCGGTAGTTGTTGAGAGCACTAAGCTTGAAGTTGTTGACAAGTACGTTTACCTGGGACAAATAGTCCGACTACGCAAGTCCGACTTGGACCGAGAAGTCAACCGACGGATACAAAGCGGCTGGGCAGCGTTCGGGAAATTACGACGCATCTTTTATGCCAGGTATACCTCAAAACCTGAAAACTAAATTGTACAACCAGTGCGTGTTTCCAGTGATGACCTACGGAACCGAGACGTGGTCCGTCACTGCTGGCCATATGAGGACGCTCAAAGTCGCTCAGCGAGCTATGGAGAGGGCTATGCTCGGAGTTTCTCTGCGTGATAAACTTAGAAATGAGGATATCCGCAGTAGAACCAAAGTGACCGACATAGCCCAACGAAATTAAGCTGAAGTGGCAATGGGCCGGTCATATAGCTCGAAGAACCGACAACCGTTGGGGAAAAAGGGTTCTCGAGTGGCAGCCTCGTACCGGTAGGCGAAGTGTAGGGCGACCCCCCACTAGATGGAGTGAAGACCTGTTAAGACATGCAGGAAGTCGATGGATGCAGGTGGCTCAGGACCGTGCTTTGTGGCATACCTTGGGGGAGGCCTATGTTCAGCAGTGGACTTGTGAAGGACTGTAATGATGATGAATGATTACCTCAAATCTGTAATTATGTGAAACTGTCCTACCCCTGGTTTGCCCTCACGTGTGTGGGTTCGGGTTGCTGTCTCGCTGACATTAACTTCGTGAAAGCTCGGCATTTTCCGGCGAAGGGGCGTGTCGTGGCGTGCGTCACGCTTTACGTAATTACGAGTAATTAATTTGTTTGTTTGGCGCTGACTCAAAATTACTTAGGTATACTTACATTAGTTTAAGAACTTAGTAATTAAGGTTAATTAAAAACTCAAAATAATTACAAAAAAATATACTTAGGTACATTTACATTAGTTTAAGGACTTAGTAATTAAGGTAAAAGAAAAAGGTTTATTTGCTTTTCAGTTTTTTCGGCGGTTTAATGTTTTAAAATTTTCAAAATGCCTTCTTGCGTCGTCAAAGATTGTTCCAATCATTCTCGGAAAACCAAAAAAGTAAAGGTGTAACGTTTCACCGGTAAGTACATGAAAAACAACCCGTTTTATGCTCTTTTGCATTATTTTTCAATAACAGTACGCCATTTTTATTTCCGAGCCATTTTTGGCGTATGTTGGCGTAGTGTTCGCGCATTCTGTTCTGTGACTCGGCCGCCTCCGCCCGCGCGCCCCGCACCGCCGCACTTGGCACACAGATTTTGTTTACGTTGTCCGTTCTAGTACAATATACTTCAATGACTTTACATTTAACTAACCGCCATCTATTGGAGACATTTTCGATAGTTACGACACCCATGAGACGAAGTGATGGGGTAGATTCTCGCCACCATATTGCTAGTTCAGCTGTATCCTATATTGAATTGATAAGGAATATAATTTTGATATGGCTTACTTTACGGGTAGGAACAGGTTCCTGAAACAAAGATAAACTAGCTCAGGGGCCAGGGAGTCAATGAATTTATATAAAAAAAATTACGAAAACGAAAATAAATAAAATATCTCAAATATATTACAGTGTAGATGTGTGCGTCTGGAAGGCGCACGGCGACGGCAGTAGCAGCAGACGGCAAGCGCAGTGGCGACCACCGCCAGCGCCCCACCACCAACAACTCCTGCCATCCACAGTCCACCAGCACCACCGCCGCCGTTCTCTGCACACAATTAACGAAATTGTTAAGGTTTTTCCCAAATAGTCTGGTAATTAGTCATACGCATCTTTCCTAGTAATAACACCAGGCTCTCACAAATTAAAATGCTTGTGCCTCAAATTCTTGCTGTAGCCACAATCACAACGCTGCAGCTCTACCAGGAGTACACGAGTAAACAGGAGTGTAAATACCAATTCGTATAAAATAAAATATATTTCTTTAGTAACTTGGTCGTCCAACACGATGACGATGTATAGTACGACAAATATGACTGTGCTATGCTGCGACCATTGTTAATCAGGATAATATCAATCAATAAAATTACTTTGGATTAATGAACTGTAATATTGCTTCTAAAAAGTAAGTACTATACACTTTAACTGTTTTAGGAACTTGATCTACTATTATTATTATTTTTCTTACTAAGAAGTAATATAACGTCACTATAAGATCACTGATGAAGATCACTAAAGATTATCTGAAATTGAAGTCTTCTGAAATATACTGACTACTTATACTTTTGATTTAATGAAAAGCAATATTGCTTTTAAAAAATACTAGGCGTTTTTACTGTTTTATGAATTTCAATTCTGTATTAGGAAGTCAGTGTATTATCATTACCTATTTTATAATAGTAATAAATAATATAAATTCACTGACTGTTTTTAAGTTTCATATCAATTTGATCTATATTATCTCAGTCACTCTCACATGCGAAAATATTTGGGCACAATGTACAATAAATCTTATGCTTATGCAACTATGACATCCCATATACACTTATATACATTATCCATATATATTATTTTGTTATATAAGTCAAATGTAATCCATAAATCAATAAAGTCAAATAAATAAATATAATAATAATAAAAGTCAAATAAAAAAATAGTCAAATCAATAAAGTCAAAATTTTATTATCCATTACAGCCTACAAAAGTCCATTGTTAAATATAGGCCGCTTCATAGATTGTCTCATAGGATTTTTCCATAGTTGCCAAGCTTGGTAGGTAACCACAGATTTTTATAATTTTGGGTTGTTATCAGGAAGATGCCTGCTGCCCAACTCCTGTTTCAGTTTCCCTCTGCCACCTCTTACGACAGCCAGGGGACTTAAAGACTTAAGGACGGGGATTAAAAACCAGAATTTATTTCATTGTACTATTTAATTAACTTATTTTAATGTTTCTCCCGGCTTTTGATTAAACTATTAAATAGACCACCATATTGCCTATTATCAATACCGAAATGGTTTAACATGAGGCAAAATTTCACAACACAAATCGAAAATTACGTAATGCATTAATTTTCGCGCAATTTGCCTATAACATTCCGCAATTAACCTGATTTTATTTTATTGTTAATATTTCCAGTCATAAAAACAAATTGTTTGCCAGCGCCCGTTTGGTAAGCCGCTGGCCTATTTCCAACAAATATTAACACTGTGAACACCATTCGTTTCAACCTCAACGTCAAGTTTATGTACATTTTCAAACTCAATACAATGCTGTAATCTTTTAGGCAGTTTTCGTGAATGCCTCGTTTTACTTTAAAGCAATTTGTAAGCCCCTTCTTGATCTGTTAAAATTTTAGAAAATATTTTTGTTTCAACTTTTTTCATACGACAGGTGACAAACGAGCACACAGTTCATCTGATGGTAAGTGAATGCTGCGGCGCATAGACATCTACATCTATCCTCGATTACGAAACAATGTGCAGATGAGTTGTCATAATTGAGAACTAAGATGAAATGCCTCGTTTCCAGTAAAAAGTGTCCCCGGTTCTCTAGACTCAACACACGTGTGTGCACTGGTATTTTTTTGAAGAGGAAAGGTTATCTAAGGAAATTCATATTAAGAAGGATTTTTTTTCAGTACTGCTGATTAGTGGCTACTGTAGCACATAGAGACCTGTAACCAATGTTAAACAGAAGGCTACAGATGCGTTGTTATGTCAAAGCCTGTTATGCTAGCTTTCCAAACTCTTCAGACCGGAAATCTGCAGTGCACGCTTTGCTCCTTGGTGCCCAAAATAGGTAATAGGGTTGTACCCACCCAGAAGGGTTCCGAGGCGGAATTGAAATTGTACCACCTAGTAGACTATGAGAAAATCATTTTTTTTCTTTTTTCTTTTCTTCTCTGCTTTATATAATGCTTATTGTATGTTTTTCATTTCGTTTTTTATTATGTGTAAATGTACCCTACTAGTGGAACATTCTTTATTGAATACGGGTGACAAACAAACACAGTCCGCCTGATGGTGACCCGTGACCCATAGACGTCTGCGTTTAACTCTGACTTGACTTTCCTTCTTTGACTGCCTCGTTGGTCTAGTGGTTGTAATAGTGCGACTGCTGATCGTGAGATCCTGGGTTCGAATCCTGGGTCGGGCCAAAAAATCAATTAATGAGTTTTTCCGTCAAGAAATTCTCAGTAGCTGCCCGGAGTCAGGAAGTTGGCGGCGTCTCAACCCCTTGCCTCGGAAAGCACGTAAATTCGTTGGTCCTGCGCCTGATCTCTCTCCGGTCGTGTCGGTTTACCGTCCCATCGGATTATGAGAGTGAGGGAATAGAGAGTGCCTGTGCTTGCGCATACACTTCGGCGCTATAATCCTGTCTCGCACTGATGGCTAGTCTTCGCTGAGGCTGGCCGCCGTGACTGAAATTCGGTCTGGAGGAGATTATTATTATTACATTTATTTTTGACTAAGAATCAAAATGCATATACGTTGTCTGTCACTCCTAAGGACTAAGATGGAATGCCTCGTTTCCAGTAAAAAGGGTCTCCGGTTCTCTGCACTCACCACACGAAACACAGTAGGATTAAGTTGCTGCTTTGCCGAGCGTGGTTCTTCTCAGGTCGAGCTGACCCATTCGTGCACCAACCTTAATATAACTGCAGCATGACTCTACCTTGCAGAAAATCTTCTGTTAATTAGTTATAATAGAAGATTATAACGAATTAATAAGAGAATAGTAAATAAACACTATTCGTATGCTTTTCGAAAAATATTCAAATATTATATATAAACAGATTTCTAATGAAATATTAATCCAACTTCTTTTTTATTCATTCATTCATTTATTCAAACATTTATTACAGACTATAAATAGTTCACTGCTGAATATACATCCCTCTTAGACTGCCTCATATGAGAGTTAATTGTCATGGCTGCCACTGGCGGCAGTGTCGGCTAAAGATTTTTGTTATTTTGAGTTGTTATCAGGAAAATTCTAATGGCCGTCTACTGTATCGGGTTTCCTTTATCGCTTACGACACCTATGGGATGAAATGGAGACGTGGATATGCTTGTGCCGTCAGTAAACGACGAATACATTGTTTGTATATGCAAATTAAGTTTATATGTAACTGGTTTTTCTCAACATTACGCGTAGAGATTGTCAAATTTAAAACTGCATGTACCTTGTATCATCATTACAGCCCTTCGCAAGTCCACTGCTGAACATAGGCCTATGTACCTTGTATGTTTGCTACTTTTCACTACTTTTATTACGTCAATATAGAAAAATTCTCCATAAACTCTCAAAAGTCCAGTTCTATACATAGGCCATCCCATAGATAGCATCATAGGGAGATATTCGCTGCAGTTTATTTTAAGTTGTTTTTAAGAAAGTGCTGTTACCCATCTCCTAGTTTGTTTCTCCCTGTCGGCTCTTACGACTCCCACGGGACGATACAAGGTAGTGGATTTTCTGACACCGCCACTACACGAAAAGCACCGGGGCCTTTCTATTGTTTTACTTGAATGAAAATGCTCAAATCAACTTAAACACAATAGAGAGGCCGCGAAGATTTATTAGATTAAATTTTTATTATAATTAAAACAGTAAATGTGGCCAACTCTACCAAAATTACAAGGGAGTCGCTTCCAGTTGCAAATAAGATGATCTTTAATGATTTCTTATATTTATGCGAACAGTACACATTTATTAAAAAAAAACTTTTTTTGAACAGTGGTAAAACCATATGGTAGCTTTTGCTGTCGCACGGATGGGCCGGCTTGAATCGAGGTGGTACCACGACCCTCAAAGAATACCAGCATGAAGTACTCTGCGTTTCACTTGGTAAGTGCAGGTGGCCGGAAGCGTAATTCTTAACATGGTAGCGGAATCAATTAAAAAACTTCCCAGGAGGGTACCAGCATCTCTGGTAACGGAGGATTTCTCGCTGAGCATCCACGACCAAGTTATATGCTACTCTTCGAGACAGCGAAGCCCGCCTTCCTCTTTCTAACTGAGACTCAGATGTCCTCTCCAGCTGATACTTCATATCTCTCCTACCCGGGGTACAAATAGGAACACTCCGTTGTTCCTCAGTCTGGAGTCTGCGTATACGTCAGAGAGGACATCTGTTTTCAACGCCTCAACAGTCTTTAAGGTACGGATCCATCCTATGGTCGCGCGTAGATAGCGACAACCATCCCCGCGTCTACGGGTGCCTCTATATGCCCTATAGCGGTAATGCCGAAACAGATTGACTCATCGACCACGTCCAAATGGCTAGGATCGTGATCCTTGGAGATTTTAACTCCCACAACACCGAATGGCTTGGTTTCCGTTTCACCGATCATGCGGGGAGATCTGTTTATGACTTTGTTTTGGTATATGGTCCGACACAACTGGTTACTTCGCTTAAGCGGATTTCAGATGTGGAAGATCATATACCTGTTGGAACTTTTGCTGACCTCTCATTCGAATGGACATCAGGTTTCCGTCGACGCCCCTCTAGGCTCGTCGGACCTTTGTCTTGTCTGGAATGTCGCGCCAGTCACATTAATGCCGCGGTTGCATTTTGTAGGCTGCCATCGTGTTTGGTACTATAGGTCGGCCGATTGGGATAGGATGCAGTCTTTTTTTGCATCCTACCCGTGGGGCGGGTTTACTTCGTGCCGGACGATCCTAGCGTGTTGCTGATTCTGTCGCTGATGTGGTACTTCAAGGTATGGAACTTTTTATTCCATCCTATGTGGTACCCATCGGAGGCAGATCCTAACGATGGTTTGGGCGCTTCTGTAAACGCTATAAGCAGGAGTGTTATCGGGTCTAGGGTGACGCATCAAAGTATCGGGATGTAAACACCAGCGCTCTTAAAAAGAAGTATAATTTCGCCTCCAAGTCTTTCAAAAGAGCCATTGCCAAGGCACATCGGCAGAATTGGCGAGAAGATAGTTCGCCTTCCTTCGGGAACTCGTGCATCCTGGTTTCTAACCAATGCTAAGGGAACTTGCACAGAGAGGACGATTCACTGGCCCATGCCGCAAAGGAGAAATCCGATCTGTTAGGCTCTCTTTTTGCGCCCAACTGGACTCTCGATGACAAGGAGAACACACCGCCGACCATCCCGCGGTATGAGTGCTCCATGCCGGAACATTATGAGTCGTGCATTTTGGATTTTCCAATTTTTTTTTATTGACGTTTGAAATAAAATTATCGGAAAATTAGAAGTAATACATAATACGTAATATTTATTAATAAGGTTATTTGTGAAAACTTATATGTATTTAAAATACGTTAAAAATTGACATATAACATGAGCGTATTAAGGCATGCACATTTGGTTTTACCAAAATTTTTTAATTACTTTAAAATGCCCATCTAATGAGACCTCTCTTGACATAGAAAGTCGAAAATAATTATACTTGTAGGGAAATGATACTTTTTTGCCACATTTTGTGAACTTTAAGCCGATGACGCAAAATTTATACATTATATTTTATTTTATTCAATGAAAACTATTTTGAACCACCAGCAAGGTTAGCCAAGTTAACTATCTATAATGGTTAAAGCTAATAGAAAAATTTAAATCATAAATTAAGTCACGAGACTATAATATGTCATTGCTCTTTTTACATTACCGTTATCGATTATATGAAGTCGACTTGGCTAACCCCGCAGGACAGCAAAAGGAATGATTATTTCTAGTATTACCCCTCCCCCTTTCCATACACTACGGTTTTCTCCCGCATCGTGGAAACACTATGCTATGGGGCTGTCATTTACAAGGGTTTCTTGTATGAGAACCCAAAGAAAACTGAAAGATTTAATTAAAATAAATTAATTAAAATCCTGTCCATTACGGCGTCTGCAAAAATTGCTGTAATCAATAACATTGTATACCTATATATTTTGTTCATATAATATGTTTGTTGTATATTTTTTATGGTGTTCAATAAAGAATCTTTACACATGAAACTCAATTGCTGTCCGTTCGTCTCGCTAAAACCACAGAATAAATAATAGTACTACGTACTAAAACTCAAAAACTCGCCAAGTACGTGTCGGGCCACGTACATTGCGTTGAAGAGATAGGGTTCCGTAGCTTGACCGCTATAAAGACTAAAAATGTGCACAAATAAGGCGATGGTTACTGAAGGACTTATTTTCCAATCAGAAAGGCTATATGATTGTATGAATACTTTGAATGAGGCCTACAATAACTACCGTCTAGAAAATAAGCGAAAGTAGCATGTTAAGTATTTAACGTACGTATGAAAGATTTTCCTTGCCTATCCCGTAAAGGGAAAAGTGAAGCTATAGTAGTAATGCATATCAGTCGCTTTCTTCATAAAATGTTTATTTTTTACAATTTACTTTAACATTACAAAGTTATAATGCAGGTAGTTTTAGGTCATGGTCTATGGAATTGTACGGAATTTTTTACTAATCCAGGTGCATTTGTAATTTGGTTAACTATTACTCGTTAACTTATTAACTCTACTTTGCTGTGATAGTTTTCCCTTTAACTTAATTATATATGCTACTATTGTGTATACTTTCACATTTCCGGAAACAGCGGTTTAAACGGTAAATGGTAAAAAAAAACACATAACTCTAATGAAAAATACTACTTTAAAGCTAAATATTTCGCAAACAGGCCCCTGAATTAAAAAAATGTTGTTCCTTACCCACATTGTTTTATCCCCACACTATGGCATAGACAGGTAAAAAAGAATCGCCCTCCCTTTACCTGTATGGGAGGTACCCAAAATAAAAATGCTTTCAACATTTTATTTTACAGTTTTGTAGGCGTAATTAAAATCTATAACTATACCAAATAATTGATTTGTAGCACCAAGGGCTTCTGAGTAAAACTGTTGACGAACGGACGGACGGATATAGCGAAATTATAAGGGTTCCTTGTTGTTTAACTACGGAACCCTAAAACCGGCTCTACCAAATGAAATTATTTGTGTTTGAGTGGGGTCCTGGAAGGTATTATATTAACAATTGGACAGGTGAGTAGGGCTGTTGTCAAGATCCTAAAATCACCCATACCTATCCACCCCTACTAAACAAATATTAAATAAAAATTAAAACTGTAATGTAAATAATAAATAATAGGTATAAAAAGGAATTAAAAATAAAAGAAATAAAAAATAATAAAATAGTTTTATTTGTCAAGATATGTCATAAAATATATACTACATAAAAATAAACGATCTTAGGCAAAAGGTTCATTCCGAAATAATTCATCAAAAGAGTTACACTTTCAGTAGTTATATAGAGCGCTCTCAAATTTCCGTTTTTAAGAAAATTTGAAATATGTTAATTATTTTTAATTTTAATTATTATATTTTAAATTTATGAACTAAAAGACTGTAGAGTGGAGATGATACTATAGATGACGAAATTTTGCATTAGAATGTATGAATTTTCATGTCTAATTTATTGTGACGTTCTGAGAATTGGCCTCACTTTGAACATCTGAAACAGAAAGTGGTATATGATTTAAGGCATGTTTATTCCCGCACACCAACAGAAAGCTCTCATTTCTGAGAAGGTAGGGCTGTAAGTCAAGGAATTAACCGACGCGCTGCGCCAATGACTTCATTTTTTAAATTTTTTCGAACATGCTGATTTCTTCAAAATGTTTTCCGTCACCACGTGAATAGCCTATAGTGAATAGAATAGAATTAACAATTTCATCAGTGCTGACGGGGATCGAACCCGGGTTGCTCTGTTGCTCTGGTTGTACTGTGAAATTTATGACGAGCGTTTTGCCAGTTTACAATTTGCATTTGCAATTAAGGCCACTTCCTGACATGTCGGTGCGGGAGCGGTGCGGATTCGTTTCGCTCGGTATACGCGGTACCGAAAGCTTGCCGAGCGCATATATTTTAAATTTTGATGTGCGTCTTCTAATTGGCGCGGTATGTGCGGGAGCGAGGAAGGATCGTTTTGTTTTACCGCGTCTCGGGATGCGTGTCCAGGCACCGTTCGACATTTATCGTGAACAGGAGCGAGATGTTCACGTCGTTTTAGTACTGGAAATTGAAAAGTATCCCGCATTGTACAATTATAAGAATATTCAATAAACGATGTCACAGAGAGGATTTCGAGTGAGATATCTAATAAAACACATTTATGAGGTATGTAGTCGTTTGTAAATTCAAGTTATACACAATAATTGTTTTGCCATGGAAATGCTCCTTGCGGTATAATAAAATAGTTTGTCATATATTTTCGGACCGTTGCGCCGGATGATCTAGGGTTGATTGTGATTAAATCTTGTTCAAAGTGAAACGAACGGATTTGTCTAGTTCCCTCAATATCAACATCAGAATATGAATTTCCTTCTCTCCGTCGTATGAAATTCTGTAAGACTCCTGCTGGTTTTAATATATTATTTATTGTCGCATAGTTTGAACTAAAATAGGTGTTAAGAATACTTGGAATCATAACATCTTCAGTACTTCAAGATTTTACACCGATAGGTGAGTAGCTGAAGGTAACGCGGTGTCGTTTCGTTACAGACCTTTAAGATCCCGCACCGCTCCCGCACCGACAAGTCAGAAATAAGCTAAAGATCAAAATGCAGATGAGTTGTCTTTTACTTTCAATTTATTTCACATTTATATCACTTTATTACGTATTCATATGGGATTATCATTTGCGTTTTCCTTTACCTTTAGCAGGTCGTTCACTGTTGGACTTGGGTGTCTGCCAGAGATTAAAAGAATTACTAAAACCACATCACCTAGCGATCGGCTGGACCGTCTCGATGCGCACCTTTCACAATGCTTTTTTATAGAAGAAGGGTGACAAACAAGCACACAGTCCACCTGACTGTAAGTGGATGCTGTGACCCACGGACATATACATCTATACACGATTAAGAATTAAAATGCGGATGCGTTGTTACCCGTCTGGACTAAGATATAATGCCACGTTTACAGTAAAAAAGTTCTCCGGTTGTCTACACTCACCATAAGAAATGTGGTTCTTCCCCTAATCGACCCATTCATTGACAACAGTAGCAGCATGACTCTACCACTTCGTAGGAGCCGTCCGCTCAGTGTTCGACGCCGTTGAAAGTAATGCATGCAGAGCTCACGCTCTTTATACCAGAAAACTTTGCGAAGATGCCATTTTTCGTTCAGGGTTGTACATACCAGGACAGAGTACAGCGGTGTCTTCGTCGGAGCCGTCCGCGCAGTGGTCAACTCCGTCGCAGGTGAGGTCCGCGCTCACGCAGAACTCACGCTGTTTACACCGAAATTCTTTGCAGCCGTGCTCTGTGAAAACATAAAACGAAGTATTTTATTATATGACTTTTATGAACGTAATACTGAGGGCCGCGGGTTCAAATTCCGTACAGATCAAGTATTTGTATGGCCTAAAATCATTGTTCCAGGTCTGGATGTTCGTCCTTATGGAATTTTTGTATGTAAACTATCCTAGTGTGTAGGCAACGTTTTTTTTTTTTAAAATATATAAAGACTGTCACAAAATAATTTGTGCTGCGTGATAAATGGTTGCTAATCTTATAATAATTATGATCTTATTATAATGATGAAGTTGACTTTAAAAATGGAGGAGGTTTACAAAGCGACTGAAAATTTTATGTATGATATACGGTATCTTCTGTTTAGTTAAACAAGTATCAAGGGTAGTCAATTTTAAATATAAAGATAACGTTTTGAATATACTAAAGTGTTCAGATGACATTCTATTTGTTACCTTTAGCTTGTTATATTACTTAGTCTACTGAAAAGGGTTAAATAGTAAAATTAAAAAAAAAAAACAAAGTATAATAAAATAATTTAATTACTTTTGAAGTCGGGGTTTAATTTCATCTACACGGACTTCAGACGATGTTAAATTACGAAAATATAGAAATAATTTTATATTTTTGACGTCCTTTTTACCTTTACTTAAATTTTATTAATTAATAATAAATTTTAAGGTAAAATTTCCTATTTTCTTCAGCCTATAAAAAGACAGACTAAACTTGACATATCTACGTCACATCTAATTTTGTTATTCTGAGATTTTTCTCTGCAAGATAGTAACATAAGAAAGTATCACCTACTGACCGTCTAAGGGTAAAGATAGATATTTTAAATTGTAGAGCCATGCTGCGGCTATATTACGGCTTTAGCACGAATGGCTCGGCTCGACCAGGGAAGGAACACGCGCTCACAGAATACCAGCGTAAAACAGAAGCCTTAATGCCACAGTGTTTCGTATGGTGAGTGCAGAGAACCGGAGACCCCTTTAACTGGCAAAGAGGCATTTAATCGAGGGTAAATGTAGATGTCAACGGGTCACAGTATTCACTTACCATCAAGTGGACGCCTGTTAACGTTTTCTTGGAGAACGGTTAAAGTTCCATGACCTTGTTGTATGCGCGCAGACTTATTTGGAAACTTTAATAGCGTGATTTATGCTTGGTTACTTGATTTTTCTGTAATTGTAACTCACAGAATATCAGCGTAAAATAGTAGCTTAATGCTGCTGTGGTTCGTATGGTGAGTGTAGAGAACTGGATAATTTTTTACTGGAAACAAGGCATTCCATCTTAGTCCTCACGGGTGACAACGCATCTGCTTTTTGATTCGTAATTGAGGATAGATGTAGATGTCTATGGGCCGCAGCAACCACTTACTATCAGGTGGACTGTGTGCTAGTTTGTCACCCCATCATATAAAAAAGTTGTGTTACTGTAGTACAGCAGCGTTGAGAGGTCACCACACTGACTAGACTCGTGCTAGAAGCCACTACATGTAAAATGCCTATAGATTGCTTTATATGGTAGAGCCAAGCTGCAGCTATAGGAAAGTGAAAAATCCACACTTTCACAGAATATCGGCGTAAAATTGTAGTTTAACGCTTCTGTGTATCGTATGGTTAGTATAGAAAACTGGAAACACTTTTTATTGATAACAAGGCATTTTCATCCTCAAAGGTAACAACGTATACACATTTTAATTTTAATCACAATAGATATAGATGTCTATGGGTCACAGCATACTGTGTGTGTGAATGTGTGCTCGTTTGTCACCAATATTATATTAAAAAAATTACGAATAACTTCTGAAGAAAGTGGTACAGTTTGTGACGTACATTTTTTATATGATAAATGTGACAAACAAGCACACCGTCCTCATGAAAGTAAGTCGCTGCTATGGCTAATAGACATCTGTATTTATCTTCTATTAAAAATCAAAATGAAGGTGTATTGTCACCCCTGAAGACTAAGATAGAATGCCCCGTTTCCAGTAAAAAGGTTTCCAGTTTTCTACACTCACAATACATAATATAGGAGTATTAAGCTGTTATTTCACAGTGGCGTTCTGTGAGAGCGTGGTCCTGCTCCGGTTGAGTCGACCCATTCGTGCTACAAGCATAATATGTAGCTACAGCGTGGCTCAAACACGTAACTTTAATAAACATATACAAATAAAAGCATTTTTTTATCATAAGGGTTTACCCAATTTCACTGACTATCTAATTTACTAATAGAGACACTATCTATAACGAAGTCATCCATCGACGTCGACCCTTTTTCCACAGCAGACAACAGATATTAAAAACCCCTTTTTCTTATTTATTTTAAGTAAAACAAACATCAACTCCTGTAAATAAACGATACATTGGTTAAAAAAAATTTGTTTTCATGTACCACATTTAATAACAACTAAATTCACTTATCCATTACGGTCTATATAACTCAACTGCTGAATATAACTTTTTTACTTGGTAAAGTTATGCTGCATTTGTATTAGTAGTGTAGTTGAAGAATGAATGGGTCGGCTCGACCGGAGAAGGACCACGCTCTCACTGAATACCATCGTAAAATAGTAGCTTAATGCTGCTGTATTTCGTATGGTGAGTGTAGAGAATTGAAAACCCTTTTTTTGGATACGAAGCATTCCATCTTAGTTCTCACGGGTGACAACGCATCTGCATTTTGATTCGTTATCGACGGTAGATGTAGATGTCTATGGGCCACAGTAACCAAAACCATTAGGTGGACTGTGTGCGCGTTTGTCACGCTATCCTATAATAAAAAATATAAAACTTCCATATCGATTGTCTCATATTGGGGATTTTGCCAAAGCTGCCACGGTTGAAAAGCGGATTGGCAACGATAGTTTTTAAGTTGTTATCAAGAAGATGCTGTTGCCTTTTTCATTTCAGTTTCCTTTTGTCGTCTCTTACGACATCCACTAGACAGTTTGTGCTAGTAGCTGTTCTTACACAACCACTACACAGATTAAGTAAATGTTTATTAAAATACAGGGGGTATTTTACGCATTAATTTCCATAAGGATGGGTCTAGTGAAATTCTTCCTCGGCGTGACCAATCAAATCTACGCAGCAGCATGTTTACGTTAGATCTAACATAAACAGCATAGCTGTTTTTTTTTTCATAGGATAGGATGACAATCGAGCACACAGTCCACCTGATAGTAAGTGCTCCCTGTGGCCCATAGACATCTAAATCTATCCTCGATTACGAATCAAAATGCAGATGCATTATCACCCGTGAGGACTAAGATCAGTGATGCACAGACTTATTAAGACTAGGGGCCACTCGAGCAAATTATGAACTGATGGCGGGCGCCAGGAGTATAGGTAATTAAAGACAATAAAGAATTGATAATAATGTATTAAAATAGAAAAAGAATTTATTAATATGAAGCGTGGCACTGCATAGTGCTTGCAATCTTTTTTATACTTGGCTCAATTTTACTTGTAGCAACACGTAAAACTGCTTCCAAACTTTCATTTGCAAGGCGGTTTCGATTTTTTGTTTTATTATTATTTAGTATTGAAAAGGTTTGTTCACATATATAGGTAGAACCAAATAAGCTGGCACATTTCAGAGCGTTTATGCGCAACTCTTTGTACATATTTTTATCAATGCAGCGGTAAAAGTTCGGCAAGTCTCCTTCGTTGAATTTGTTGCGTAAATCTTGGTCGTTTTGAATGTAGATAATTTCTAACTGCATTGACTCTGGCGCATTTTCAACTGAAATCGTGAAAGGATTGCTGAATGTGTCCAACAAAGATTTAACTTTTTTAAACTCCGAAAATCTGTCTTGAAAAGATTGAATCAAAATATCTAGCTTTCCTACATAACTGAAATGAATGCTGTTTTGTTGAATTTTTCAGCCATTTTCTTATAATTCGGAAAATGATTGTAATTTCCAGAATTCGATTGCGATCTGAAAAGTGTCAGCTTGCATTGAAAGGATGATACACGAGCGTAGAGCTGGGATATCAGTTGATTTTTGCCTTGAAGCCGTGTGTTCAAGACATTCAAATTATTTGTAATATCAACAAAAAAAAAGCCAAATCACACAACCAATCAGGATTTTTAAGTTCCGGGACATCCCTTTGCTTTTCCACCAGAAATATTCCAATTTCTTCTATTAAATTTAAAAATCGTTCCAGTGTCAATCCACGATTTAGCCACCTTACTTCTGTATAATACAGTAAATCTCCATATTCGCTTTCGATGTCATCAAGGAATTGTTTGAATTGCCTGTGATTTAGTCCTCGTGATTTTATGAAATTTACAATCGAAACTACCACTTTCATGAAATTTTGAAATTCAATTTTTTTTAGAACAGAGGGTTTCTTGGTGTATAATGCAGTGAAACTGCATGAGATCTTCAGCGTTTATGTTTTTTTTTTCTTGCAGATACTTTTTCAGCAAAGTAACTAGCCCAGAATTGACACCAATCATCGAAGGAGCACCGTCACTCGCAAATCCCGATAATTTTGATAAGTCCAAATCAGTTTTTGAACACTCATCCAAAAGTACATTGAGTATATCAACTACTCTGGTTTGACCTTTCAATGAACACATTCCTAATAACTCTTCTAAGACTTCAAAATCGTGAGTAACACCTCGTATGAATATCAGAAGTTGAGCTGTGGAATTAATATCAGTGGATTCGTCGAGGGCTAATGAAAAAAATTCAATGATCTTAGTTTTTTCACATTTTCTTAGCGGCAATTTCTATGCATTCTTTTACAAAATCCCCATCATTAAAGGGGCGACTTCGCTTTGCTATCATTCGAGAAATTTCATAACTAACTTCTGTAGCTGTTTCTGAATCTTGAATGGGTTTTGTAAACATAGCTTGCTGACCAATAAGCTCCCGTTTTAAAGACAACATTTTTTGCTTTCTTAATTCGACTATAAACTTGGTAAAAGTAAGATGTTGCGTTTCATAGTGCCTTTTTACGTTATATTCCTTTGCAATCGCAACAGAATTCTTGCAAATTAAACAAACGACTTTGTTATGCGACCATACAAAAAATTATTGTTTCTCAGTCCAAATTTCTTGTAACCGCCGATTTTCTTCTTTAACCTTACGTTTTTTACTAGGTCCTGGCTTGTCCATGTTGCGTTCTAATCCTGGCTAGGATTAACACAGCACCTAAAAACAATTACAGTACCTACTTAAATTACCCATCCTTTTTTAAATTACCAAAAATAATTGATTAAATAGGTAGGGAAACACTTATTAATAACAGAGTTTTACTTACGATTTCACAACACAATTATACACGGCACTTGACGGGAAATCTACGTTGAATGTGGATCAAAATATATGACACCGGCTAGTCGAGTTAAAATCTACACTAGAACTATTGACACTTCACTCAAGTTAAAACCGCACTGTCGGTTATACCGCGCGTATAGATTCGAAAACAGTCAGGAGAAATCACGAAACCGACTCTGGAAGCTTCGTGTATCTACCTACGCGATCAATCGGGAATTCGGGACTATTGCTATCTCGCTTGCTCTAATAATATAACCCGTGGATAAGTCGCCACCGCGCTGCCGTCGTCGCCGCGCCGCCGGCCGCGGCGTTTCCTCAAGAAAACGAATTTAACCGCGATCAGCACGAACATTACCGACCGCTGTTACCGATGCATGCACGGCGCACCGATAAGCGCACTTAAGAGCGCGCGCGAGATTCAAATTACTTTTCGAACATATCTTTTTTGGTTTTATTCTGGAATATAATTCAATATTTTTCGAATGTACGAGAGTATTATTTTTGGTGTCGGCGGGCCACCAGTATACGACCGGCGGGCCGCATGCGGCCCGCGGGCCGCGGTCTGTACATCTACGACTTAGATGGAATGCCTCGTTTCCAGTAAAAAAGGTCTCCGGTTCTCTACACTCACCATACGAAACACAGCAGCATCAAGCTAATATTTCACGCTGGTATTCTGTGAGAGTGTGGTCCTTCCCCAGTCGAGCCGACCCATTAGTGCTATAACTATACTACTAATATAACTGCAGCATTGCTCTACCACGTAAAAAAATAAGATAGTTATAACATTGTCTTTTTATTTTATAGAATAATGGTGACAAATGAGCACACAGTCCACCTGATGGTAAGTGGATGCTGTAACCCATAGACAGCAACATCTATCTTCAATTAAGAATCAAAATGCAGATGCGTTGTCACCCCAGAGAAATAAGATGGAATATCTCGTTTCCAGTGAAAAGGGTCTCCAGTTCTCTACACTAACTATATTAAACACAGCAACCTAAAGATGGTATTTTACGTTGGTATTCTGTGAGAGCGTGGTCCTACCCCGGTCGAGCCCACCTATTCGTGCCACAACCATAATATAGCTGCAACAAGACTCTACCATGTATATGTATATAAGAAGTCTTATCAGTTTTCTGGTTTGTCATCTAAGACCCTTTGGATAAAATAGGATAAAGAATTCTCTTACTCCACCGTCACACAATACTTTTATTGAAAGGGAAATGAAGTGGATAGATTCCGTTACGCTGCTAAGCTACGTATTGATTGGACTTCGTAATATACATACTCGTATACTGTTTCCTCTCGATGTTTCCACTTATAAAATGCTGACAACGAGCTAACAACAGGGTGGAACTCCGATTGCTCGCATATTATGTAAATTTATGTCTGAATTTTGACCCTGAACTACTAAGACAAATGCTATAATATGTTGTCGAAAATACACCAAAGCGTCACGTTGCATGAAGGACGTAAAAGGGTTTATTTTTTATTTTTTTAGTTGTATTTAGGTTATCATACAGCGTTTTAATCGTATTTATAATACATATTCATACAGTACAGTAATTACACAAATATATACATGTATAATTACTGTATTGTAGCAGCTTAATGCTGCTGTATTTCTTATGGCGAGTGCAGAGAATCGTAAACCGAGATCATTTTTAGTGTTAACGAGGCATTCCATCTTTGTCCTCAGGGATGACAGCGCAACTGCATTCTTAAGCAAGGGTAGATGTAAATGTCTACGGGAACAGCACGCACTTACCGTCAGGCGGACTGTATGTTTGTTTATCCCCCAATTCTATAAAAAAAACCTCGAAAAAAACTTAATATGTCAAATACTACAACTATGGTAAATATCCTTATGAGGTAACCTATAGGAGGGGCCTTTGTTCAGCAGTGGACTGTAGTGGGAAAATAGTAAACAAAAAGTTGCGTCCAGTGTAAGTGGAACTCATGTCCTCAAAATATTTTTAATGTCACTTTCATCAGACTAGCACTCAAAAATAAAACTCTAAATTTGGTAGCGTCGTAAGTTGACGTTATCGAAAAAGTTGAAGGCACCAAAAACGGAGCTAGAAGAATTGTTTTGCTTTTTATAAAATTATATCAACTGTGCTAACAAAACGAGAGCATTAACGATATTTTTGCCACTGCCACCAGGGCGTCACCACTAAGAAATTAGATGAAATATTTGATAGATTTCATATTATGATTTGTTAGATTTTGTTTTATTTTTTGTTAGTTGTTCAGTTAATTTGTTAGAAATGTGTAGGGAGTATTGTTGCTTTCTAAACTATTACCGTTACATCCTATTAAAGTCCACTGCTGAAGATAGCCCTCCCCTATAGATTGCCGCGATTGAGCGTTTTTGCAACCGCAGTTTTCTCATTTTTAGTCGTTTTTTTGGAGATGCCGTCGCCTTTGTCCTGATTTGTTTCCCCCCGTCGTCTCTTTAAGAGGGTGTCTTAAGACGATATGGGGTAGTGGATATTCTAACACCGCTACATGGTAAAAATATGTCAAATATTAGATATATTCTATATCAATTACATTATAAATGGATAAAACAATCAAAGGATATTCCTAAAAATAGGAGAATAAAAAAAGTTAAAAAT